>CM057813.1:66675400-67100400 GCA_030067965.1 Latrodectus elegans | reverse complement strand
ATAAAAATATAATATTTCTATTTTCTTAGAATCAGAATTCCATTTCTGTACTATGTAATAAATAAAATTGCTATTCCTTTGAAAAATCTAAATCGTTTGGTGTCATAATACTATATATTGACCTTCACTTTAACTTTTCATGGCTTTGATTCTTACTTCCGACGATGATATTCGAAATTAAAAGTCCCTCAGAATTGTAAATCCCTCTCAAATTAGCACTCGTGTATAAAAAAATAACCATACAGTAAATAATCTACCCCCCCCTCTCTGTCTCTCTACGTATTGTACGTGAATATCTTCCTTTTTTTATTTTAATCACTTATGAGGTAGAAATGCTCTTCTACCTCATAAGTATTTGAAACAGAAATGATGTCTGAAGAAGGCAGAGGAAGCTATATAACTTAAAATAATGCTTCAACATTTCCATATTCGAGAAGCTTAATGAAGAAATGCATCATTTGAAAGTTTAATATCTTTCATTAAATTCAATTGAAAGTTCTTATCATTTGACCATGATTCAAAATCACAAAGTGTTTGACTGTGTTCAACAGCACAGTTCATTGCAAACTGGCAGCCGGATAAGAGCATAATAAAGAATGAGTTACATACCTCTGTATACTACACATATATCCATAAGTTTTCCACTCATTGAAAATACTCAAAAACGTAAAAATATATTTTATATGAATTTGTTGCTTAAACAATCTATTGTTATAAAACGGATAACAAATATGAAGATAAAGTCGGATGACAAATTTACTGATCTTATAAGACAAATTTTACCTAAATGTTAATTACTTTTAACCATCGAATGCATTAAAAAAATTTGTCTTATCTCACAGAAAAAGAAAATAGTAAGTAAAAACTCATATATATTTTAATGAAAATTTGAATGACTGATTATTTTAGTTCTGAATTTAACTATACACACATAAAATTGGTAATATATTTTTAACAATCCTCTATAGTCCACCAAATATAATCTACTTGATTTAATGACTTGACCAAATATAATCTACTTGATTAATGACTTATAATAATTTACTTGATTTAATGGATTATGGCATACTCAGATGAGACCATTGATTTTTTTTCACCTTTGTAAGTTATATAAAGCTATAAAAGCATCACAACTTAACCATCTAATCAGTTATTTCAAGATTTTTAGAAGTCACTTTTTTCTTTTATTATAATCAATGGGATAGATTTTAAGAACAGATTGGTGGATATTAAAATCGGCTGTTAAGTTGCCCACCATATGGTATTAATACCATGAGTCCCTCAACACTCATTTATTACTATCTTAAAGGAAGAATGTGCGAGGGAGCGCCTTAAACATCGATGATCAGCATTTGAACCCGACCGCTGATCATCTCCTGTTGATACAGTATTCAGATGGTTAGTAGACTTTCGCATAAGATCGTAATTCCCTTCAAAATTCAAAATGAATGATTCCCCACATAAGACGGTCGTTGTCAGTTGCGCCTCAGATAATAAGTCTGCCATATGAAAAATGTTCATCGATGATTATTCCTGAATATTTCATGAATACCGACTGAATATGAACTTGATTTTGGGTTCCCCATAATTTAGACCAAAAATAGGAAAGTATCAGAATCAATAAGGAAATCTTTAATTACATACACTTAAAGATTGAGGGTCTCCTAAAATATCTCTGAAATTGTATCTGATCATGAAGTGTACATAAAAAATATTTGACGTTCCAACGTATTAAGAAAGTAAAGAAATCTTAACAGATAATCCCACAACCCCCATGGTGAAAAGACAACGGGCCATGAGAAAGTAATGCATGTCATTTTCATAAAATATGCAGGAATAATTATTTCTATCAATCTGGAAGGACAAAAGACTCATAGTTAATTGTTACACTACTAAATATCTTCCTGTAATTCTTCGAAAATGACTGTTCGAGAATTTATGCTTCCTTGTGATGTCGCGTCTCCTCATTCAGTAAGATTGGTAGAATTGATTCCCTCGAACAAAGATACATCAAGGTGATAAAACAGAGGTTCCCTTCACTTGATCTACTAGTCTGATTTTTGGCTATTTTTCAGTCTAAAAAGGAATTTATATGGAAATCATTTTCATTCCAAAGTTGAGATTGATGAGGTTATTAATGTATTTTTCAATGATTCCAAGAAGAAAATGACTTGAGAATCTTAATCCCTGGAAAATTCACCTACAAAAGTGCAATTTTAAGTCATGATCATTAGACTATGTTGACACAATCCTTTTCATGCCATGGTACACCAAACGATCATTGGACTAAAAAGAACTTTTAGCGTGAAAACACCCTGTCAGAACAATAGTATTTAGCTGAGTCTGTATCAATCCGGTCGATCTTCCAGATATAAAGCTACGCAGTTCCTCAGCTACCCGCTTTTTATATACAAAGCAATAAGTGTTTAATTTCATGTCAAGCAGATAGCTATGAATAGTCAGTACTAAGGCCTTCTGTAAAACTAATCTGTAAACACACATTCATATACATGAATTATTAAGTATTAACATTTTCCCTTAGGAAATTTCATCTTTGCATTATAGCTATATTTTACTCATAAATGTTAAATTTGAAAGATTTTTGTCTTAAAGAATATATATAATTATACCGTGCGTTTTCTTTTCTATTATGATAGTCTTAATAAACAAAAAATGCAGAATATTAAATACAAATTTTGTGAACGACAGAATCCTGTATTTTTGAAGAGCAACCATCATGATTAAGTTATTATAAAGTATTTTATAATACATAAAAACATTTTTTATTTATTTTAATTGTAAATATAGCAGTAAATAAACCTAACTAGCTATATCCTTCTCTGTTGCATTTAAATTAAAAACAAAAATATTTTTTTCTGGAATATTTATTTTACTGTCTTTTGACACATTACCCTTTAGCTTGTAAATTTAACTTTTTAATCAATGAAATTTCAAGCAATTTAAATCTTTAGTTTTTTTAAAAAGAAGATTATTCACTTGTTTTTCAAAAATTATTTTCTATAATGTCGTTTTAAAATTAGTCTATGCAAAAAATAATAAATAAAAATAAATAAAATAGAATAAAATAAATAATAAAATAAAAACACATGCGAAAAATTTTTTGTTTATTTCATAATTTTATTTAATAATTCAGTCAAAGTTCTTAAGCATTATCGAGTTTTATTTTCTGAAATTTTTAAGTTAATAATCTGAATTTTTTTATAAATGTTACTCAAAAAAAGTAAACTTGATTTCTTAAATATTTCTTCCATTAAACAAGAAATATGCAAAAACAATGATAATAATCATTTTTTGAAATTATATTTATAAATGAAGTTTGTGATTGCAGTAAGATTGATTTCTCGTGATTTTATGCAATCTTTTTGACATTAAATTATTTTTAGATGTATTAACTGAATACGCGCATAAAGTTAGAATTTAATTCCATGCTTTACTTAGAATACAAACAATTGTGTGTGTGTTTATATGTTTATAGTGTATTTGAATTGAAGTTCATCAACTACAAATTCAATAATTACAATGTTTTCAAAGAGTAATCTGTATTTATGATAATTTATTTTTATACTTTAAAGCGTTTTCATTTTACAATTATATAACATTACATAAATTTGAAATTTATAGTTAGATAATAATCAATTATCAGCATATATAAGCGCCATATACATACATGCGCAAGTAAATAATATACAAATGTAATTTTATTATTTATATTTATGCTACAAAATATTAAAATTACTTAATGTATTATTAGTTACTATTTATAACATTTGGCTGAAATCTTACCTTCATTTTAGCTCCTAAATAGATAATCCAATTTTATTTTATTAACTAGTAAGCTTAAACAATCTTCTCAATAGTTATCCTTAAAGGAAGATATTCTCGTAATCCAAACGCTTTACAATTTCAAGGCCAAAAGTTTTTCCTTCCTTTTAATAACCGAAACAACACACCATTCGCCGCACTTCTATTTTCACTTTTAAATAAAGGTCCAGTAACTTTCTCGCTCCATCGAACAGGTGGTTTGTTGACGAAAAGGGCAGCTCTTTATAGGTGGGCGTGCATTCTTCGTTCGTCTGAATCGTTCGGTCAGAAATCAGGTTCCGAGTTCGTTCCCATCGAACAAACTGCTCCTTTTTCGGAACAAACCGTTACACATTCGATCTTCTGAAAAGAATGTATGAAAGTGATGCAGGGGGCGTGGTATTAAAAAATAACCAAGCATAAATGATCGAAATAAAGTGATTAAAAAAATACAAAATTAAATTACAATATTTTTACAAAAGCGCATTAATTATTTTCTTTCTTTCTTTTTTTATTTATTTTTTTTTTTTGCAATCTTGATAATATAATATTAATTTGTAAGCGAAATTTTTCTGTGATAGCCTGATACTCGAATATGGTATTTAGCATAAGGAAATTAGTTAATATTTGATACATATTTCAAGAAAAAACTACATAAATAAAAATAGCTAAAATAAATTAAAAGAAAGAAATGTTAGAGAAATATTTGCGCTCAAAAATGTATTTATCACTAAAAGAAGTCTATATTCTTAATATTCCTACTATGCTGTTAGACATATCACCACAGACTTTAAAATCTTAATTTTACTGCTCGAACCAAAAAGATTTAATGTATGCTGATACAAATCAGAAAATAAATAGTCTAAAATAGCTTCGTCGTCACTTTTATCATCCCATATATAATTGATTGATATAATAGTAATTTTATAATGATATGATTAAATAGCTTTACCATTTCCATATAAAATTTATTGAAATTATGGAATATTTTCTTTTAAAGTTTACCATAAATATCATCTTTAAAATCATACTTCCCATAAATGATTAACAACGAATATTTTAACTGGCTTGCAGGAAATATATATTCCTGTCGTTCAATTCAGGATACTACATAAACATGCGCGCGTATTAAGATGGGATCTTGGAAGATTCCTGAAGGACGAGCTGTCCCTTGCAGCAAAAGAATTTGAATCATAAATCCATGAAAATCCCTTCTATTCTTCGGGGGATAAGAAACTGTACCACAACTTCAGTAAGATGCACACATTGCACACCGCTTCAAATCTAATCAATCACTGGCTCCCCTTTGACTTGGTAGTGGAATCACAATCCATTGCCTTTCTTTTGTCTTCTTCCACATCCCCTGGAATAGTGTTTAAAAGTTTTTGATGATCTTTAGTGCGATATATAAATATAACGCATTTTCAGTTAAGATCTCCTGAAAAGTAATAAGCTATATGGAAGATAAAAGCTTTATTAATTTCCGCTGTTACGTTGTCCACTAAGCGATGGCAAATATAATAAGTTTGTGGTTTAGTGACGTGCACACAATATATGCTGTTTGGAGTGGAAGCTTACAGGTTCGAATGCAACCATTTCTGTACAAGGGAATGTTTTATCTCCGCTTTCTGCATGTGATTGGTGCTAGGGAATTTCCTAGGCTTACAGATTTAGACGCATGAATACAGCTACTGTTTTTGGAAAGTCCTCATACAAGGCAATGTGCAAAAAATATAAAAATATGTTTTACAATCATACTTAGTCTTATAAACTACAGAAAAATTGTAGCATTTATTTACCATTCATTAGAGACGCAATTCCTTTACCGTACACCAAAAAGGACCTGTTCTAAGGCTTGACAGTCTCGAGTTCAATCCTAGCCACTGTTGAACAACTGCAGATGGACACTCTACGAAGTGATTACTTTGAGGCACGTGGATAAGGTTCGCTTTCAAGCAAAATTCTCTCACGTGATAAATGTTCAAATTTTTACAACAATCTTCGGCTTAGGTCTTCCCATTACGCGGTGTGTCCAGATTTTTTTCTCTTTAATCCTAGAAATTTATCAAAAACAGAGTAGTTGGTAAGTCAAGCTATATTTGTTTTGAAATTAAATATCCTGTGTGAGTAAGTCTAAATTTAAAAAAAAAAAAAAAAAATCATAAGTATTGTAAAGAAAAGCGAACAGTAAATAGACAATAAAAGTCTGACATTTCGCAATATTTTCACAATATTATTGACTATGTGACATATTATAAAATGTTTTAAGATACTAAAAACATTATAAATGAAATAATTAAAATTTTTAATTATTATGGTAATAATGCGGAAAATGTGTAAAATGAAACTTTATAGACGTAATATAAATTATATTCTGGAATCTCTTATTTAAAATACCAAATTAATATAATCCTCCTATCAAATTAAATAACATAATAACTCTTTATTCTTCTCATATTCTAGTACAACTAATTTGATCTCTATCAAGATTGCAGAATATTTTTAATATCCATTTTTCTTTATGAGGACTTTTCATAAGATTTTGGCCCACTTTCACGTGCTGTTATCAATTGAGGATGAACGGAAAACTTTCCAACACACTCAGTGTTTGCAACCAGAAATACAATATTCATTCACAAATTTTGTAACAGGATCTGCAATCAAAGTTAAAGCTTTCTTAGGTCACAATTAGACCCTAAAAGAAGAATTAAAGAGTTTAAAATTTAAAGTCATCAAATATCATCTTTTTTTGTATGTATTGTACCGAGCTTCGGGGTTCGTGTGGATTGAGAGTTGAAGAAAGCAACTACTTGATGAACAAAAGACTTTTATTCGTAAGAAAAAAATCCCACTAGATATACCAGCTGTAACAATCAGAATTATACAGCTCCACTTCGTCAGATACAATAAGTAACAGCTTCTAATCACTGGTCTCAAATACCTCAGGCAGAGAACAGCTCCTCTAGAATAGCAGTCACGACTAATCATCTTCACTCACTGACTGTCTTCACAAAACTTCACTAACTATGTCGGGCTGTGGTATTTACACCTGACTTGGCGGGGAAATCTACTAATTTCGCCAAGGTTCTGGAAGCTTCTAGGCTATCTCGCTAAGTGTTGGTCCTAGAGCTTAGGTGATGGATGTTTCCAGGAGTATCTATTTCTCGCCAAAACATCGCCAAGTCACCGAATCATTAGAAAACCCGCTTTTAACGTATAACACGCCTAAATTAGCAATTTTTGCCCAAAATGTGAGTATTTCCGATTTGTCTGAGATATTTTAAGACATATACAATAATTATTTATAAATTTGTAGCATTGCCCCCCTCTCAAGGACTGCACGTCCCGGGCAGTACAATCCCCTGATAGGCCAAATTTAATATAAAAGAATTTACATTTTAAGAGGATACAGAACACATTACATACACAAACAATTAAAAATACAAATACAAAAAATAGAAAATATTAAAATTATCGATACTATTTACAAAGAGACTATGGTATATTAATTTTTACTTTACATTACGATAAGGGGCTAATCTATCATAATGTACTACCTTCGGTTTTGAAGAGATGATTTCCTTATACGAACCACGACGTCATTCAGTCTTTTTAGGACTGTGTAGGGACGTTCCCAGTAGGATTGCAACTTTGGAGAAAGTCCTTTTCGTCGAATCGGGTTCCACAACTAAACTTTATCACCTTCCTGAAATTCATGTCCTGTCGCTCTTGTGTCATACCTTGTCTTCATTCTTTCGGTTGTCAGGTTGATTCGGTCTTGAGCAAAGTTATGGACATCTTCAAGACGTGCCTGAAGGTCTCGAAGGTATTCCTCTGACGATGAAGATGTATCCGGTGGACAACCAAACTGAAGATCACAAGGTAGACGAAGTTCGCAACCAAAGAGCATTTGTGATGGAGTATATCCGGTAGTCTCATGGACAGCACTGCGATATGCAAGCAAAAACAGCGGTAGCTTCAAGTCCCAATCTTGCTGATTTCTGGAAACCATAAGTGAGAGATTATTTAAGATGGTTCGGTTAAACATCTCTGCAATGCCGTCCGATTGCGGGTATAATGGCGTGGTCTGCGTCTTGTCTACTCCGAGAATTTGATACAATCCTTTAAACACAGCAGAGGTGAAATTTATCCCTTCATCTGAATGAATTTGTAAGGGCGCGCCGCATCAGGAAACCCATTGGTGCACTAGAAACTCGGCCACTGTAGTCGCTTCTTGGTCAGGGATTGAAAATGCTTCAGGCCACTTAGTAAAGTAGTCCATGACAACTAGGATGTATTTGTTGCCATTTGAAGATCGTGGTAAAGGTCCCAAAATGTCCAATGCTATCCGCTTAAAAGGTGTCCCTACATTATACCGCTGCAACCTTCCTCGACTACGTTTCTTTGGTCCCTTACGTGCTGCACAGTCATCACAAGATTAGCACCATTTCTCTACATCTTGTCTAGTTTTGCTCCAATAGAAGCGTTCTCGAACTTTCTGTAGAGTCTTCATTACTCCAAAGTGGCCTGCAGTTGAGCTACTGTGCAATTCTTTCAAAACATCTGAAATTCTTGATTTTGGAAGAACAACTTGCCATTTGAAATTACGTCCATCATCGGACTCCCATTTCCTGTATAACACGTCATTTCTAATATTGAGTGAGTCCCAAAGAGCCCAATATTGTTTAGTAGCAGGACTGTAGATGGAGATGTCCTGCCAACTTGGTCTCATACTGAAAAATTCTTTTAATTCAAAAATTGGATTTATATCTGGGTCTATTTTTTGGGCTTCTCTAATTCCTTCATCACTCCATGGGTCTGGTTTCGATGGTGGTGAAACAGTAACTTGGTGTACCGAAGGATTTACTAATTGATAGTTGTTCTCTATTCTAGAACAATATCGGCAGCTTCTATTACACGGTCTCCTTGATAAGGCATCAGCATTTCCATGAAGAGTGCCTTTGCGATGACGTATTTCAAAGTCAAACTCCTGGACTCGTTGAATCCATCTGGCTACCTATCCTTCTGGATTTTTAAAATTTAGAAGCCAGGTTAAGGATGTGTGATCTGTCCGAAGCAAGAACTTTCTTCCATAGAGATAATGGTGGAAATGCTCTATGGCTTTAACGATTGCTAGTAATTCCTTCCTGGTTGTACAATAATTTCTCTCTGATTTCGACCAGCATTTACTCCAATAAGCAATGACATATTCTTTATCATCAATTTCCTGCGACAAAACAGCTCCGATATTTTCGTTGCTGGCATCTGTGTCTAAAATGAATAATTTTCCGGGCTGGGGATATGCAAGCACGGGCGAAGATGTCAACGCCTCCTTCAGTTGTTTAAAAGCTTTCTCATATTCATCTGTCCATAGAAAATGAGATCTCGAATTTGTAAAAGGTATAGTTGATTTGATCTCAGAAGATCAAAATATCAGCTGAACAATCTCAATTTAAGTTAGCAAGAAGTAAATTAGCTCAAAGTGATAGAGAAATTAAGCTTCAAATTTTAACACTGCGATTAGTTAGAAAAAATGTAAATCATGCTGAGAACAATTTTGAATAAGCATTTGAATGTCTAGAAAATTTGATAAAAAGTGTTAAAATTCTCACCAAATTGTACCGAGCTTCGAGGTTCGTGTGGATTGAGAGTTGAAGAAAGCAACTACTCGATGAACAAAAGACTTTTATTCGTAAGAAAAAATCCCACTAGATATACCAGCTGCAACAATTACCATTATACAGATACAATTCGTCATATACAATAAGTAACAGCTTCCGATCACAGGTCTCAAATACCTCAGAGAGAGAACAACTTCTCTAGACTAGCAGTCACGACAAATCGTCTTCACTCACTGATTGTTTTTACAAAACTAAAACTAATTATGTAGGGCTGCGGTATTTATACCTGACTTGGCGGGGAAATATACAAATTACGCCAAGGTTCTGGTAGCTTCTAGGCTATCTCGAAAAATATTGGTCTTAGAGCTTAAATGATGGATGCTTCCAAAAGTATCTATTTCTCGCCAAGTCGCCAAGTTTAATCCCCAAAACATCGCCAAGTCACCAAATCATTAGAAAACCCGCTTTTAACGTATAGTACGTCTAAATACCGCAATTTTGTTCCCAAAATGTGAGTATTTTCGATGTGTCTGAGATATTTTAAGACATATACAATAATTATTTATAAATGTGTAACAGTATATTTTGAAATGTATAAATATCAGATAAAACAAATTTTTCTTACCCTCATTTTGGTGTGATCCAACATTCAGATCATATTGTTTTCTAATTACTGTTATGATTGTTCCAGCAAAATTATCTGTAAATAAGTATAACATTTTTAATATAGAAAATATCATGTGATTTTGTATTGTTATTTATCATCAAGATGTGAATACAAACTAATAGTAACTGAGAATATCTTTGAAAAGTATACTCAAATGCTGTAAATTTACTTATTACTAAAATAACACTAACTTTCTGTTATTAATTTAAAAATGGTTACTTTCAAAATGTGAAACATTGTCAACAAATATTGTAAAGCCCGTGAACTAACTTCTTAAGATTTAATGTTTGATATTTATAAAATAAATAAATTATTTTAAACAATTCATAATCAAATATAAACTTTAAAAATTCTAAAATTTTATAGAATTTCATATAATTCCTTTATAATAATAGTCTCAAAAAATCATCTTTTTTTTTTTTTTTTTTTTTTTATTTTTCTAAAGAGATTTTTACAAATTTATATTGCATTGGAACAAATTGCTTATAAAAAAATAAATAAAAAAAAAAAAGAAAGAAAGAAAGAAACATCGATTAATTTTGCACTTTTTAACTGTGTGTTAATAGTTGCATAGTTAAAAGTCGGAAGAATTTAAGAAAACTATGAATAAATAAAACTTCAAAAATAATTATAAACCATGCAATGAGTAAATATTTAGTACTCATTATTAATAAAAATTACGAATAAATTTTACTAAAAATAAAATTTATAAATAAATTTTATTTTCAATAAATGAAGATAAAATTTTCTCTCACCAGAATCAACTATTTATTTCTTCATGTGGCGTACTTTTATTAATTGTATCCAAATACATTCATTATCAAATTTTAAACATGGGGTAATGTAATAAATATTTACTACTTTGTATGTTATAAGAAAATAGGAATTATGTATATTGATGAAAAGAAACAAGAAATTACTGACAGGACAACGCAATTTAGAAGATGATTTCATATCGGAGCCGAGCTGATAACTGAATGGTTGGCATTCTGGACTTCGAAGTCGTGATGGTCTGGTTTATTAGGGTGTCATTTTCATTATCGAAAAGTAGTGAGTTCAAATCACGGCTTAACCAAAAATTCGTAATGTTTGCTAAAGGAACTGAAGCACGTTAAATAGATTGCAGTCGCACTGTCCTCCAAGTGAAATGATACCTCTGAGAATGGCAGGCCAAGTATTGGGAGTCTTCTGCTTCGTCCTTGATTCAAAATCCCGAAGACTCCACTAGACTGCTTCTATCTAACTGGTAGAGCCCAATTCATAGCTAAATACAGGGAAGAATGCTGGCGCAACAACAACTCTTGGTTTGGGTTCAACAGTTAGTGGGATCGAATCCCACCATGAGCTTGGATGTTTGCATTGATTCTACTTTAAACTGTAGGTTCCTGTTTAATCAGCATTTATGATCACAAAAGGATCTTTGAGCAACAAACAATCCAACAAGATATCATATGGAAATAATTAACAAAAGAAGTATAAAATTGAAATAGTTGTTGTTTAGCTGACAACGAAATAAAATTTCAACGAGTGTAATTTACTGTGCTGGAATAATAGGACCACACTCTTCGGAAATCTCAGGTTTGAGCTCAATCAATATTTAACAAGGAGGATTTCTAGTTTCTGCTTACAACATTTATTGAAAATACGTTCTTGATTTTTTTTCTGAATTTCTTACTTTATGACTAGTGATTATCGATCACGTTCTATGAAAAGTGTACCGGAAGACAAATGATAAGCTGTGGATGCTCAAAAACCCAAAAAAGCGTTCAACTGTTAGATTGTCAATTAGAAGGTGCCAAAAATTGTAATATTAACCGCCACTAGTTTTCAATGAAAACAGTTTTTGAAGTCAGAATTTTTTGTTCCTTTAAAGTGAGATTTTCCATAATCGACACTAACATTACTAAATGACAAACATTGGATGTTATATTACTGATTTCCGCGTATCCATCGGGAGGATTGAGTTGTCTAGTTTTTCTCTCTTGCGACATATTAATACTTCTCTATATTTATGAAAAGTTTTGTATTTTTAGAAGATAACAAGTGACGAATTTTATAAGAAATGCCAGCCATCAGATTTCAGTCAAGTTGTAAAATTGCACATTAAGATCTAGATTTCGGCATAATAGTAATATAATCAAATAGTAAAATACACTTTTCGGAACAGAGTCAAAAATTTGATCTCATACAATGATAACGATAGGGAATAGCAAAATCATCTAAATTAAAAACCATTAGTTATTTTTTCATATTTATTGAACTGGTAGCTTTTTGTGGTTTAATTTTAGGCTCTTCAGATTTAAAAAGGGGCTCCATCACAGTAACAGTTGAGCAAGAGGAGTAATCAGCATATATAATAATTAACTCCCATATGTATTTAAATTATATTTAATATGATTTACTGTAACGAAATATAAAATGTAAGGTCAATTCTTATAAAATATGCATGTTAAAAATAAAAGCGTAATTTGTAATAAATATAAAACGTTTACTCTCCATTGATTACTATCTAACGCCACGATTTAATTTATTTAAAATAATTGTATTGATCAGTGAGCTCTTATTAAATTATTTATTGTGGTAATTAAAAAGGCATTAAAGGAATTAAAAATAAATATCGTATCATCAACTAATTATCATAAATTACTTATTATATCATGTATTATCTCTTCTCTATTTCTTATATTTTATCACTTATTTATATTTCCTATTTCGAAATTATTTCATTTTAAATCAATATTAATTTTAATGGCATTGCAATTTTATAAGCAAATTATTTTCATTGATTACAAAAATTTTTTTATATACTTTTGGAATTGATTTTAAAGAATTCTTTAGAAATATAAGATATTTGTTAGCTCCAAATTATGAATTACAAATAAATCCTAACTGAAAATCTAAACTTGCACTTGCACAAACCGGTATAGAAAAATAACACCAACTTATTTTCTCTCTCTATGTAGTTGTATTAATTATGTTTTAGGACTTTAGGAAGATTATCATTGGAAAAATCCATCTCATATGATATTTTGTCACTATATTATAGATCGCACTTTCTGAAAGGGAACATTCATTTCATAGGAGCAGTGTTGTAAGAACAATGTCAATTAAACTTCGTCTCTTTAATTTATGCTCAGAATTAAGGAGAGTTTGATTATTTTTATGAGCTTGAAAAAGTCATGAAAATAAGAGGCAATTGCCTAGGCGGGAATGAGGCCCGAATCGAATAGAAAATTCATTTTACTTTTCTTTCTATAAGGAACTTTTTTAAGCGTAAAAGCTGACTATTATATTTAGCTTCTTCATTAATCTATCATATAAACACAGAAAATCTATATTTTGTAAATCTATGGTTTTCTAGAGCGGAATTCAGTTAAAATTTCCTAATTACGCTGAATAAATTTAACTAACGAAAATTTTACGTTTTTACATATCGCAAAATGAGAAATATTTACAAAAATACTGGTTCTGATTGGCTTAACTGAGTCCTCGTAATTAGATACTTGCATATGACATCATATGCGGAAGGCACTGTGCTTACTTTCTTGAGGGAAACTGAAAATAAACACGAATTAAGATTCATCTTGTGAAATGTTCGCAGTAATTCTTAGTATTAATCGCTTGCATACTGAAATGAAGAGAAAAAGAAATTAAAATTTCTTACACAAATGTAGATTTATAATAATAATAATAATAACATTTCTATTTATGCATTCAATTTTCGTGGATCGCAAATCCGCTGAAACCTATAGAAAACGTATAAGCAACGGCCACGTTTACCGTCCTCATTTTTTCCTTCTTCTCGAAATGAAAGTATCTAACAGCGAAAAATTAGCTTAATTCTGCCTTTTAATTCTAAAATTTAGCTTAACAATATTCCACAAAGACATCAATTTTTTGCATTAGATGACAAAGATAGCAATCCAAAAACTGCATTTCGGAAACTTGTGAAAAGTTCACGAACTGCAGCAAATAGGACTCTTAACTAGTTCACCTTAATTGCAACTTCAAAAAATTGTGTTGAACAGTATTCAGTTGATTCCAATGGATGTTGTAGCATTGAGAAACTACAAATCAATTACAAAATGTATTTTCTCAAAATTCTCACAAAATGTCAAATATTTTTTTGATTTACTGTTTTCATTTACAAAACTGAAAATCTATATGGATCCCTTTTTAAATATCTAATGATAACGTACAGTGATGATTCCAACAACTATCTTAACTGCTTGCTGTTCATTTGTCATTGCTCTTGTTCACGTTGTACACACAGTAGTTTTATTATTATTATTGGATAATTTATTGGAAATAATTTACTTGGATTATTTTTTTATTTATACTTTATTAAAATTACAATAGAAGAAATGGTGAGGTCTTCCATGTATGGAAGATAAAACAAGAGTTACTCATAATTTGCAAGATTTCGTAGATAAAAATAAATAAATAAAAAATATAAAAATGTAAAAAAAAAACACATGTTCATGAAGAACAGGAATGTGCTTTGGCAAATGAGATGCCCAAACATAACACTCACCAGGCAGTACCATCAATGATGCGTTTGCCAATAGTAAACAGCACCAAGAAAAACAAGGATATTCCAATTTCACTGTAGATTAACAACCTGAAAGTGTCTTCAAACAATAAATGGCAATCGATGACTTGGCTGTCGATGATAAAGCACACCTAGATAGAAATGTAAAATTCCTGAGAATTTCGAGATACAGAAATTTACTCAGGAATTTTGGGAATAAATTTTATTTAGGAATATAAAATATTACAAATTATTTAGGAATTTGGTGAACATTGAGAATTTTGAAGGAATAAACTCAACCAAACGCATTTCGTTTAATGGATTGCTTTGCCTTTGATATAAAGAAAAGTAACGTAAATTAAGTAAATATGCAAAAAAGAAATACCCGTTCTGCCTCCAGGAATGAAAGTTAATTAGTTTCATACTAAGAAAACAAAAATACTTGTTAAAATAAAAAAAATAATGAATTAATATTTTATTTTGTATAAATAAGATAGATTTCTCATGATTATCAAAGTATTGACATTCCCATGTTTCTGTGGCTATAAATTCATAAATTCGTGTACTATTAAAGAAAGAAAAAAAATATTTCCTTAACATTGAATTTTGAAGTTATTCTAAATTGGTCACTAATGCAAAATTGATTTTTTTTTCTGAGAAACTTTCTATTACCATAATTAGTAATAGAAATAAATAAAATAAGTCTATTTTTTATTTAATTTGAAAAAATACCTGATAAAAAATTTCCTAAATCATTTGAAAATTTTCAAAACTCTTGAAGACTTTCAAAATTCCTAAGGGAATAAATTGGATTTATTCCCGGAAATAAATCTGGTTTTTTTTCTTCTTTACAACACTACACCTGGAACAAGAATGTTTCATCACTTCAAAGAGACATTCAATGTAAAGTACTGACAGATGATACTCCCAAATAGCACCCTATTTCTGATGATAGGATCGATCATATTTTTAGAAAGCCACATCCACAAAATATGAATCTGATAAAAATAAAATAAAAATAAATTAGGAAAATATTCAATGGACACAAACGTCTTTTAACTAAAAATAATTGTTCTTTAATTAAAAAAAAAATGGAGAAAAACTGTTTAAAAAATGGTTGATGTTATCAACATCATAAGAAAAATATTTTGCTGGATTTGCAAATTATCTGGAAATACAGCAACTAGCCTTTTAGTATCTGACTTCAATAATTAAAACCATGTTGTTATTCGGTAAACAGAGCATGAATATTCTTTTCGCACAGGGAATCTATCTGAAGTTTACCCAGAAACTTAAAGCTGAAGAAAGAATTGATTCTGCACTAATCAAGCAACATCAAAGTGAAGAGCATTAGTGGCGATTAGTAATACAAAGAGTTGTTGAAACAGTTAAATTTTCATCATCAAGAAGTATGATTATTTCTGGAGAAGACGAAATGTTCGACTCATCTTATAATGGAAACTTTTTGGATCACCTCTAATTGATAGCCCAATTCGACATATTTCTTACGATGCACATCGAAAAAGCTGGTAATCAAGCCACTAACAAATTATTTATCATATACATTTGCAGGGGTAGGAGTACAGAAAATTTTTTTTCAGGACATTATTTTCAAAAAATATCAGGAAATGTTTCAGGACATAATAATTAAACAAAACCAATGTTACTTTTACATATTAATTTCTGTTTTATGCATAAAACACATTTTAGAAAGGAATAAAACTATTTAATAAATTCTGGGTTTTTTAATTTTTAATACAACAATATGAAAAATGATACAGAAATTAAAATTTTTTATACTGAACATTTTTTGAAAATTAATAAGTTACATGATAAATGCTTTAAATTAACACTTTACGTATAATTGAATTATGTTCATTTTGAACTGGATGCATTAGCATTTAATTCCGATAATTTAATACTGCACTTTTTTAACTTATCATTCACAGATGCAATCTCTGCATTAGCAGCAGACAGCATCATTTGTCCAACTTTCACATCACTCATTTTATCATCACTGATAGCACATGCTATTTTTTTTAGTTGCATCATCCAAAAGTTTTTGAGCTACACACTAATTATCAAGCAAATTTTTCTTTTCTTTCTCAAGTTCATTGATTTTTTCTAATAGTTGCAATTGTTTAAACTTTTTTTCACAAGTAGCTTCTACATCTTCCTCATCCTTTCTTTTCTTCTCTAATTGTGTTACATCTTTTGATTTTTTCATATATGATGCATATTCTGCATGAGATTTCTGAATATAATGCTTCATTTTTTTGGTATATGGAATGGAGGAAACAGAACTGCCATGCATTTGAATAACATCATGACAAATCCGTAAACTTTGAACTGTTAATTCTGATAAAGAAGCTCTCTTCTTTGTCACAACAGAATTGTTAGTTGAAAAACCTCTTTTTGATTTGGAATTTACATTCTATAACGACACAGACATGCTTTAACCACTCTAGAAAGTGTAGGATATTTTATATAACAGCCAGCATCTTTTAAATTGAAAACTGCATTCCAATATTTTCAGATATTTTGATTATTATCATAATTATTCACAATCAAAGCCACATCTTCACACATGTAAAGAATCCACTCTTCATTCATCTTATCAAAATCTGAATTTCACATCGTAATCATTTGCATCAATCAAGTTTTATTCACATGAGGAATATGTTGAATTAATCTGCTAAATGAACTCCTAGGCTCTTCCTTTTTTCTATTATAAGGAGACAAACACTGGAGATCTTTGAGTAAAGGATTTGTTATAGGAAGTTTTTGAAGCAAATGCTTTGAAGTTGCTATGTAGCAGCTTCTGACACTTTGTAGAAATGCTGTTTTATCAGTAAGCTCTTCCAGTATTGCTGTTGCACCATGACCTATTTCAATCTTGTTTAAATTTCACCAATCTTTTCCTAAATCAACATTAATTTGTAGCAACTTTTCCATTTTTTTCACAGATTTCTTTTGGGTTTAAAATTTTAAACATAATGCTGTGAACAAGCTCATTTAACTTACTGTATATCACATCTACTAAAGGTTCTATATTTTGCATTAGAAGTAAATATGGTTCTAAAGTTTTACAAAAAAATGAAACAAAATGCAAATATGGAAGAGTCTTAGGGTCTTTCAAATGTTTTATAATCCAAAGGTGTCTATCAGATTTTGACTCTTTAGGTACTTTAACAATAAAATATTCCTTTAGGACATCATATTGCTCAACAATTCTCTCACAAACTGAGCTCAAAGTTAACCAACGGCTCTCAACATGACAAAGGAAACTAGTTTCTTCCAGTATTTCTAACTGTAAGGAATGATAATCTTCCCTTCTTACAGGAGATAGTTTGAAAAATTGATGAATATCTATAGTAAATCCATCAATATTACAATCAATTTTATCAATACCCTTACGTAGTGCTCCATGGATTATGTGTAAAGCAACATGTACCCAAATCAATTAGTACTGGTAAACTCTGCTCACACAGTTCACTATTTATTTGCTTTAAAATAGCTAAATTAACTCTTGGTCCATCCATTGATAACTACATTAATTTTTCTAAATTCAAACCATTATTTTGAATAAAACTTAATAAATTTTTTACAATTTTATTGGCTTCAGCATGCCCTAAAGAATGTGATTCGAGGTAACAAATGACATTTTTACCTTGCTTATCAGACCAGTATGAGATGTAAATATTCAACTGTTTCTTTATTAGTTTTGTAGTAGTTTCATCGAAAAGTAAAACAAAATATTAAGTGCCGATGTCCCGAAACAAAAGAGTTTTGAAATACGGACCTGATCCAAAATTATTCATATACCTGACTTTTTTGTCAGATAATTTGAGATTTTTTGCTATGGAGGAATCATCAAAAATTTCTCCTTAAATGTTAGCTAAATCATTCAAAGATGAAAATGAATAATTATTTTTTATTGCCACCAAAACTAAAATGGTTTCAGCTTTAATGGTTTTCTCTCATATCGTTTTGGGAAGCCATGATTTGTTATTCGCTACTACAGTTGATGTCGAGGATTCAGATGAAGTTGATGACTTGATAGTAAATAGTGCTTGATTCTTGTAACAGTTCACAGATTTTTTGTGTCTTAATCCATCGGCATGAGCAAGCACTTGTCTAAAATCCACATTTGAAACACTAAATTTGCTTTTGCATACGAAGCGCTCCGTAGAATGAACATCGTCAACACTTCGGCACCAGGTCTTGATTAGGCATTTATTCCCATCTTGCAGTTTCAACCATTTGTCGGAAAATTTCGTTTTCCTTGACATTTTTAAAAGAAAATTAATTGTTTTCAAAAAATAAAGCATGAAATAAATCCATAAAATGAGCCATGACATTCTTCAAAACACCCATCATAATATTTCAAAATGGCGCGATAAGCATTTCACGCATGTGCATAAACGTAAGGGAATAATTCTTACCATTTCGATATCATTGTAAATAGTTGTGCACTATTAAAACCAGAATCTTTGTCTGTAAAGGCAGAAAATAGAATTTAATGGTAAATCCAAACCTAAAATTTTTTGACATCAAATATTCGTGAGCAATGGCTGAAAACGAGTTGGAGACGAATGTATGACAAACCTATTTTCGATTTGAAGGAGAACAAAAAAGTGGGAAGTTTTTCTCTTTCTTCTTGCATAGAAAGCAGTTGAAAGAAAAAATTTATTCCACTGGAAGAAAATTTTACTACTGAAAAATATAAAATTAAACTTTCAAAAGAATGTAATAAAAAATAAGGAATTCCAGGATTTATTTTGAAAAATAAGGACATTTCAGGACGCTTTTTAAAAAATCAGGAATATCAGGACAACACCGAGGCCTGCATTTGTAAATAAATTTGTTGAATTAATGGATAAAAAAGACTTTGTTGTATTTAAATAAGTGATAGATGCCAGGTATTTTTCACTTATATCAATTTTACGCCAAATGTTACCCATATTGATCAGCTAATTTTAATTCTGAGGTATCTTGGTCTTGATAATAAATCTGATGAAAGATTTATAGAATTTACACACATTTTTAGCCACATTGCAGAAATTTTAACAAATATTATACTACAAGTTTTAGAAGATGTACAAAATTGGAGAGAGGACAAAATAAAACTTGAATGTAACATCTATAAAAGTAGTGAAACTTAGTTAAACATTAGCAACTAAGAATAGTCCGATGTGAGATGCTAAGTCTGATGCCATATTCACCCTCAAGCTTAGTCCAATATAACAAAATGTAGATCATCACAGATTGGACTAATCTTTGATATCAATAATAGATCAAGATTACCTAATGATTAGCCAGTATTGGGAAAAATATTTTGCTAGCTGGTCATATTTCAACAAAATAATGCTAGAATATATGTTGCATGTCATATTTTGATCCTCGTCGATTAAGAGGATATTCAAATGTTGTCCTGACTTGCACGGTCTCCAAACATCTCCCCATTTGAAAGCATCTGGATTTCTGAGATATTGATCACCCCTGTCACCAACATTTTGCGGTTTTTGAAGTTGTACATACTTTCAAGTCGCATGCAGTCAGTTACATGCTTTTGTCTTTCCAAGTCCAAATCGACAGAATGCCGAACCGAGTATGAGGGCCATTTTAGATCCCAGGAGTAGCAATTGTTCTTACTAATTTCGCATCACTTTAAACCCCCAACTGTTCGCAAATTTAATCATTTTGCCTTGAATTTTGACTTGAACTTAAATGAAATTTTTAATAAATAATAAAAATCCCATTTATTTACTTTCTTTCATGATGTTGAAATTTTAATTGCCAACTGTGTGTGTGTGTGTATTATAGTAGTTATTATGAATTTATTTTTTCTATGCAACAAAATAAACCAGATTAGCTGTAGAACTGTTTCAGGTCTGGTATAGAATTTTTTTTTTTTATTTATTTTTTTTTTTTTTTTTGCTCACGTCGCTACTTGAATAATTAAATGTTATTATTGCTTTTAGAGTCCATTAAAATCTGGATCTTGGTTTTATTCATTCGTTCTATTGTCTTCTGAATGTCTTAATTTGTGTGGATTAAGATTATATATATATATATATATATATATATATATATATATATATATATATATATATATATATATATATATATATATATATCCAATTTTGATATTAACGAATTCTGTACGTTAGTACCAGCATGATAATCAGCACTATAAAAAACTTCTGAAGTTACTGAAGCGAACTGAAAGCATAAATATCTTATGAAAAGTTTTGATTTTGTTATTTGATTTTGTTTTCTTGAATAAAATAACAGAAATGGTTAAATATTTGTGAAGATACAGAAAAGAACATTGATTATATATATAATTTTCATTGCAGTTTATTTTATAAAATATAAGTGTAGACTTTTAAATTATAATTCATGAAAATTTCTTTTAACTATTAGCCGTTTAATTGATATTTTTTCGACGGAATTTATTCTTTTTAAATGAACATAATTTATTAAAATAATATTGACATAGTTTACTTTTTATATTTCAGAACTTATTATATTTTACATCGTAAATTATTTTCCGCTTATTGTTTGATTAGATATTTCTTTGAAGATTATAAATATTTTTAAAATTTTCAGCAGAAATAGTTATTTTATGTTGTTAAGTATTATTATTTCAATAAGACTGTGCAATTCAGTATTGCCTGCTATATTGTTGCACCAAAAAGTAGATACAGTATTGAATAAATTGAGCCAATTTATATATTTTATAAAAAAAATAAATTCATCTAATAAAAACCTGTAATAACATACTTTGGTAATACTCAACTTTCTTGTTCACAAATATAACAAAGTATTGATTTTGCTTATTTGCAAAATTTTTGCAACTTTTGTTTGCCTGGGATCCAATGCTTTTAACTTTAAGAATCACTGATTACTTAATATTTTCAACTGATACTGAAACT
Source organism: Latrodectus elegans (assembly GCA_030067965.1). NCBI lineage: Eukaryota > Metazoa > Arthropoda > Arachnida > Araneae > Theridiidae > Latrodectus > Latrodectus elegans. Next base: position 67,078,818 of record CM057813.1, on the reverse strand, counting down.
ATATGCTGCTGTAACCAACTGTCTGGGCATGTAGTTTTTCATTTTCTTTAAAATTACTTTAATGTACTTATTGATTAAGCTGTTATTAAAAATTCCTAAATTACTTAATTCTTAAATTTGCCTCATGTTAATTCAAGTTATTGTTTATAAGATTTTCTTTTAATTACCAAGCCATTTAATCTTATTGATACAAATAATTTTTTCGTTTATAGTAGGTCTCGATCTACCTATTTCGAACAATCGAAAGGTCATATAATTGCCTTCTAATTTTAAATTAATCAAATAACATTTGACCTGACATTCTTCTTTTGACATTTTACTCATCTAGAAACATTGCTACCATAGTCTATTTTATATGCTTTGATCTCTGTTAGGGAAAAATGATAGATCTTTGAGATATTGAACCCTTTCTTCATGATCATGAAAATGATATCTTTCATAACTAAGCCAAGTTGCCTGATATTCATAATATTAGTAATGTATGCTCATTATAAAAAAGTTTAATTCATTATTCTTATATTATTGTTTATGAATATTTTAATTTCTATTAGTTTTTGTTTAATTAGTGCCATGTCACTATGCTTGACGACAATCCAATGTTTAAGGTTTCATTTGGGAAGGAAATCTTTTAAAAATCTTTAGAAACATTTATTATCTTCTATTAAAAAATGTAAATTTTATTCTTTCTAATAAATTTGTATGAGTATATATATATTTCTTTCAAAACATAATAACAATAAACTCTTAATTAAAAGTGAGATTCTTGAATTTTATTCAAAATTTATTAACAGTTTATTTTGATATTCTGAATTGTATTATAAAAAGTAAAATTAGCATTTATCATAATTGTATATACTTGCCTTTTCGGAGAACATTAAGAATGATTGTGAAATTAAATGCTATTAAGTTAGTGTTTTATCAGTAACAAAATATTTTTGCAATTTATTTCAAAAAATACTATATTTATTTAAACTTTGTTATTTGATTTTGTTATTTTCTTTTATTGGTCTTCAAAAAGTACTCTGTATTGAAAGAAAATTAATAATGAGTATTCTTGTTTTTTTTTTTTTTTTTCCAGAATTCAAGAAACCAATCACAAAATATCATTCTTTTTTTCTAAAAAAGAATTAATTTATTTATTTTTGATAAAAAATCTTTTTCTATTTCTAAAAATAACATCTTGTTGATTTCTTTTTTTAAGTTTACAGTAGATTTGAATGTAATTACTCAGTTGTCTTTTTTATTCTTGCATGTTTGTAGCAGTTTCTCTTTGAATTCTATCTTTTTATCAAACAAACCTCCCTATTTAAAAGTGAGAGTCCCATCGGCTCAATAGTTTCATACCACTTTTCATAAAATCATCAATATAAAATAACTCTTATCATGGTTGTTGCACCAGTATGCTTCTCTCTTCCTAGATTAGATTTAAGGTAAGGTGGTTCCAAAAAAACTTAAAACTGTGTGACTGTAATTCTGTTGTACTATACCTAAAAAAGAAAGCCCTTAGTTAAAGAAACCAGTGGTTGAAGCAAAATACAGCAGTCATTTAATTGGGATATCTTACAGCATCCAAGGTTTAATTAAATGCTGGCCCAAGTGTTTGAATCTATGAGCAGAAAATATTTCACATTTGCATAGAATTTGTAATGAAGTTTCCTCCATATATTGACTATCCCTGCAAGTAAGATCAACTAATACTCCCATTATGGGGAGATGTCTTAAGGTGACAGGGTCTTGTGTAACAAATTAACTGTTCTCCTTAAACAGCTTCTACTGAGCTTTAATAACTCTTTTTGCCTTTTACTATGACCTGTACAGTTTAATAGTTTTGCTTGATCACTGGCAATATTCCAGTTCAAAAACTGCTTTTCCTGAAGAGATCAAAATTATTATCAGCTAATTTACACAGAGTAAGGTAGCATTCCCAGACAAGAGCAGAAGTTAAAGTAGACTTCTGAAAAGCTAGTAATGCAGCTTGATTGTCAGAACAACTGATTATTCTTTTGTAAAAATAACTTCTGTCCAAGCATATTTTGTTGTACATGAGAATGACAAATACTTCTGATTGGAATACATTTGTATGTTTTCCCAAAGGGAATAATAATTTTGTACCTTAGTTGGACAGCAAATACTAGGCCCAGTGCTGGAATTCATTATTGAGCCATCAGTGTGCCAAAGTACAGTTTTCACTGATAATAATATTGTTCTAGTCTTCTCAAAAGGGAAATTTGATTTTATAAGGCTTATCAAAAACATATTTAACAATAATGTTATCAGTAGGCATACTTATCAAAGGATGACTAATTACATCAGTATTAAAGTTTCCCGTAGACAAAAATCTAGAGTAATCTTCCCCTGGCATGTATTTTTAAGCCCTTTCATAAAAATTACAGCATGTGCTTCATTGTGCTTTTTTACGCCCTTTCATGAAAATTATAGCATGTGCTTCAATACACATTTGAAAAGGATGTATATCTAACAAAAGCTCAAATGTAGAAATACGAGTTATTTTTAAACACCCAGATATAGCTACACAAAGCAACCTTTGAAGTTTTGTTAAATCTGCTCTAGTATTTATTTTTTTTTTCTGATTATAGACCACTGTGCCATAAAAAGTGATGGGAGAAATGATCATATTGTAAATCCAAAGAATAACTTTGTGGTTTAGGGCCCAATTTCTAAAGTATTTCTACAATACCAGAAAGCATATTTTGTGCTTTCAATACAAAAATTTAAATACTTGTTACAATTTAAGTTCATTTCAAAAAATATTCCTAAGAATTTCACCCATTTGGTATAAGTTAATTCTTGACCAAAAAAAAAAAAAAATTCGTTTTCTTTGTGCAGGTAGTCATAATAGTTTTTTATTTATTTATTCATTTATTTTTGAGGATTCACAGATAGACCTTCTTTATTACACCAGGTTTCAACTCATTTGAAGGCATTGGACATGATGCTAGAGATTGTTTCACCCTAATTTACCTCTGATGGTAATTACTAAATCATCTATATTCCTAATTGTGGTTAAGCCAGACTCTATTAAAATGTCTAGAACGGAATCTGCAATGTAGCATCACAAGATGGGTGAAAGAACACCTCCTTGCGGATAGCTTTGGCTTGGATCATCATCTTTTTCTACTAAAAAAGAGTCACTGACAAATCTGTTATTGAACAGATTTTTTTTATCCAAAAACTAATACTGTCGTTACTTCCCTTTCTAACAAGAGATGGTAAAATGGTTTTAATAGGTACCTTATGAGAAGCACTTTCAATATCTAAGAAAACAGCTAAAGCAAGATCCTTAGCCTTAAAGTTCTTCAAAATGTAGGACAGATTGTAGATGGTACTGTCATTGGATTTACCTGGTTGATATGTATATTGAGAGTCAAAAAAAATGGTTTGTTCATTAAGTTCAATTGACATTTAAATTGGGATTATTACTTTTTTCTATCAAATTGTTAGAAAAATCCTCTATATTTAACTTTAACATTCTGCTTTTTCCCGATTTAGAATAATCTCTGAAACATTGCTGTTTTCTGTTGTGCCAATTACTTTGGCTTGATTGAGAGTAATAAGAAAATGTTGTATTAAATGAATACATCAGCTTACTGATTTTGATATAGATAATCTTGTTAGAAATTTTGCCACATTAAATAAATTATCTATTTATTTTCCATTTTTGATACTTAATATGTTTCTATTTTTTTATTCTGTTATACAGATTTTGTTGAATGTAAAATATTTTCCATGTATTTCATTTTATTATTTGACTTACATACAAAAGAGACTTGACTGACACATCAAACAATAATAGAAGTTAGATTTTTTGCATTTTTAATATAACAAATTAGAAGCTGATTGCTTAAAATATTAGTTTAAAAATATTTCTGTTATTTTTATCTTTTATGTTAGAAAGGATGCTTTGCATCCTTTTTAAAAGATGTAAAATTGCTAATAATTTAATAAATTGTAACAAAGACTAAGTGATATCTTAAATCAAGTGACTGTAAATTAATTCTTAAATCCCTTATATTCAAAACCAAATCATAAATAGGTATCTGATATTAATAATAGTTTTTTTAATTAATAGGGGGATTTATCTTTCATGACACATGTAAAAAATTCTATTTTTATGTGATGCTTTTTAAAATCTCACTTTTGAGATCTGTACTATTTGTTATTTTTAAAGTTACCTTTGAAAATATATTAAATTTTATGAAATAATTAATCATGCTTTAAAATGATAGCTTTGAAAAAGTTGAAAGAGCAACCATGTAGTGTTAAACCATGTCTTTATAAAAATAAAAGTAGCATGTCTTAAGGTTATTTATAATAAGATTATCTTATTGTGAACCTTTTGAAGTACATTTATTTTAAGAATTAGTAATTTAAACAATATATTATTATAATATACTTGTCAAATCTTATCGAGGTAATTATTATAGATACAAATGTGATAATTAAATTTTAAAGTACAGATTTTTTTTATTGTTACATCTGAGGGCTATTTTATATGAATTTTGTTTTATAAATATATTATGACCTTTTATTTCTTATTTAATAACTGATGCTTTGGGGATTGGTTCTTAATACATATTTGTATTTTAATTAAAAGTAATTAAAAGTCATTTTCGGTAATAACTTAAGTGTATTTTTTAAAAGTGTGTTAAACAGTTATTTTACATATATCATCTACTTCTTGGAAAGAAACTTATTTAAGTTCTAATAATATTTAGAAAAATGTATTTTAACCTATTATTTTTTTTATTTTATTATTTGAAAATTATTTACTGTATTATTTTTTAAATAAAAATATTGGTAAATTTGTTTTGTATTACAAACAATTAAACCTTACAATATATGAACATATTCTTTAATAAAAATAATTTTTCTTTTTTTACTAATATTTTGCTTTTGTATGCATGTTTGATAATATAATTTGATGTGTTTTAAAGATTGACTTTGCTCAATATCTTTCATCTAGAATTGAAAGGGAAAAAATATCTTTGTGAAATTAATTTTTTCTTTTGAATTAGACCAAAAAGTGATTTTTTACAATCTATTGCCATATAAGTGTATTAAGCATTGTCTGTTTATTGAGAGATTAAAATTATTCATTGCAAAATTTTTGCTGACATGCTGTTCAGCAAATTCCATTTATATATATATATATATAAGTAACAATTTTTGTACATAGTTTTAAATACATATTGTATATATAAAAATTTAAATGTATTCAGTGAGATTATTTTATCTATTTAAATACATTGATGAAACCATATGTTAGTAACAAAAAGTAAGGATTGCATACTTTATTAAATTTGTGATTTTTAAATTAACTCATTGTCTGTTACTGAGATATTTTACATAAGAGAATTAGTTTAAAAAATGGTATAGTGAAAGGGTGATATCTTAAATGTACAAGAAAAGGTGTAATTATGAGTCATCGTTTTCAATGATATAAAGTGGCACACACACGATTTATCACTTCCTATGAGTTTTGAAAATTGTTTTCTGTTAACTTTATGAAATCTTCAAAAAAGTATTTATCCTTTGAAACTATTGAAGTTTCTCTATGAGGCATTTAGATACAGGTATTAATTGGGTTTTTTGACTACAAGATTAACTAAAAAAATTTTTTAAATTGTAATTCAAATGATAAATACCTAAAGCTTATATTTTTTGCATCTTTTCTTTGTAATTTTATAATTGCGTTGAAAAATATGTTAATTTAAATAATTTAATAAATAATAATATATTTTGACTTTGGTATTACTTTATTTATATCATAATATAAATCTTTGTACGAAATTAACTTTTCATGTTATGTAAATTTTATGATCATAATTAACTATATATCATATCAACAATCTGATTATTGGGAATATTATGCTAACTTATCTATTTATACATTCCATTTTTTTCTTTTAAATGATCATAAGCCTGACTGTTTTAAATTTCATCTGTTTTCTATCTATCATTTATTTTCTATTTTTAAAATTGGTAATTGATTCATAATTACTTATAGTTTATGTTTAGAAACTATGCTTATACTGAAGTTTTTATTAAAAGTTCATTTTTTCTTTTAATATTATCAGTTTATTGCCAATCATTTCAATTTTAATCAAAGTGGATATTAATATATTTGAGATTTCATACAATGCTTTTTTTCAGGCTTTGTTTGCCATGAAAATGATCAAAACTTTTTAAAAATAACATCAGTTGTGACATTGTTCTCTTGTGATATGTGTAATTATTTTACGAAGATCCGATCTCATTTAGCCAGACATAGGATGAGACATACTGGTGAAAGACCATTCCATTGCTCAGAATGTGGCAGAGGTTTTATCACTCGTCATCATTTACGGTATCATGAAAAAACTCATGTAAAACATTATATTCAAATGCAATGAAAAAATAAGCTAATTATAATTTAATATTTCTAAGTGTATTATATACGTGCCATGTATTATAATAAATGTCAAAGCAAAATCATTAGAGGAATTATAATAATTATAAATTTTATTATAAGAAATGTCAAAACAAAATCATTTATTATTTTAAGATTTTATTTACTGTAAAATACCATTGTGATAAATGAAAGTTCATTTTTAAGTATGTGATATACATTGACATTTGTGTAAAAAAGCTCTCATTTATGTTATTCATATAAAATTTTGTTTTATATAAAAAATTTATTTTTTGTTAAAGTTTGTTTTTCTGGTTATTGTTATGTTTGAAAGCTTGTAGATAAAAATAAATTTAATTAAAAGTTTATTTATAAGCCTTGAAATTTGTTTTCATATAAAATATTGTTAAAATACTGCATTAACTAAGTAGGTTAAAAATTTATTGACTGATAAATATTCCAGTCAAATTTTGTTCGATGTTTAAATATGTATCCTACATAAATATTCAACTTAAATGCAAGTTTTATTTTTGTGATAATGTTTACAACATCCATGGCAAAGATTTCTGTAACTGAAAATGGCATGTAGTGTACTAAAAATATCTTTCCTCGCTTCAATATAACAATGGAACTTTAATTTCTGTAAATTTTAAATTACATTAATTTTACAAAAATTAAAGTTATTATTATTATTAAGAAAATATTTCTTTTTTAAGTATTGAGATAAAGAATTTCCTTAATAATTGGTTGGTTGATTTGTTGCTCTACCATTATTTTATGCCCTTAAAGGCTGATTTGGCAGAGATTTATTTTTTAAAATCGATACCGAATTATAAAGGTATTTTAGTTATTAGAGTTCAATCCATAGATTATTGAATAAAAGTGAAATCCCTGACAGATATTAGCTTAGTAATTTGTTTATTATTTTTAATGTATTGAATGTATGCATTAAATTCTGAGTGATTTCTTATACACTTTCATAAGGGAAATGATGTGTGTGTGGAAAACAATTTTGATTTCTCCATTTTTAGATCATGGCTCAAATATTTTAAAAAGTATTCATGATTATTAATAAGTGATTAATACTACTTATTGAAAACATTGTTTCCCATCAGTATGAAATGTATATGTTTAGTTTGGAAGATCAAGTAAATATTTATTCATCAAGAACGTATCATGTCAAACAGCTCTAATTAATGCAGAACTTTTTTCATCAAGTTGAATGATCAGAATTTTTCCTTTATGTATATTCCTCTTACCCTTTTTCTTTGGTCACCAGTTTTTTTAAATTGGTGAATAAAAATTATAATTGGATTTTGAAGAGCCTTGCAAGAAGAATAAAATGTAATTTTAATCCATGTCTTACAATATAACTTCTATTTTGGAAATTGGTGCAATTTCAACTGTTTGTGTTTTATTTATATTAGAAGTTAAAAAATTGATGTCATTAAAAGTTGTGTATTTTAAGCATTCAGAATATTAAACTTAGAGTTATGGTATTAAGAAAAAAAATTATGCTATGCTAAAATATAATATATTACTGTATGGACTTAAAATCATTTTCTTCAAAGTCTCTTAGTTTATTCCCAATTTTTTTCTCTGTTCTGTAATCCGTAATATTCATTATTTTCAGTTCTTTGCCTAATAAAGCTGAAAAAATACTAGAAACTTAATGCTAACAGGCTTACAATTTCTAAGATTTTGCAGTAAATTTATAGTAACTTTTGAATGCATTATTTATAAGTTTTGTCAAAAATAATTATTTTTTTTATCATTACTTAAAACAGTTGTTTTTAAATTTATATATAGTTATAGTGATGAAACTTTTGAGTTTTCTAATATATATCATTCTCTAAATTTTAATTAAGTTATGAAATTAAAAAAGTACATTAGTAAAAAATACATTAAGGGATACATTTTAATCAATTTTATTTATTATTACTCTTGGTAAATATATAAAAATTTAAAATCTTTATTTTGAATTATAATATTTGAAAAATATAGCTATCTGAAAATATTGAAGCAAAACTCTTTACATTGAAAGTTTTTTTCCCATTTGAAAAATTGTCGAGTTAAATAAAAAAAAACTTAATTCTGTATGCAATTTAATGTCATGTAACTTTATATTTTATAACCTAATTATAAAAACCATGTCATGACTAAGTTTTTGACTGTTAACAGATTTTCAGTTCAAAATTTTCTAAGTTTGTTTCCCACGTTGTTGATAGATAACTATTTTAATTATCCAAAATTCATTTTAGACTATAAATTCTATTCAAATTGATCTCAGTTTTTTATAAAGCGAAACATAACAATAGGTCAATAAACACTAGATGTGTATATAAGGTTGTGTATGTTCTTATATTTTAAGTTTACAAGTAATTGTAAATATAATAAGGATTAAGTTACCTAATTTTGCTTGAAATTTTTTATATGTTGTATGATTTTATATGTTGTTGATATAAAGACAAAGAAGAAAAATATGTCATATAAGCAGATTTCCTTCTAACCTATGTTAAATTAAAGCTACTATTTATTTGAATTTGTATTGATTCCTTAATTTTTATGCCTGTTGAATTGACCTTATATTTACCTTCAGTTCTGTAATTTTTAATTTTGATATTAATTTTAGTATTTGTATTCTACCACACTTTAAATTTTAGATTTCTGTCAAATTAGAACCTCTATTTAAAACCTGGCATTTATCAAGAAATCCTTCCTCCATTATGCTATTAATAAACATTTATTGTTATTTTTTTAGTTTTAAGGTTACGTAAAAAATTAGATTAATAAATAAGACAACATATTTTTAATTCAATGTTAGTATATATATTATCACATGATATAAAATGCAAACTTTATAATATTTTATGAAAATAAATATTGAGAAAGTTGTTATACAATTATTTTTTGACTGTATTAAATAGGAGTTATTTTTATTTAATTAACTTTTTGACTAAGTTATATTTTATGCCATTTTATTAAATTCGTTCTTTTTTATTTAGAGGCAATTTATATATATAACAAAAGAACTTCCTTGTTGTAGAAAATTATTTTTTGTACATTAATAGAAAAAATTAACTTATATATTTTATATCAATTTGTAGATCTTCTGGCTTTATAATTTGTTTTACCATGCTTTAATGTACATTTTGTAAATTGTGTAGCTTTTTGTACATTGATACTCTATATTTTATAATTATATTTGAATTTGAAGTTATTCTTTTTCATAAAATTAGGTAGCTAATAAAGTTTACTCTTTATTATTTCAGTTATGTTTCTTAACCAACATTTAATATCAAATAATATTCTGCTCCCAGAATAATTTCAAAAGGTTTTATAACTGAACAATATTTAATTTTATATTACAACTTCTTATCTTTAAAAGATCTAGAGCTGCTAATATATAAGGAAATATATTTTAAATACAAAATTTCTAAATGTGCAATAGCAAATAATTTGGATTGAACTTAGGAAAAATAATGGTAAATCTTTTTGGTAAACATACCAAAATCCACAATTTAATCTTCATTATTTAACTTTCTAATGAATTATTAAAATATTAAATGTTATTAGACTTTAATAAAACAGAACAAAAAAATCTTAGATAAAGATGAATTGACATTAGCCACTTCTTATCATTTATTGATATTTATTTTTTTGGCTTGATATTGCCCATTCACAAAGTTTAATTCAAATGAATATAAAAATGTCATGTTAACGGTAAATACAACTTAGGAAACTTTTATTCTTATATTTTTGTAATTTAATGAGTTAAAATGCATTTTAAATGAGTTAATAGTTTTATATATACTGCCAAAAAAACTAATACATAAACTAATAAGAAACTCAAATATTTATTTTATTTAAACCATGAAAATAATCTGTATCATGTGATAATCATTACGTGAGAAAGGAAACTAAATATTTAAAGTTCAGAACAAAAGTATAATATTCATAAATTTTATGGCCAGCTATATTGCAGATAAATTCCAATTTAGTTTTAAGAATGCTTCTTAAAACTAAATTGTAATTTCAATTAAATTACAATAAGTTTATTTCTCAAAATCTGTATGTTTTGCTTATTTTGATTGTCACAAAGATAATTGTTTTGTTCAAAGATTTTCAATCAAAACAAAAATACAATCTTAATGCATGTATTAATGTTAAATTATTTACTTTATGAGTCATTTTAGATCATAATTAAATTTTATTTATGAAACAATGTGTACTTTTGATAATTTTGACAGTTTTATTCATAATGGAAGTGTTTTGTTTTTATGTACATTAAGATATATGATTTTTCTCATCATGAACAAACACATTTCCTTGAAACTAATTACAATTATATTGCTCATATTAAATTACATAATTAGAAAAATAGAAATTTTGGAATTGTAATAATTTAGATAACTTGTTTGCATAATTTTTGAAAATTTATAGGTTGTCTGTCATTTTTATTTTAATTTATTTATTTTTTTACATTCAAACTGAATGTATATGTATATTGAAAGTTGGTCTATAATTATTTTAAAATGGATTTTTAACTATTGTTTAATGTTTAAATTAAGAGAATTCATTGTTATGAAAATAAATTATTGAAAATTTGAATTGAAGACATGTATACTTAAATATTTCTAAAAATTGTTATTGTTATTTCTAAATAGAAATTATTTAATAAATCATTATTCTACAAATCGTCCATTTATGGAATTCCTTTCTTAATTAATGATAATTTATTTGAGATTTTTATTTTTACTGTTATCTATTAATTTAATTCAGTCATTAATCCATTTTATATTGCATGCAAAAGAAGAAAGGAAGAAAATATTACCTTTAATTAATTTTGATAACTTAAAAAAAACATTGGTGGGATATATATTACCTTTATGAAATATTTTATAATAGAATATTTACATAAAATTAATGCACAATAATGCAATAATTTGTCTTTTATGTATCTTTATCTCAGATGGATTTGTTGTCGAATTTTGTTTTTATCACCAATATTTAAGTAGCACTTGCTTATTTGATTAATATTTTCTTTATGATTCATTATCTTATATATCTTGTAAATGAATACCCTTTGCTATTAGCCTTTGCCTTACTTCTTATACATTTCTTGGAAGGTACATATAATTTCTGGAAAAATGCTTGATATTTCAAATTTATCTAAATTTAGGTATATGATTCTTGGAAAAAAAATTTTAATTTTAATTTGCAGCTGGTATCTGTTTTTGGATTTATATATATTTATAACATATATAAAAACACACACACAATGTATTTTAATTGCAACCTTTTTCGTATTTTAATTCTAATTCTTTATAAAATCAATTTTTATAAAAGTATTTAACTGTTTATTTATAAAAAAATTAATATATACAAATACAATATTTTTAATATTTTGAGATCTTGATTCAGTTGAACAGTTTGTAGATCATTTTAATTTAATAAGAATTCTATTTTATATAAATTTAAATACAATATTGTTTTTGTTGTTCAAAAATGTAATAAATTATCAAATAACATAATATTTATCAGAATAAAATTATTGTAAATTAATTACTGCTAAAAGTTTTGAATTAATTTTTGATTATATTTAAATTCTAATTTTTTTAAACTATATTTTTTTCAGATTTTGGTGCTTGCACTTTATGTAAGGGAGTATTTCATTGTGGTTCTTCAACTCCTTATAATAGACAGTGCAAAAAATGTTTCCCTACATTTTCTTGCGAATATTGTACATATGTTACTGGTAATAAATCAAATTTTGTTCGACACATGATGCGGCATACAGGTGAAAGACCTTTTAAATGTGGACAGTGCAACAAAGGTTTCATTACTAAATATCATCTTCATTATCATATGAAAACCATTCATTTTTCTAATAAGAGTTATAAGTACTGTAATTAAAATATTTTTTCACTAATTACTAAATGTCTTAATAAAATATTTCTAGTTTAATAAAATTTACATAGTTAATATTCAGCCTTTATATAATATTGAAATATGATTAGAGGATGATGCTATATTCTTTATACTGTTTATAATGAAAACATACTACTGACTGCAAAAATTGTTTAAAATGGAGTAAAAGATAATCTTAAAAGTTTTTTAAGCATTTTCTGCAACATTTCATGTTAGCTGAATAGCAACTGGTAGGGACTAGCAAGAGGTAGAGTTATGTTAATAAGCTGATGTAACACACTTGGCATATTTCCTTTTTGATGTAACTTATTAATACTTGCATAAGGTTGCAATGTTTACTAATTGCCTTAAAATATTTATTTAAACATGGGGATAATTAAAGTTTAAATAAATATTTTAAAGGCAAACTCCTTTGTGTTGTAATGCTGTATTGAAGTAATTATTGGCAAACAAACACAACTGCAACAGTGCCATGTGTGTTAAAATCATGAAATGATAACCTCTACATGGTATAACAAAATCTTTCTCTCCAGTGGTTGTTGAAGTGGATATTTCTCTTCAGAGTTGTTATCTAAAGAGGTTAACAAAAGGCTTTTAATTCAGCAATTCATGGGTTCAATTTTACTTCCATCCTAGTTGCTTATGGTGTTATGGAATTTACTTTAAATTGTACTTTGTTATTATATTAGCCATTAAGATCAAAGACCACAAAGCAACAAATTAAAGTCAAATTATCAATAATTAGATGAAATTTAAAATCTTGATGAAAGAATTGTGCTCCCTGGATTATTAAAAAGTCTAAGACTCCATCTAGATTAAGAAATGCTCATTTGTGTTTCAAAATAAGTTGTTAAAAAAGTTTGTTCTACTTCTAAGCAAGTTAGATATGAAATTTGTAATGGTTATTTAGAAAAGATATAAAAAATAGAGAGTACATTAAATAACAAAACTCTTATTATATGTGTAATAATGGAAACAAATTTTCTTGTGAAATATTACATATAAATGAGAAAAAGCACTAAAGTATCTTTAAGTAGCCAATAAAGATAATATTGATTATTTATTTTATTCATCTAAATAATTATAGTATCAATAAATAATATACATATATATTATTCATTTATTATTATGTATAAAAAAATACATGTATATACACACAAGGAATATATTTATAAATAAACTTAGACTTAGTATTTTATAAGTTTATTCACTCACAACTTTTTAGAATTAAAAGTTTTTATAATTTAGTCAAATTTTACTTAAATATATTTTTCATTGTAATTCAAACAGAAACATTTATAAAATATAATTTTTTGGGCATTGAAAAACCATACTAAAATTAGAATTTTTTTATTATAAAAATGAAAAATGCATTTATTGAAATATGCAATGTGTTGTTTCATTAAAACGTCAACATTAAAGTACACCTGTGATTAATATGTCAATGAGCTTTCATTAACATTTTTTATAAGAAATATTTAAAATATATCATTTAAATTTATGTCCTGATTTATATTTATTAAGATATATAATTGTGCTTGGATGTATACACATCATTGTTCTTATTTTTTTTTTAATAACATTAAAACTTTTGATGTATGACTACTCAATTTTGTTAAAGTCATTTATTTTCTTATCTTTTTTTTTTCTGAAAATTGACTGAATACTTTATTAGAATTTATGTGTTTCTTGCAAGTAGTATGTTTCTTTTTGAAAAGTTGTGACATGCTTGTATAATAAGATGTATAAAACTTTATTCTGAATAAAATATAAGTTTAAAATAGTTTGCTTTTGTAACATTGAATATACTGATATATATCATGATTATCACATTATATATAGATTGAATTTTTATTATATTAAAATAAATTCATAAAACGTGAACAATAAATCTGTATTATATTTTGAAGTGTTAGTAAATTTAATTGTTATGTCAAATTTTAAATGAAAAAAACTGTAGTGTGTTAAATTTTAAATTGTAAAAAAGTAAACTTTAGATTTTTATTATAAATTCTTCATTTTTTATTATATTTGTTTTCAGTATGCTTGCTTTATATTGTTTAATATTTGAAGTGAAAAATTATATATTGCAGTTTTAAATGCTATGACATAAAGTTCAAAATTATATTTATTTCAATTTTCTTTTATTTGATTAAAAATTATTTTTTTATTTTTATAAAATTTATTATACTTATGCAAATTCAATAGAGAAACTCAAATGCTGTAATACCCATATTTATTTACTAAAAAGTATTGTTCTTATTAAGTATACTAAATGTTTTTTTATAAAATTATTTCTCAGAAAACGAAGTATAAACTTTCATGTTACCTAATTTCATGATAATTTAATCAGAATAATAAATCATAGTTAAAATATTTATTAGATAATTTTTATCATGTATTATTTAAATTAAAATACTTATTTATTAAGTGAAGCGCATTAGACTAATATTTCCATTCAGTTGTCACAAAATTATTAATAATAAATATCTATTATTTTGTAATTTCATTTTATTTTACTGCTGAACATTATATTTGTAATAAAAAATATCTAAAAATGAATTAACATATATTTTATTCATTCAAAGATAAGAATATCATAAAAATTTAAAAAATCAATATATTTATTTTAACTAATAATATATTTATTTTATATATTTATTTTAATTAAAAAATCAATATATTTATAAACTTTAGAATTACGTAAATGTTCATTTCTGTTATCTCATTTATATAAGTGATTATATATATATATATATATAAATTTACTTTATAATTTTATTTGAAATTTGTAGTTAAAAATTGTACTTAAAATAATTTATAGTTTTTTATTTATAAATGTAGTTAACATATTATGTATAAAATACTAATTATTTATTTAAAATTATATTTAAGTATTTTGTGTATGCTTTTTGATATAAGAGTTATCACCCACACACGTATATATTTTAATTTTACTAAAAGAAAAGTTGAATTATCATTCTTTTTTTTATGTAAAAAAGTATTTTCAAATTCTTTTTTTGAAATTTGAATTATTATCATACTACTGTAAATAAATGAGATAGTTAAAATTCACAATTAATGAATATATTTGAATCTGTACATTTGGTCATATTTTGTTTTTATCAAAGCCATGTTTGTCATCTGATGTGATTGCTATTTAAAATATAAGATGGTTTCTTTTGAAGGTAAATAATGTGAAAAATTTTTCCAGAAAACTGGCACATTGTGATCAATATATTACTACTTATAAATTTAGATGTATCCCATTGCTATTACTTATGTTATTGTCAATTAAAACTTATTTAAATTTATTCCATTATTGTTTATATTATTTTACTGAATTTTGCCGTTTTTTATTAATAATAATTCTTAAGGCTTACTGTCTGAAGTTTTGTGAAACATTATTTCATTCTACAGGGGTATGAAAATTTAAATTTCAAAAATCTTATTGAGTATTAAAGTTGAGTTATTTAAGAATAATTGCACTGACATAAATTTGAATAAAAATTCTTCTTTAATTGGGGCACATGTTAATTTTACTAATCAAACTTAAAATGTCATCACAATTTATCTTTTGTTTTTAAAAGTGTAACCGTAATATAGTAACTTGATTTCTTTACTGATTTTAGTTTTTTATAAATTAATAAATTAGAAGAGGTTTGAAAAACATGTGTTCCAATAGTGGTTCTATAATAGAATTAATTTTAATTAAATATTTTTTTTTATCAATTATAAAAAAAAAACTAAGTTTCTTCCATTTCTTTTAAAATTTTTAAAATAAAATACACACACACATACATACATACATACATACACACACACACACACAAACACACACATTTGACTCAATATTTAGTTGTAAATAAAATTCAAATCATATCAGAATATGTAAATAAAAATCTTACTTCCATATGTAATCCAAATTTTCTGAAAAACTTTAAGCATTAAAATATTAATTTTTTAAAATAAGGGTTTTCAGTTATGATCAAATTGTATTAAATATTCTGAATTTATGCTACTGAAAGCTATATTTTAATGTAGTTTGTCAAAAATGATGTAAAATATTTCTGATTGTTATTTTGTAATACATATTTTCTATTTTTATTCATCCTCCCAATATCAATTATTTAAATCTGTCATGCTTTATAATTTTTTTAAACTTTGTGTAACTATGAAATATGAGTTTGATTTCAGTATCTCATTTTATTGTTTTCATTTTAGTTTCCAAGTTAGTCCAGATAAATAATCCTTCATGTGATCTACTATATTCATCTAACATCAAAAAATTCAACTTTTACACTTGCCAACTGTGCCCATATACTTGTGCAAATCGATCTAGATTAAAAAGGCACATGTTAACACATTCTGGGGAAAGACCTTTCAAGTGTATTGTGTGTGGAAGAGGTTTCACAACAAATCAAAATTTAAAGATTCATTTGTATCTGCATTCTGGTGAATTTCCATATTCATGTCGTTCATGTCTACGGGGATTTACACGATTTGATCATCTTCGTCGTCACGAGGAAACACATCATAATTTTTAACGGTTTTATATTAAAAAAGAAAAAGACTTTAAAACTGGAATTAAATTTCAGGGAAGTGGATATTAAAATTATGATAAAAGTTTCTATTGTATATAAATATTTTTGTTACATATTAGGTATACAGTTGGTGCTATTCAAATTATTAAAGTTATGGGTTCCTATGTGAAATTGTAGATATGGTAGGTTAAAAATGTTAGAAGTTATTTAAATATATACTAATTGGCGTACAATTTTACATAATTTTGTGTATAATATTTATATTTTTTCTAGATTCATGAATGTTATAAAAAGATCATTGTATTTAAGAAATTTATTAAAAATAAATATGAATCCATGTGAAAATATTTTCATTTTTAATAATAAAACTTTATAATTAAAGAATATAAAAATATGAACTGGTAATTTTTATCTAAAATTATTCAATATTTCATTATAACATATTTTATATACTTTGTAACTCACATACTCATACATTAGTTAATGATTTTTCGATAAGCAAATTTTTAAAATATTTATAGAATTATGCAAAAAATATTAATATTATCTATTGAAAACATTTGTGTGATGTTTTGTATTTCTTTTATGGAATTCTTCGAAGTTCAAATGCGCAATTGTAAATTAATATATTCAAAATCAAATCCGAATCAGACAAAAAATTGTTTCTGAAATCTGATTATATATATATATATGCTTATCTATGTATGTGTACACTTGTTTTTGAACAAGTACTTCAGAAAACAAAATATGATGTAAGAAAGTTAAAATATAATGCTTAAATTTTACCAAGATCATATTAAAATATTTTAAAATTAAAAGTATTCATTTACCACACATTGTATTATCATTTTATTTAGTGTTAATTTTGAGGTATAAATATTGTTAAGTTTGAACAGAAATAATTAAAGATGGGAAAAACAAAATTGAAAGACTTAGAGTTAGTACTATAGATTAAATACATATCTATCTCTCTTCCTGAAAGATATTTAAGATTTTTTTTTTACTTTTTGAGGCAATTATTATATTTGGTTTTCAAATTAAAATAATTTATTTATTTTATTAATATTAACTACACACGCTGAAATTTATTTTCACTTCATTCACTTTAGAATAAATGTTTTTTAAATAAAACTTTAATCTTAACTGAAATTATTGAATTTCTATTTATTAAAATGTTCCTAATATTATATTTATTTAGTCTAAGTAAAGCAACTTATTTATACATAATAAAAATAATTTGTTTTAATTATTTTATTAGTAAAAACAAATATTTAAAATGTATAGAATAGAAAATTATGTAGGGGTAATTTTTCAATATTTATTAAAATATTATTTTTTAAATAAATCTGTTTGTTGAAGCATTTTTTATAAGTAATTCACAAGGTTTACCATAATATTTAATCATTTTAGCTATAGTTAGTTTATTATAAATAATATATTCTGCTATCTGCTATAGTAAAAAATTGCTATAGATAATTTACTCAGCCCAATAAATTATTATTATTTCAATATTACATTTTATTTTAGTGAGTCTTAAAATTATGTTCTTTAGATTTAAAATTAGATTAATAATTTAATTTTGATGGTACTTATATATGAATCAATTGAACAGATGATAAAAGTTAAGTTTTGTGTATTTATTTTACAAAGTTCTTTATATATGCTTTTGCTGCTTTAACAATAAATGTAAACATGATTAATAAAAAATTTTAAGGGATATCATTTGCTATAATTATAATTTTCAATAAATGCAATTATATATGCTTTGATAAACCACTACTGGCCTTATTTATAATATTTTGGAATGTATAAGTCTATAATTATAAATAATGTTATCTTTAAATATGCACTATATAGTATCTGTTGTATCAATATTTAAAATATAATAAGAATCTTGATTTTGATAAAAGATTTTTTTCTCCACCAGGTTCAATGCTTTTGTCCAATGGAGGATGGCGTTCATCATTTTTACTACAAGGTAAATTTCAAATCCATCGTTTTCATTGTAACCTTTGTTCTTACTCATCTGATCGGAAGTATCACTTATTACGACACCAACTCATTCATTCTGGTGAACGCCCTTACAAATGCAGTGATTGTGGGAAGGGTTTTACCACTAAGCAGAATTGTGAAACGCATAAAATGACACATCGGCAAGAACATTCACACCGTTGCTCAATCTGTTCTCAAAGATTTCTGTCCCCAAAAGCCCTGCAGAGACACATTACAACACATTCACTTTGAATAAAAACAGGATTTAGTATGTTTTGGGTATTTTCTTAAACTTTATTTTGCAATATTTTTTATTAAAATTAAATTTATGATTTTATTCTTTTCTTTAACTATTGTGTTTAGATTTTTAAATATTAACATTGTATTAATACCTTTAGAAAATTTCTCAAAGAACATGTGATAAAACTTTCTTATCAGAACAATGAATGATAAAAAGTCATGTTCTCTTGCTCAATTTACAATCAAGTTCTCCTCTCTCTCTTGTCCGGCAGAAACAAATAATTTCAATCCATGTATGTATAAACAATGTATATTTTATTTATTAAATTATTTTATCATATTGGAAATTTATCCAGTATGTTATTGTTCCTGCTGTTAAATTTTTTTTTTTTTTTTTTTTTTTTTTTTGAAGAATATTTATTGAAGAATGTGTGATAAAATTATACATTTCATCTAAATGTGATCAAAATATATTACATATTTGAATGTTTTAAAATAATTTAACTGTTCAAAGCTAATTTGTTGTAAATTACTTTTTTAAATAAAATAATCAATTTTTTATGTCTTGTTTCAGTTTATCAAAAATATGTTAGTTAATATTTTTTGAAAAATATCCTCATTTGGTTAAATCTGCACATTAATATTTCTTAGTGGTAGCAAATGAACAATTATCAGTGATATATGTGAAATTTTCTAATATAATTTTAAATTCTGTACAATCGTTTTGTAGTTTTAGAAGTTAAAAGCACCTAATTTCTTGAAAAAAAAAGGCTTCATTTGTGTGAACATTGCACTTAACATGGATAGTTTAAAAAAACTTTTAATTGATCAGTTGCACTATCAAAGTAAATGCTATACTAAATTAAATTAAGATAGACATCGACGTGAGCACCTCTGCTCCTAAATCTTGATCCATATCTTATGATGCATAAAAATGAAAACACAATTCAAAAATGAATTATATGTGAGAGAGTTGAAAATACATTTATATTCATAAATATATTTAGATTTATTAACAAAAACAGCTTATATGTATGATATTCATACTATTTTATAAAAATATTGCTACAACAATGTATAAAATTAAATAAAAAAGGAAAATATGTAAATTTTATTTGAACTTTTGGTATATTTTTAATATTTGTCTTAAAATTTCTATCAACAAAGCAAAATTTTTATATATAAAAAATAAATATCAATATAAAATATCTAATTTTATATTAAAGTTTCATATAAAATCAAATTAATGGTTTCTTATTTAGTTGTGCATTCTTTTACCTAAGTATTTGCTCATAAATAACATTGTCTTTTAAGTATTTCCATTTTATTAGGATAATCTATTTTAAAAAATGAGATATCTCAAAATATTGAATTATGTACTATTAAATAAATAGATTAGTTTTAACTAGTCATATTGTAAAAACAATAATAATAACAAATGTGTTCTGTATTATCCTTTCTATATTATTATTTCTATAATGTCTTAAAATTGTTAAACAATAAAAGGCAACCAATCAAATTATTGTCACTATAAAACTTTTTTTACCAATTTGGTATAAGTAATAATTAAACTATATATGTTCAGATTTTTATTACAAATGAAAAAAAGAATGAATCACATATATGTTGGTAAAGGTTCCCAAATGACTAAAGATTTACAATTTATGCATTGTTAATCAGGCTCTAAGTACAATAGAGCCCCAATTATCCAAATTCCGTCTAACCAAATCACTTTCAGAAAATTAAATTATATTGGAGAGAAAGAAGATTAGAAGGAGAAAAAAGTTCATGAGGAGAAAATGTAAGAGAAGGATAGAGACCTGTTACTTAAGGAATTCAAAAACATTTACAAATTAGTGCTGAAGATATAGGAAAATGGATTATTAGTCAGACCCTAGAGTTCACACAAATTGCAAATGATGGTAAACTGATTGAAAGTGTTGAAGAAACAGGTAACCGTAGTGTCTAAGTTGAAGTAGACACAGGTTAATTAGCTAGTAAAGCATTTGTAGCTTTGAAATGGATATAGCATCAGCTCAAGTGTGACACATGCAAATTTGAACTGTCAAGCGGATGCTCTACTTGACTGCCCGAAAACGTATGAAGGCAATGAAACAGCTTACTCTGATTGTGTTATTCAGCAAACAATGATTTCTATTTACAGCATCTGTATATACATACTGTATTAATATACTGCACATGTAAGTGCAGCATTTTCATTTAATTGATTAAAAGTCGTTTTTCTTCAAAAAATGTTTAGTTTTTCTCCCATTTTACAATTTAGAATAATTAATTAAAATAGATCCTTTTTATGAAAATATTTTTTAACTAACCAAATGTTTGATTATCCAAATGGGGTCCATTCCCAATTGACTTGAATAATTGAGAGTTCTACTGTACCTTTAAGTAAATTTTGATATTGGAACATGTTTAAAAATAGTTAATCTACAATATTATACTTAAATACTTTATTTTAATAGTTTAGTTGCAAATTATGTGCATAAAATCAGAAATTTTTACAAAAAAAAAATCATGAAACTTGTTACGTTATAGCTATTAAAAGTACATATATACAATTTATTATGCATTTAATTTGTATATTAATAAAATTTTAGACTACAGATACATTTTTAAAAAATGCATCCATCAATTTTAAATATGAAAGGAATTCAAATTAACTTGATTGTATTTGTTCTTTTTTTTAGGAAACATTGATATTAAATATAATAGAATAATTTCTATTAACTTATGATGCATGTGTATGAGGAATTTTGAAATGAATTTAGAAATTAAAGATGCAATTTAATATTTTTTATGAATACATAAAAAAGATAACGTACTCCAACTTCACAAAAAAAAAAAAAAAATTCTTAAGTAATTGAATTTATTTAGCAAGAAGAAAAAATTACAAAACATATTTTTTAAATTATTATTTTTTTAATAGAGAAACAAATAATCGAATCTGATAGGTTTATAAATATACACAACATATGTACACGTGATTCATCGTTAATAATACAATTTACACACTGAGTCTTTGATTAGCAACACTGTTGCCATCTCGACCCATGTATGATGTCCACATTTGTTTCTCAAAAGGTACAATTTTGGCGCATTTTGTGTTTGGTCTTTTAGACTTTAGACTGCATAAACAGTTAAGATGAGTACGATACACAGTCATTTGTCCCATTGGACGATTGAAAGGATTATAACCTTTCTTTTTCGATGTAGCTTTATAATTTCCACTTTTCTTTAAGCATTCTTCAGTTATATAATCTTCATATGCATCATGATCCATTCCATACAAACCACCTATTAAATAAATAACATTGTGAATAATTACTAAACACAGTTTAAGTTTTTAATATTTTTAGCTTTTAATAATAAGGAATTTTCATATAGTAATTCACAAAATCAATATTACATTTAAAGAACTTCTTGCAATGTAGAAGAAAAATATTTGACTTAGTTTTAAAAATTTACTTGTTGGATCAAATCTCTCCTGCTCCATTTTTCTTCTGTTCGTGATGCATTCTTTATCTTCAGGTAAAAGTCCTTGTGTTTCAGAAGGATAAAACCAAAATGTTGCATAAATTATATCAATACCACTTCCATCCTTTTTAAGACTTGGAGCTAATGTACCTAAAAAAAGAAAACAATATCACAAAAAATATATATAAGCAATATGATTATATTGAATATCGTTAACATTTGTAAGCAATCGTTATGATACCACTTGGTGATATAATCAGCTTAAAGAAAACATAAAAATTCTATTAGAAAAAAATTATTGCATTTTTGATAATTTATACAACTTGGTTATAATGAATTTTGTTAAATTTTTCTAGAATGAGACAGGAAGGACAAGAGAAATAATTACATGACAAAAAAATAGCCAAAAGAAAAATGTTTTGGATTTGTCATATTTGCCAACTTTGATGATTCTTACTTTTTCCTTTAAAATTATTTTTTAAATTTTATTATGATGAAAGATAAAAATAGTATGAGTTTATTTATTTGGCAAAAAGTTTTCTTATGTAAATGATTGTGGAATAAATGAAAGAATTCTTATGAGTACAAATAAATTTCATCCTTCTGTTTTGAAATAGATATCCATTTGGTAAAGCAAATTGCATTAGGTATTTGGAGTAATTATAAAGATGCTAATTTTAATAGTTGAAGTTCACAAAAAAATGAAATATTTAAAATCATCGATCAATATATTTTTAAGAGATTGGTGCCTCTAAAATTTATTATTTACATGCAAAGATTGCTTAAGAAGACGAAACAATTTATTGTTAGTTTTGATATTGATGTTTCAAAAATACTTATTCAAAAAATGGTTTAATAAATCTAAATAATCAATAACTATTCATGAGACTGATATATCTAACATAATATTTGAAATAAGTATTATGAAGAAACTTAAATCCAGTATTGTTATTGAGGTGTATATTCTGCACTAACTTCTTATTCTACTTAAAATAACAGTCTTTTCTCTTGACTCAAAAAAGGAGTGAAATTAATAATAGCTAGGTGTCATATCAACATACTTTTGATTTTTTCACAGTGCCTAAATAAGATTTTTAGTTAGCAATAGATTTTAAGACTGAACAATTCTGAACAGAATTTTTCTAATTATATTGGTAGCATCATTGACAAATATAAGAAGTGTTTTTAAAATGATATTTTTGTCTTTAAAATTAGTTTCAAGCAGCAGGAGCAATGGAATACAAGAATTTTTGTACATTACAGTGTTATTTAAGTAGAATATTCTATATGCTTAATACCAAACAATATTAACAATATCCATATAAGTAATCTGATATATAATATTAAGTTTCTATATAAATTTGTAAAATTTTGCTTAAAGTTAATATGCCTATCATAAAATAACCATAAACAACTCAGGAAAAAGTAAACTCAATATAGTATGTTCTATTAAAAGCACATATTTTTGCCTTTTGGTTGTTAAATTTTGTAGAGTGATGTAATTTTTTATTTCATACTATAAGTGAAAATCAAAAGTATCTTAAGATAACATCCAGCCATTCCTTCCTCTCCACCCCTCTTCTCACCTCAAGAAAAAGGATAGTATAGAATGCAGCGGGAGCAGGCAGCACGTGTTATATAAAGAGGATATCTCTGATGCATATGCTAAAGTATAACAGATAATGCTCATTGTTAAACTGCAGTTGAGATCCAACCCAGATATATCTATTTGTAAATCAATTCCACCACTATGTTACAATCTGCCCAAAAGCACAAATACTGAGAGCAATTGTAGTACTACTTATTCATTATCTCTGTTAAATTGCATACCTTATGCCGAGTCCTACTACTCATGATGAAATTTTGCATTCTCCATTTTTGGACAATTAGTTTGACTATCATTGATTCATTTTATATTACATTACACACTATAAAAGAGCTAATATGATTAAATGGATTAAAAAAGAGTAATACAAGTAAAAAACAATTTAGTGAAAGCACTTTTAATATTTCAGAAAAGTTAAAGAAAATGATTAATACATGAAGCAATATTTGAAAAACTATGTCATTGCTCCATAAACAAATAAGAAATGAATGAAAATGATGACAACAAAATTTATCATTACCGGTTGATATTACACGTTGAATACCTCCCCCATCATGAGGACCAACATGGCGACGATGCCTGCTAATGCTTCTGGTAACTGCAAAAAATTATTAAAATCTTAAAATTGGAAAAATTTATGTAATGTTTTGCAAAAGGAAATTTTTTAGTTAGAGCTAATAAATTTAATTAGATTAAAAATTATTAAATTATCTCTCAAAATTACTTTTGTCAGTCAAATCATTAAATTTAGCAATAATATTGTTATTATTTAACTGATTCCATTAAGAATATTTCAATTAAATAAATTCATATAGGAAACATTTAAAAATTATTTTAATATTATATTTTATCTGTAAATATTG
Organism: Latrodectus elegans; assembly: GCA_030067965.1. Lineage (NCBI taxonomy): Eukaryota > Metazoa > Arthropoda > Arachnida > Araneae > Theridiidae > Latrodectus > Latrodectus elegans. Next base: position 67,053,741 of record CM057813.1, on the reverse strand, counting down.
GAACAATAAATGAATCTATTTGAGTCTGAACAGATATTTTGTGTTAATTATAATAAAGTTATTAACATTTTAAATTGTGATTGCATAAGAATATATGAAGTAGAAATAATTATATGCAGATATTATAAGTAAAGAATGGTTAACTTTTAAAGAAAGAGAGCTGACAAAACGCTTAAACACATTAAAAATACATTGTTGCACACATTTTTCATAAATATTTCTTATTTGTATACATATATTTTGTATGATAACTCTAATAACAATAAATTATCAAATTAAAAAAAATTGACATAATGTGATACCAGTTGTACTTGCTTGGCCATGCAGTTTTATTTTTTTTTCCTTGGCAAAGAAATTTTTCCAGCGTTTTCCTCTTCTTAATGGTACTCTGTTTCCATAAATACTATGAGGGAGGGATGAATATTGATTTGCCCATGGTATATTCATTTTTCTAGGTTTAGGCTTCTTTACAACTGCAAATTGTTCAGGAATTTGCCTATATTCCAAAGGGTAATATCTTTCATTTCCAGAATTTGGTTGTTGCATATAATACTGCGGAAACAGCTGTGCATCATTTTGATATTCAGGTAAATTATAATCAGATGGATCTGAGAATTTTCTTCCAATGGCTCTTTCGTTATTACTCAGCAATTTTTCCAGTTGTGCATCATCATATCGATTTTGTATATCGGAGAAGTCCTGCTGAAGAATTCGATTATCAAATTCTGGATTTTCACTATCTAAATATATTTGGTAATCTTCTTGATAACCTGGATGTCTGTATAAAAATTCTAAACCTAATGCTGAGTAATTGATTGGATTACTGTATTCTATTCCTTTCCTTAAATCTGAAAAATAAAAAGCAAAATATTTATTAACTATTTAAAAAAGTAAGTAAGGAATAATTTAATTTTATACAATAAAAGCAAACTTAACTTAATTAAAGATTAAACAACAATAGAAATGTAGAAGACATTTAAAATTGCTTTGAATGTCCTAAATTTTTAATAATAATAAGTTGCTTACAAGTATCTGTAATTAAATATTCAGTAAAGATAATAATTTTTATAAAATTTATTCATGCAGTTGAATGCTTATAAGGACATTGAAAAACATTTTAAGACAAATTAAATTTAAGGAAGATTTTAGGAAATACTTTCTTAAATAAGTCATTGTGTAATTATTATCATTATGTCTTAAATAGTCATTGTGTAATAAATGCACATTGTGAGAAAATGAAATTAAAATTATTCATTCTTCAGGTTCATAAGCAATAACAAATATGTTTTAATTTTTAACTAAATGATTGCTTATAAATTTAAAGTAATTTTTGAGACATTAGTTTTTTAAATGCATTTATATAAATAGTAAATTTTAGGGGGTGAAAAGGTAGTTATGATGCAAATACTTCTTTAATGTCTTATTACCAATGTAAATATTATAAAGAATATTAATGGGTTCAAAATGAAGTGCAATTATTGTTAGAATTCACAATTTAATAATGCCCTAACACTTTAACATATCTCTGCTTATATATATATATATATATATATATATATATATATATATATATATATATATATATATATATATATATATATATAATTTCTAAATAAATAAAAACATTTTGAATTGTGCATTAATCCATGCATGTCAAAAATAACATACATATGCCTACTGGTATTATACGAATATCATCTGATTATATATATATATATAAAATTTCTAAATAAATAAAAACATTTTGAATTGTGCATTAATCCATGCATGTCAAAAATAACATGCATATGCCTACTGGTATCATAAGAATATCATCTGATTATATATATATATATATACACACACACACACACACTTTTTCAATTTATTACAATTTAAAAAATAGACAATTTTTGAAATGTTTTTTTATTATACATTATGTGAGCATTTCAAGACAGCAAATTAATAATAGTGCAAAACTATTTTGATTCTCAGGTGTCATAATCAGTAGAAATTATCAGTTCTATTTATATTTTTAGATGTATGTTTCCTTGCTTTTACATATCCTATCTGATTATAATATTTGAAGTTAAAGATATAAAATAAAATGTTATTTTAAAAATAAATAAATATTTATAGAAATACCTGAATTTAAAAGAAACTATATACTCCATTTATTATTATCATATTATCCTTATTAACAATGCAAAGTTTTTCAAATAAATTAAATATTACAAAAACTTAAGTTTCTAACGACGTTCTTAATGTGTTATTATTAGATGAAAATTTCTCATTCACTGATGACCAAGTTTTAATTCTTTTGCTGCAAAAGAGTCATTTTCTAACACCATAGCTAATTAAAGCAAAGCCTAAAATTTAAAATGGATCCACAATCACTACAATCATCCACGCCCAAGATGGAAACTGAACCATTTTGGGCGTGGATTTATATATATTTGTATGAACTGTAGAATCAGAGACCAGAAAGCTAACCATTTAGCTAATAGCTCTTTCACTGCTATACCAATTCCACATTAGAAATCCCAACTAATAATTTTATTTCTTTGATTATAATATGAAAATGAATATATTGGCATATTGACTCTCAAATGGCAATTATATAAATCATTTCTAGAACTGAAAACAAAATGTTGCTCAGATTTACATAGCATTCACGAAAAAAATCTTTACACTACACAACAATGTATTAAATAGTTAAAATCCTGTGAGGTATCATTTTGTAGAACAGCTATGACTAGTAATAATTATAGTAAAAAATTTATTTATATAATGAAGTAACTTTTGAAAATCATGATACAAGTTTAAAGTTGGATAAGCTTATCACTTTTTGCAGAGGTAATATAAAATCTAACATTAGCAGAGCTTAAACTGAAGAATTTTTTTTCACAATTGAATTAAAAAAAAAATTTATTGAAATAAACTTCTAGATTTACTTAACACTATGAATGGCCAATTTTTCAAATGTCAGTTAAATCTTTTCAGTTGTCCAGGAATTTGAATACTTTGATATTTAAGAACCTACCTAAATATCATTGTCTATGAGGACTAAAGAACAAATGAGATACATTCATGCTACACGCATAAAGTTATCTTACAGTGGATAACTAATATTGGCAACAATGATCTAAAACCAGTTTATACAAATGAATGAGTAAAATAAAGCAGCCAATATGCATAAGTTAGTTTACTTTTCACATTCATTTGAATATATAAAATAGTTGTCACTAACCGGAGATAATATATATATATAAATATATATATTGAAACTAAAAATCAACTATAAAATTGAATGGGGAAGAGGTTGAGTATTTTTAGCAAATAAATAATATGATGAGAAGTCGTATTTAATGAATAAGTAAAAGTTCTGAGTATTAAAACCAGCAATGGAAATATAGTATGAATATTTTAACTAAGATTAATAGATTGTTGAAAAAAATTATGCAGCCAGTGGAATCAAGTAAGACAATTTTTCCTTATAATTCTGAAAGAATTTGTAAAGAAGTATCATAATCAATTGAAAAAATATAATGCAGTTAAAAAAAAAATAAACTTTTAAAATATGAAAAAATAAGTGTTTTGCATCATTTTATGATCTTACATGTTTACTTTATTACACTTTTTTTTAAAAAATTAAACTGACTTTTTATTAAAATAAAAAATAGAAACCATTTTTTACAATTTTTTGTTTTATTTTACTATTTATTTAAAAATATTAAATATCATCAAATATATTAAATATCATCAAAATTAACAAAATGCTTTGTTCTAAGGCGGTTAAAATATATTGCTTTAAAATTTTCGAATTATAATAAGTTACAAATAATTTTAAGATAATCAATACAGTGCAGTATTTGAGATACCCGAACTGGAGCCAGGCAGAAGAAAAATTAATGTTTCTATTTTGTGAAGTTCGAGCTGAGTTCGTTTCTACTTTAGGATACTTAATTCAATATTTTCCTTATAAATGATACAAGTGGTCCTAGTTTTTTCCCAATTAACGACTTCGGTTGGGGAAGGGAAAGTGTGGGTGTTGTCAACTGCTCAGATAAAAAAGGCATGCTTGGGTTGATAAACAACGACATAGTTTCGCTTTCTCATTTAGCTTAGGCTGCTTTTTAGTGAGTTTTTTTTTTTTTTCTTTTTAAATAATCTTTTTTCACAATGTCCGATTTAGACAACGATGAGGAATATAGTTAAGGTTCCTCGAGATCGAATATCCATATTTCAAAATAAATAAATAAATAAAAAAGAAAGAAAGGTGAGGTCCTTGCTTTTCAATGTGGAAAAGTAACTGCTATAAAATGGACTAATAAAAACGATGTCTGTTTGCGTTCTTCAGTCCATACCGCCAAAATGATTGAGTTTGAAGATAAGAAAAAAGAAAAATTCACACTGAAGGTAGTCCACGACTACAACAACACTATAGGAGGTGATAAAAAGTCAATCAAGATCTTACAAACTTCCTGGTTGCTAGAAAAGGAGGTAAAAAATATTACAAGAAAATATTTTTCCATCTCCTACACCAGACATTATATAAATAACTCCTTTATTTTGTATACTTCAGCAGGAGGTGCAAAAAGTAATATGAACTTCAGAAAATCAATTGTCGAACTATATAAACCAAATATTCATCTATTAGGACAAGGGCATCCTAGTGTAAGCTTACTACACCTCACAGGTCGATACTTTCCAGAATACATTTCATCAATGGCGAAAAAATCCATGCAAACCAGATAGTGTTTTATATGTTGTCATAAAACAGGTGAACAAGGGAAGAAAATAAGGCATGAGACAAGAGTTTATTGTAAAGGGTGCAATATATAACTTGTATGCGCACAAGCTTGTATATTGCAATAAGCTTGTGCGCAGTATCGTGTTTTGAGATATACCATACTGTAAAAGATTTGTAAAATTTATGTAGTAAAAATCATATTGTTGTGTTTTTATATTGTACTAGTTATACTTAGCTTCAAAATTTTGTTTAATTTGCTCAATATGGATAGCATATATGTGTAATCAATGTTTTGTGTGTATGTAAAAATTATAAAGCAGTTATTGTATATAAAATTTTATTTTTGTAATAAAAAAATCATTTTCTAACTCTTATAATAATATAAAGAATAAAATTAAACAGTCAAAAAATTTTCCATTTTTGGTTCATTTTTCTGAAATATAAGTCACAGTTAATGGGTTAACATGAGGGCTAATTAGACTAGAACTTACAGTTTAAAGAGGTTTTCGAAACATACAAATTCTCAAGAACTCAAATCAACAAACTATTGAAGTGAAAACCAGAACATTAACTATTTTGCTGCACATTAAATAGGAAGGTAAAAATTTACAAATTGTTATTTTCTTTAATGTAATGAAAGCCTAAGGACCTGTACACAAGTTTTCAATAAGAAAGCACACATTCTATATTTAAAACAATGACAACCAGAGAGTGGCTAATTCAACCAGATTGTAAGATTTTATTATTCTGATAGCTCAGCCATTTGACAATCAATTTTGGAATTTTAATTATTTATGGATTGGGAAAGTGTAAAATATTGAGTCCTGGGTATAGGTTGAAAATCTTTATAAAGTAACACATATTCTACCTATTAAACTAATTAAATTTAATTATTTTGAAATAAAGTACAGGGAGAATTTTATACAAGTTTATAACAAGAAATCTTACTTTTAAAACAGTTGATTCTTATGAGTATTCATGTAATTACAGAAAACATAGCTTTATAACAAAGTATGTCTTAAATTCTAAATCAATGTAATCTAATTTTTCTTGAAAGATATGAAGGTATACACATATTTCCCACTCTTCTGGGTGTTTCTAAAAAAGTCTTAAAAATGTACTGGAAAAGTTTCTCAAAAAATCTTTACTGCCTCAAATTTTGCTAAATGAAAGATTTCACTTAAATTCTGTCAATTTTGCTGTTCTTGCTTTTTTCCGGTTATAAAACGCTAAACATGACAAGACTAACTTCATTTAATTTTATTGAGTCTTATAATAAGGAAACCATACAAGAAAAATCACTCAAAATACTTTTTATATACATCAAATAACAAAAATTAAGCTTCAGATTCCCAAATTAAAACTTTTTTATGGACAATTTGCATATTTATAATAAACATATTTCAAAAAGCAGTACCTGAATCATATAGTAACTTTCCTGGAGTAGAAATATGGCTTGATAAAGCATACAATCTGGTGTACAACTTTTCTTTAAATCTCAATTTACAGAAATCTGCTCTTGATTGGTCATGTACACTCGTTCCTATAGAAATAATTTAACAAAGTTAAAATAAATAATTATACACAAGCAATTTATATCTTTGAAATTAAATCAAGGTGATAAATAATTCAAAATATAATTTTAATGATAGTAACTAAGCAAATGATATGAATTGAAAAGTAATTCTGGAATCAAAACTTCAACACTTTTGACAATTCTTAAGTCTTATGAAATCTATATTATACATAATAATCATGCTTTTTTCTCAAATGATAGTTTCGCTGAGAACCTTCAACTATATTAAATCTATTTTAAACATAATTTGATGGAAAACATAAGATATATGAGATTTTTTTTTGGAGAGAATTTTAATTCTAATCAAATGTCATTTATTACCACATAAAATCACTTTTTAATTTCATATGAAACATTAAATTACTTAACAAAAATTATGCACTGTAAAGTTCTTATAATAAGAGTTGAGCAGGAAAACATTGATTTAATATGTGCTGAAATCAAAGATCACTTTTTACTTATAACTCCAGTAGTCTTTGCATATAGAATGAAAGTTTTATAATGTAAAATCAGATTTTGGTATGCTATTTTCAGTAAAGTTATCCTCAAATGATCTCAAATAAATTTCATTAGTGGCCAGTTGATGTAAGTTTGGCTCACTATTAATAAATTTGCTACACAATGACTTCAAAATACATGAAGTAAGAATGCAAATTATATTATTAATTAAAATACAAATCAAAGATCAAATTTTGCGGTTTTTTAGAATTTAAATTCCAAGGCAACATTCTTTTTTTTTTTCCATGTTTTTCCTTATGAAGGATCAAAGCAATTTTCTAATATGTCATTTCAGAGTGCAATAAAAATTAATAAACCATATACAAATGATAATAAAAGCAATATATCAGTATTTTTGTAGAATACATTGATATAAAAGTAAATACAATAATTGTAAAAGACATGGCTGAGAAGTCAACAGAGCATGTTGCTTCAAACATTATCAAATTGTTCATAACTTATGTAGCTGAAGCGTGTATACAAATACTTGTCTTGAAAATAATCAGGATATTTTAATAGTTACCTCATAATATTCCCATAGGAGTTACTAAGGTTATATCGATAAGATTTTTTAAAGTATTAATGATAGTGAACCACTGATATCCATGCATGATGTTCAATATGACTGTCTTCAAACCATCGATTCCATATTCTGCAGACAATAATAGTGTTACAAAGTATAAATAATTATTGTATTTGTCTTAAAATATCTCAAGCAGATTGTTAATACTCACATTTTGGGCAAAAATTGCGGTATTTAGAAGTGTTATACGTTAAATGCGGGTTTTCTAATAATTTGGTGACTTGGCGATGTTTTGGCGAGAAAACGTGGCGACAGTTGGTGAGATTTTTAGCAACTTGGCGAGAAATAGCTACTTTTGGAAACACCCATCACCTAAGCTCTAGGTCCAATATTTAGCGAGATAGCCTAGATGCTTCCAGATCCTTGGCAAAATTGGTAGATTTCCCCGCCAAATCAGGTATAAATACCACAGCCCGACATAGAAGGAGTTAGTTTTGTGAAGACAGTCAGTGAGTGAAGACAATTAGTAGTGACTGCTAGTCTAGAGAAGCTGTTCTCTGCCTGAGGTATTTGAGACCTGTGATTGGAAGCTGTTACTTATTATATCCGACAAATTGTAGCTGTATAATTGTGATTGTTACAGCTGGTATATCTAGTGGAATTTTTACGAATAAAAGTCTTGTGTTTATTGAGTGGTTGCTTTATTCAACTCTCAATCCACACGAACCCCAAAGCTTGTACAATAGGATTCTAATTGATATGAGCAACAATATTGAAATATAACAACTGTTATTTCACTTGACAAAACTTGAGACTACATTTCAAGCTCTATCAAATGAATTAATTTGCTAATAAGCATTTCTCCTTCTTATATAAGCATAACACTTTTTCAATGGGCAACAATATTTCAATGCAATTTGTGCATAAGAAATTTGCTATATGTTTTCTCTATGTAAACACATGGCAGATATCTTTACCTCCTCCTATTTTATATAAATGCAATGACAAGTACATCATTTGCGTATCCAAGTATCTTTTTCCTGTAATATAAATTTAAAGTCAGCAGCATGTAGTCCATTTTTATAACAATTTTAATAGCCAATAATATGAAACAATGGTCAACATTTGTAATGAAATGAGTGAGAGTTTCACTGTAAAGTATAGTATCAAGTATAGTAGTCTAAAATTTGAAAGATTCAATAATTAAAGTATATTAAATAAGCATGTTTTTATGTAATTAAATAAAATATTGCTGTTACTTACGACACTTGGATAAGCCAAGCTCGCAAGCTGACAGCTTTGCAAAATTAAGTCAGAAGGATGTGTCTTTTGTTTTATCAGAGCACCACAAAGTACATGTTTTATTTACCCTTAAAAAATAAAATATAGTTCATAAATTAGTGATTTTTTAAATGTTGATTAAAACTTTAGATTTAATGTATTGAGGTTATAGGTTTGAATGTACATCAGAATATGACGTGATAAATTTGTGGATATAGTAACAAATACATTTATAATACGAAGCAACTAATATATTATTACAAATATAACTGTGTAATATATAATTATAAACAATATATAATTTTACCTTTAACAAAATCAAACTGTAAGTTTGATTTATTTTGAGAGCCATGGCAGTCAGATATCCAATATAAAAAAAGATCATTTCCTTTCCCAGTCACACTAATGACTAAAGGAGATGCTTGTGTGCCAACAACCATTTGTATTGGTTTGGGTAGAAGAGGTTTTCCATTTCGACCATCAAGTATAGTAGTCTAAAATTTGAAAGATTCAATAATTAAAGTATATTAACTAAGCATGTTTTATAATAAAATAATGTAATTAAATAAAAATGATGTAATTAAATAAAAATATATTGCTGTTACTTATGACACTTGGATAAGCCAAGCTCGCAAGCTGACAGCTTTGCAAAATTAAGTCAGAAAGATGTGTCTTTTGTTTTATCAGAGCACCACAAAGTACATTTTTTATTCTAAGATTCCTCTGATAGATGGCATAACTAGCAGATACATTCCCTCAAATTTGACATTGATCTGGAGGGGGAGGAAATTTTCTTCAGACCATTACTCCATAATCAGATCATTACTTCTCTGCTTAATGACCAACCACAAAACTTTCAATTCCACAAATTTTAAGGCAAGATATCACATGTACTCAAAGGGTCTTTGGCGGTATTGGGAATCAATTCTTGCCCTTTTGGATGGAAGACCAATGCCTTAATCACTAGGCTACCATGGTCCTAAACTTAATATTCTGGAGAAAATTTTCTTCCCCATTAGATCTAAGTCAAAATTGAGGGAGTGGATATTCTGGTGTGGCCATTTATCAAAGGAATCTTAGAACAAAGACGTACTTTTACCATGGTGAGGCTCTAGTTAAGCAAAAGATGTACCTTTCTGATTAAATTTGGCATAGCTATCAGTTAGTTAGCTTGGTTTGTCCAAGTGTTATAAATAACAATAAGCAAATATATGCTTACAGTAATTATTAACACATTTATAAATTAAAGAAAAATACTAGTTTGAATAAATTTTATGGAATACAACATACAGTTTAAAACTAATGAGTAAACTATTGTTGAGTATGATAAATATATATTTCATATTTTAATATATAACAAGTATTTTATGGCAACACATAAATCTAAAATGAGAAAAAATTTCATTAAACATTAAAATTTTCAGTATATATTTGTGAATGAAATATTTTATATTAATTTTTTCCATTTAATACTAAACTGCAACTACAAACAAGCGCCTCAAAATACTCATCAAAACCGAAATATATGTACTTGTTCAAATTTCAAAATAATTTTACTACTTAATGTAAATAAATTAATTCAAATAAGTATTTAATTTATTTTTATTGAAATATGTATAAGGATATCTATCATATATCAAAGAAATGATAAGGTCCTCGACCTAATTAAGATTAAAAATCACTTCTTAAACATAATGATTGAAAGACATATTGTCTAAAGAAAGTTCATTTTCTAATTGAATAAATATTAATATTTTTAAGTAACTAACAAAAACAACTTTTAATGTGTTTTGAAAAATCTAAAAATTTATTAAAAACAATTTTTTTTTAATTTTCAAATTTATAGGAATTTTTTTTAAAATTATAGATACATATATTTGATTATTTACTTTTGATAAGAACTATTGAAAAACAAAATAAAAAATAATTTAAGTATGATTTGCAATATAATGAGCTGATTTCATAAAATTAATTCATTTTAATTTAGACTCATTAATGTATTTCAGAAATTTTGATATTTCATATTTTCATTAAGTAAAAAAATTAAAATTTGAATAAAGGGGCTAATAACTAGAAATTTTTATATTTAAAAAGAAATTGGGTAGTTTTATTATGATGTATAATTAAAAATATTAATAAAAGCAAAAATAATGACAACTAGTTAAAATAAGTTTTTAAGTCCTACAGAAAATTACACTGTAATAAACTTATATAAAAATAGACATGTCTCAAAAATACAGCCAGCTTAATTTACTATTAACGTGTTGAAATTTTATTTTACCTATATCATATATATATATATATATGTATGTATATATATATATATGTATGTATATATATATATATTAAGGTCTTTCATTTTTTCAAATTCATTATTTCTTAAACTGTAAGAAAACAAAAAAATAAATGGCATCTTTTTAGTTCAAATGGTAAAGAATCAACTCTCAAAGAGTTGCAAATACAATAATCTTGATGAATTAGAGAATCAAAAAGGTCGAATGTAAGGATTTTTAGTTTTTCTTATGAAGGATCATATCTAGTTTCATAGATATTTAATAAGTTAGATAACTTCATTAAATTTCTGGAAAGTCTAAGAATTAGTATTATTATGATATTTATTCTTAGACCTTAGTAAAACTAATGGTAACATAAGATCATGCTAAATAAATATGATGAAATAAGTATTTCATTAATTTTTAGTGAAGTGTGTACAAGAAAATCTATCGCATATCAAAGAAATCTGAAAGATATCATAAGGAGTATGACAAGTAATATATTGCACACTAACAAATGTACTTCATAAGTGTACAATACACAGAATGATTAATTTCCTTCTTAAGAAAATTGTTTGAAGTGAAAATGTTTTCTCTTTCTATATTTTTGATCTGCTTTAACCATCATTATTAGTTTGTTTCATGAAATGACATAATAATAATACTAATAAAAATTCTGTATGAATGTGATAAATTCAATAATAAAAAAAAAAAAACAAAAACTTACATTTAGAATATTGAATATTGTAGCAGAAAATCATCACTTGTAAACATGTAAACTGAAAATGAAGAAGTAAAAAAGAAATAAAATCATAAACAAAAGAAATGAATTTAAAGAGAAAAACAAAATCATTTTTATAATGCTGATGGGAAAAATTAAATCCAAAGAAAATTTTAAATAAAAGGAGTTATGAATAAAAAAACAAAATAAATTTCAGTTTTAGATATTTATTTTAAAAATTATGACACAAAAATATTAAATCAACAAAAATAATGATAAATATATAATTCACGATGTACCTGTGTATAGTAATATATGGGAAAACCTGGTCCAATTTGATAATTAATAATAAAATCAGGAATTGAATCATTATTGAAGAATCCAACACCCGGTGTGCTGTAAAATAAATAATTATTTAACTTCAAATTATGTTTAAATGATACACTTATTATGCAATAAAACATTTCCAAACTAATGCAGAGATGGTATAAAAGCAGTTAAGATGATCAGAATTTATAGGTTTGAGTATTTTTAGTTGCAATCATGGGGAAAACATGGTGGTATTTATTAGAAATAAATATGCAAGGTTTTGCAGTGCATTTAAAAAAGGTTTCCTGCTAAATAAATGCATTTTAGATTATTTTCTTCATCAAAAGTTCTCACATTATCACAAGCACTTACAGAAATAATAAACAGCTACAATTTTTTTTTTTTTTTTAACTATTACTTACATATAAATGCTCTTTGTGCAGCATATTTCCAATTTTTAAAATTTACTAAAGACTTTCTCAAAAAAATATTTTTAAAGAATATTTATACTTGAAACTTAAAGAACTGTACAAATGAATGAAACATGTGCATACATGTTTTTATACTTTAAAATAATTATTTTTATATTTTTAAATTAATTAATAATTTACCAATGAATAATCACATCAAATGGATATATTTTGTTTAAAATATTGTATTTAAAGTCATAAATGATATAGTTTAACTGTTTTTAATTTTTAACAGATAAATCATTACAATTTAAGAGTCATGAAATTTATAAAGGAAAATATTGATTTTTAAATATTCAAATATTAAAGTTTTCAATTATAATTAAATAATTGAATTTATAAATAAAATATACAGGCTAGTCTGCCTATACTTGGAGAGACTCTATTTCCATATTTCTATTAACTATTAAAATTCTTTAATTTAGGTTATAGAAAAAGTTGTTAAATATAAAGAAAATTAATTCATCATTCAGTATCGTATCAAGCACTCAAATAAATACATTAAAGTATAATTAAAAAAATTAACTCAAGGCATTTAATATTGAAATACATAAATTTTGGTTACATCTTGTTTATACTAATATCACTATTTTAAATGATATACTTTATAATTGCAAAGCATTTTCACCTGTAACTTTCGGATGAAGGTTGATGATATTCCCAAAGCCGAATAAATGTCAAACCATTAAAGGCTACAACAGATGAGTTGAACATAGCCATAACAATATCTAGAATACCATCACCAGTAATATCAACAAGAACAGGAGGAGTCATAACTCCTTTAAATTTGTCAGAATAAATTTCTGTTGCCTAGAATATAACATGTTCAAGTTAAGCACACATCTAACATCAATAAATGATTTGAATAGAAATTAGATGAAAATATTATAACTATAAAAGATTCTCTATATTATTTTTAAAATTAATTTTTTTGTTATTTTCTATAAAACTATAAAAATGAATTAAACTAAAAAATTCATTTAATAACTTAAGTGATACGAATTTTCAAATTTATACTAGTAGTACATCACATAATGACACAATTGATGTAAATTATTGCATCATATTAACAGTTATTTATATATTACAAAACAGTATAACATATATATGTAATATATAAATACTGTTTAAAATAAATTTGAAAAAATTGATTATTTATTATAAAATATTCTGTTGAGAATTAATTATGTTGTAGTTAGTTAATTAGTTACTATTCACAACTTTGAACATAATATTGTAATAAATTATATCATACACAAGTGTTGCAAATAATTTCTAACAAATATTGCTAAAAATTTAAAGAATGTTTAATTTAAATTTCACAAGTAATGTACAAAAATGCCATTAAAATGGAAAATACTATAATAATGTATATATTTAATAACATAAACACAATATGTTTAACTTAATGGGAACAAACTTTTGGTTCAGTATGGCTTGGTAAATATTAAAATGTGATGTCCAATTTAAATTGTATTATTAAGAAATAATTTCATATTAAATTATATGATGAAAAAAATAATTATATTTTACAAAATGTAGCAAAATAATACTAGAAGTAACTTATTAACATTACAATCAAAAACTTTTTCCACTTTAAACATTTTTAGAATAATGTTACCAAAAATTTCCACAAACAAAATTTAATTAAAAGTAATAAAATAATACTGACCATATTAATTTCACCAGAAAGTAAGTGATTTAACTTTAAAATCCATAATGATCCTCCATGTGTTTCACCACCAGTACCAAATAAAAGAATCTTTGTACCTACAAATATATTACATAAAAATAATTTCCTACAATTAAATAAACCATTTTATTCCAAAAATAAGATAACAAATTATTATTAACACTTTAAATAAGATAATAAAACCATTTTGTTTGACGATAAAAAAGTAATTATAACTAAAAAAAGTGTAAGATAATAAATTATTTAAAATATTTTGATAGTGAATACTTTTTTAATTCAGAATCTAATAAGTAAATTTGTTTTGGGATCATTTATATATATATAAATAATCAAAATATTATATATATATATATATATATATATATATATATATATATATATATATATATATATATATATACACACACTGAGTGTGCAACTAAGCAATTGCAGATTTCACTCATAGATGACTTCAGTTGAATTTTTAGATTTGCAGATGTAGTAAAAATGTAAAACACATTTTGTTATTAGATAGTTAACAAATCAGCTGTCAATCAGTAAAAAAAAAAGTTTTTTGATCAATTGCGGTAGTTTTCGTTTGTTGTTCGTTGAAAAATAAAAAATCAAAAGGAACATTTTAATTATACTTTGCTTTTTTATTTCCACAAAGGGGAAAACACAATGAAAGTTCATAAAAAGTTATGTGCTGTTTATATTGACGAAACTTTAAAAGAACGACAGCGTCAAAATTGGTTTGCCAAACTTCGTTCACGTGATTTTTCACTCAAAAATGAAAAACGCTCTGGTCGTCCAGTTGAAGTTGATGACAACCTAATCAAAGCAATAATCGATTCGCATCGTCACAGTACAACACGTGAACTTGTAGAGAAGGTTCATGTATTACATGCATGCAATGAAAAATCACTTAAAACACCTTGGCTATGTTCAAAAACTCGATACATGGATTCCTCATGAACTGGAAGAAACATATTTAATACAATGTATTAACAGCTGCGATTGCTAAAGAAACGTAATAAAAATGATCCATTTTTAAAACGACTGATAACTGGCGACAAAAAATGGGTTGTTTACAACAATATCAAGTGGAAAAACTCGTGGAGCAGCCCAGGTGAACCAACTCAAACAACATGAAAAGCTGATTTTCATCAAAAGAAGATTTTGTTATCAGTTTGGTTCCCACCAAACAAACAAGGAATTTACAAAGGAATTGTCTACTTTGAACTCTTACCATCCAACCAAACGATCAATTCTGATGTCTACATTGAACAACTAATGAAATTAAACAATGCAGTTGAAGAAAAGCGGCACGAATTGACAAATAGAAAAGGTGTTGTATTCCATCTGGACAATGCAAGGCCAGACACATCTTTGGTCACTCGGCAAAAATTATTGGAGCTTGGTTGGGATGTTTTTCCACATCCACCATATAGCCCTGATCTTACACCATCTGATTACTTTTCGTTTCAATCTTTACAAAACTCCTTGAATGGTAAAAATTTCAATAATGATGATGATGTGATATCGTGCCTGATTCAGTTTTTTTGTGATTAAAAACCAGAAGTTTAATGAACGTGGCATTATGAATGCTGCCTGAAAGATGACAAAAGGTCATTGATCAAAATGGGCAATACACTACAGAATAAAGTTATTTAGTTCCATGAAAAAATGTCTTCTTATAAAAGTCCACAAGTACTTGGTTGCCAAACCCAATATATATATATATATATATATATATATATATATAATGTGCATTTCCAACCTAACAAAAATAATTGTGAATGTAAAAGCAAAAACTACAAAATGCAGACTTCTTTTTATAAAACATTAGTTCATATAAACATGCTAGATAATGAATTTATTTTAAAAATAACTTAGTTAAAACAACAGGTTTAGAAATAATTACTTTTTATTAGACACTATTATTTAAAGAAAATGATTTCCTTTCAATTTTAAATTTTATGAAAAATCAAAATAATGGAAAATTTGTAAAAATGAAAACTTGATTTAAAAAAGAAATTTAAAAAAATTTGCACTAAAAAAAATAAAAAGCTATAGCTTGATCTGATTTGAAAGAAGGATATTGAATTCATAATCAATGAAATACAAATTTATAGTTATTTTTAGGCGAAATTTTTTCAAGGCATAAACTAAGTTATATAAGGGATAACCATGTATTTTTAAAAAAATTTACATGTTATCTCTTTATATGTTTAATACTAAATAATAAATACAAATTTTTTATTACATTCATTTGAATAAATGAAGAAAAATGAATTCAACCATTTAACTGAATGTGAAGAGTAGTAATTAAGTTTTTAAAATATGTCAATGAAAAATTCAACTATTTTCAGCAAATACAATTCTGTTATCAACATTCGAATTGTTACCCGATAAGTCTGCATGTATAGAACATTAACAGTTGCAAATTTCTATCTACTGTGACTTTTTTGAAAATCAAAAATGCTGATTATGTTTCATCAAAGGTACTTCAGCACTGCAATTATCATGAATTTTGAAAAGATTAACATATAAAAAAATAATGATAGAATGAAATTGAGGTTTAACAATGAAGCATCAACTGCAGTAATGATTTAAACCTAATTTAAAAAATTTGCCATGTCTAATTAATATGAATAACAATGTTCGAATGGTTGATTTTCAAATATAGTGCGACTCCAGAACACATTGATGCAGTTGAAAACTAATCACTTCCGACTATCATTTGATAAATTATGAAAAAAACGATGTTTGAATTTTTTAAGAACTTTCATGTATTCAATTTTACAAGTTTAATGTTTTTACAAATTACAACTACAACAATTGGTTTACAAATTAATATTTTTGATGAATTTTGTAGCATAAATTCTATTCAGCAGTTGCATGAACTGAAGTTGTCTAAATAAATACTATATATATATATATATATATATATATATATATATACATATACCTGAGATTGGTTTTTTTTATGTATTATTATTAATCTTATTCTAACTGTAACACCTGTTTTTTTAATGATATCACACTGGTTATGTGAAACGGTTATATGATTTATTAATAAATGTTTCATTTTATATAAAGCTAGTATCATCTTTCTGTAAATTGAGTACAGGTATCAAACCAGTTTTAAATTAACAACATGATTTCTCTTAATGCAATGGAACAGAAACTACATGAAGCTACAAATCCCAAAAATTTATTTAAAACTGAAAAGAAGGAGTGTGTGGAATGATACCAAGAAAATCTAGATAAAATATGAAATCAGTTCCTCCACAGCATGAAGAGACGTTATATGTTGATACTGGTATTTATTTATATGAATCTAAAAAGAAACAACAATCAACTGTTTGGATGTTTCCAGATGGAACTAAAACAAAAAGAAATTAATAATTTGTGCAAGGAGTGCTTTCAAAAAAATTGTCAATATTGAAATCAATTTCTTTGATTTCATTGATTTGAATGAATTTTGTTTCATTGAATTGCATTGATAGTTCATTTATTTGAATGAAAAAATAAACTAAATCAACAGCAGAAATTATTTTACAGAATAAAATATTCTGTATGAAATTTTTAATATTGTTTTTTAAAAACTTAAACATTATGCAAAATTTCATTTTTTTTTGGGGGGGGGCAAACAGTTTCATTATTTTGGCTTAAATATTTTTACATAAAATTGAAAACTTTGATAATTGCAACAATGAAATGATATTTTTTATTTATAATAAAAAAATGTTACTTCCTTTATAATGAACAAAATAAAAATGAAATTAAGTGAAATGTGAGGTAATACTTGGATAGAAGATGACAATTTTATAATTCCTTCTAATTATAACCTATTTCGATAATTGCTAACATAAGTGTACTAATAAATACTGAAATGAAAACAATATTTTAAATTATTTTTCTAGCGATACTTCAAAGATAAATATTAAAAGTATTTAAATAATAATGGTGAATGGTTTATGTAATATATTTGATATTCAATTTCAATGCAGGTGAATTTTTAAAATTAATATACCCTTGATTTGATTTTTGTCCATTAATAACTTATACAATTGATTTTCATCATTTATTATTCAATATAATAAATATTTTAATGATTTTTTAAAACTTAATATAAGAACTCTTTCTTTTACTAGACACTTTAAAGAGTCCCTTGATGGGTTTCAACATATTTTCCTTAAATATTTAAAGAAATTGAAAAGTAAATATCCTACCATCAGGATGTGTTAAAATTTGAGGAGAATAATAACTTTCTTTCTCATCAGGCACTTGAACCCATTTCAGAACACGACCCGTTTTTCCACTCACAACAAGAAGTCGACCAACTAGCCTTGTTTCACTTCCTAATAAATAAATGTTAAAAATTAATAGTTTTATTTAATAACATGAAAAGTTATCTCATGATTAAATATGTAAAACTTAAACTTCAGCAGTTAAATAGCTTATCACATAAATTTCTAAGCTAAATTTAGAAGGAAAAAAAAAACTAAATAGATTTATACAATGATTGTAATAATGCATGAATAAAAAAAGCAAGACAAAAATACAAAATATGTCTCAAAATACAAAAAGTCTAAGTAAGTGGCACAAAGAATAAACTGTGGGCATTGTTAAAGGAATCAATAAAATAACTCTTAAGATTTTTGAAAGGAATATTTAAAATTATATTAATTATGATTAAATCTTTGTATGTTTTAAATGAAAATCTAGGGATCAAAGCACATAAAATATTATTTACCTGGATCTTTTAATGGATCTCCACCATGAATCACCACTAAATCAGGTATGCCATCAAAATCAATATCACTGATATATTGAGGTGTATATACATTAGAAGCATCAATTTTTGCATTTTGATCATCGAATTCCCATAAAAGAGTTCCTTCTTTTCCATCGATTGCATTAAAACCCTATGAAAAAATTGAATATTTTAGAAAGCAACAAAAGTGTAATTAAAAAAACACAAACAAATTCATTAAAAAATAAACAATTAATACAATACTTGGTTGTCTCTATCAATAGTAATAGTCATTTAATAAACATTCATTTATCTAAAATGAATGTTTATTAAATGACAATCCTGAACTCAACTTTGTTCATGAATAGAAATCTTTTTTATTACACACAAATGCTTTATTTTAAAAGAATAGGGGAGAGTTTCTCATAGCAATTAATTATGACTTGAAAAAAACTGAAGTTAATGAACAATATGACAAATTTGAGTCAGTTATTAGAAAAATTTATAAATAAATAGTTAAAATAATTTGTTTATAAATTTTTGTGAAAAAGTGCATTGAAGATGTTCAGTAAAACTAACTCACTACATAATGATAAAATATTTAATTTAATTAACTTCCTTTAACAAAAATAGTGGTTAGTTAACATAAATATAACTAAAATTCAATATAATAAGTTGAATAAAATGACATTAAATTTGAATGTCAATAGAATTATTAATGAAAGTCAATATTTGAAAAAGCACCATTTAAATATACAATCCACAAATATAATTAGTTTTGATTCCAACATATTGGTAATTTTAATCATGATTCAAATTATAAAAAATTGCCAAAATAAGAAAAGAACTAAAAAATTTAAGCTCAGGATAGCAACTTTTCAGAGTGGAATACATATCTGGTTGTAACAAGTTTTCTGCCAATGCTAATATTGTCTAAGCAAACAGTTTGTTAGCGTGTTCGTTCATATTTTGTCAAAAGTTTTACGGTATTTGAATGAAGGAGACTTGATTTATAACACTGAGTTGTGAAATCTGTAAGAATATACTATTATTAAGTACAAAGTGTTTGAAATGGAATTATACAAAATTAAAAAGTGAGATTTCTATAAAAAATTTAAATTTTTATCAAACTAATGGATATCAAACCTTTTATTTGGAACGATCTCGACAAGTGGCTATGGGCCTAATTATATTTGTTAAAAATACTTATACAGCTAGTGTGGCTTTAAGACACTCTATGACTACAATGGATAAATTTGAGACTGTAGAAATAAATATTTGGAGAAATTCTCAGCATTATAGAATTTTTGTCATATACAACCCTTCCAATAACTGTCTGAATCTAGACTGTATTAATGATCAATGGAATAGGTGCACAATTTTAATAGGAGACTTTAATGTTCATTTCCTGATATGGAGGTATAATGATACTAATCCAACTGATCATATTCTTGAAAATTTTATTGATTCAACTCAAGCAGATTTTATTGAAAACACTGAGATTACCTACTTTTCTCTCCTATGGGGGAGCCCCTTCTCATTCACATTTGTTAATCTGCCACACTAATCACTCAAGATTTATTACTCATTCTTTACAGCCAGCCCCTGGTGGAGTTTGCCCAGTATCTTGTTGGAATCTCTAGATATTCATCGAAGATGTCATAGGGAAATTAGATTCCCTTGGTGGAACGTGAGGAAAGCAGATTGGGCTAGGTATAAATACCTGACAGATTCTCTTATGGTTTCACTAATGATGAAACCCCTTTTAACTGGAAACTTGGACAGGATTGTTGATAGCTTCATTGAAATTATTTTGACCTGTGCTGAAAGTTGTACTTCTAGAGGACAGGTGAAGTGATACTTTCCCTTCTGTAATGATCATTTATAATTGCTTAAAGAAAATCATGATGAGGCTAGATCCAGAGCTATAGCCACAAGGATAATGCACAATTCCATTGAACTTCGTAAAAGACAAGCCATTATTAAACAGGCTATTAAAGAAACTGAACACCTCACTTTTCATAACTTTTTAGAGGGTTTGAATTATAGGGAGGATAACTTGAGGGCACATTGGTTTCTATCTAAAATCAACAATCTAAAAGAAATAAGAAAAGAACTATTTAAAATGGCATATAAATTACTTACTACAAATAGGGAAATTGCTAGAGCCTTTAATAAATATCATACAAATATTAGCAATTATTACCCCTCTGATAGGATTTATGATAGTGATTTGGCTTGTCCTTAGACATGCTTAACTCATGAGTTGAACAGTTTGTTCAATTCTTCTTTTACCTTATTTGAACTCAAGTGCGCATTGAAAACACTGATTTGGGGTAAATGCCCTGGAATGGACAAAATTATGACTGATTTCCTGATGAAACTTGGGAAGGGTTTGATGGAAGGGTTCTTCTGAATATAATTAATATGTCTTGGAAGAAGGGTCTTCCAAGTGAGTGGCGTAAGGCTGAAGTTATTCCAATTCTCAACTGAAGTAAAGATCCTGGTGAAATTGCTAGCTATTGATCTATTTCCCTTACAAGTGCGATCTGTAAATTGACAGAATGCTTGATTTCTGATAGGTTAAAATTCTATTTGGAAAATTATTCTTGCCTTTTATATGGACAAGCTGGCTTTTGTAAGAATAAAAATACAGTTGAACAAGTAGCTAGACTTTATGACTAAAGATGGTTTTTATCGAAAATTCAGTTCAACAGCAGTCTTTGTAGACTTTCAAACTGCCTTTGATAGAGTGTAGAGAAGAAGATTGCTGACGAAAATTATAGAAATGAGAATCTGCAGAAATATGTACAAATAGATTATGTCATTTTGACTCATAGGTTTATTAGAACTAGATTTGGTGGCTCTGTCTCCAATTACAAACAGGCTAGACAGGTTCTTCCTCATGGTTCTGTGCTCAGCTCTATCTTGTTCAATATCATGATAAATGATGTAATCCTGAAAGTCATGAATGCTGACGGGGAAGTTGAGGCCCTTCTTTTTGCAGATGACTTGGTCATTTGGTCTTTTAACAGAATTATGCAGCATATCCAAATATCTCTTAACAGGGCCCTGGGAGAGCTGTCCCATTGGGCTGAGGAAAATCAGATGATTGTAAATACTGATAAAAACTTTTACCAGGTTTTTACCTTAAGTACAAAACCCTCTGATGTTAGGCTATAGTATGGCCCGCATTGTCTAATTAAAACAATAAAAGCTAGATATCTGGGTATCATCTTGGATACAAGATTGGGATGGAATTGTCAAGTTGATGAAGTTGTGAACATTGAAAATTCCAGAAGTAAGTTTTTAAAAAGACTTGCCGGAACAAAATGGGGTGCTACACAGAATTTACTTTGTACCACATATAAGTCCTATATCAGGCCAGTAGTTGAATATGGAGCTGAGATCCTGGTTATTGCATCGGATACTATTCAAAAGAAACTGGAGACTGTACAAAATAATATCCTTAGATTTATCTTGTGGGGGCCTTTTCTACCCCTATTGAAGAAATACAGATTCAAACTGGGCTGGAACCTTTGACAGATAGGTGACAAAGAGCTGCCCTAAAACTTTCTGAAAGGCTCTTTAGCGATGAGGGTTTTTGAAAAAACTATACATCTGCTCACCATAGATTGAAATCCCAAAGAACTATCTGAGTATAACCAAGGAATTGTCAGAGAGATTTAAGATTCCGAATGTTGATAGATAACCTACATTTAGACTTCCCAACTTCCGGAATCTTATTTATGGAGCTAAAGGCTGTCATGACCAGGTAATTCCTGTTGGTAGAAATGTTTCTATAGATTCTGAACTAAGGATGGCTGCCCTGGCTTAACCAAGCTATTGGCCAATATTATAGCAATTACAATGGAGAACTTGCAGCAGTTTCTTTGGCTGTTGAGGAAATAAATAAAAGTAGTGAGAGCAACATTGTATTTTTTAGTGACTCTCAGACAGGCATTATATCTCTCACATCAGTTATGCATAGCAATATCAAGTCTGTTTTCTACTGTCAGATAGCTATTAGTTCCTTTATAGAGGAGGGACATCACATTGTGCTATAGTGGATACCCGGCCACTGTGGCATCATTGTTAATGACTTGGCTGAGAAATTGGCCAAGGCTGACTTGAAGTTACAACAATCTCGTCCAGCTTTGCAGTACCATACTGTTAAAAAGCTTGTCAAGAAAAATATAGTTTCCTTTCATAAAAATATGGAACAATTTCATAAAAGTGAGGACTTGGGCAACTTTACTGACTAAGCCTGTCCCACGCAAACTCCATAGGGCTGTGGGCACAGCAAATTTCCGTTTTAGGACAGGGAATGACTATCTTCAGACACACCACCGGTCAGTTTAAATGACTCTTTGACTTCCCTTAGTGTGTACTTGGAGAAATGACTGGTGACTACCTCTACTCTAGCCCCGGACTTAATAACATCGCAGTTAAGAATTCTGCGAAAGATGACTTTTCGTTTTATTTTAGAGTGTATTGGGCTGCTGGACACAGACTAATGGTTGAAAAACCAAAGTTGGGCATAGGAAAGAAAAATGTTTGGTACAGAAAAAACACGCTTAAGAAGCAGAATACTTTGGCTAGCCTAATAATGTTGATAATGCCCACCTGCAAGAACTTGTGGAAGAAAATCAGTTTGGTCTGTTTTCGCTCAATGGTAACTTTTAGCACACAAGCGCTAATGAGACTGGGACTTAGGGGTTAAACCACTACAGACATCCATGCCCAAGATGGGATTCAAACCTACAAACAATTGATCCAAAGGGTTCATACAAATTTCCAAGTATCAAATTCCAGGAGTTTTAAGGAGTTTTCCAGGGGCCAATTAAATTTTCCAGGAGATATCAACATTCATGTTAACTAATTTATTTTCTTTACAAAATTATTCTTAACTAAATATGCACATAATTGTGTAAATGTAATATTTTTCAACTATATTTGAAAATAACACAAATAAATAATTGCAAAAATTAGTGTGAATATTTTTTATTTAAGTTAGAATTATATTCAACGATTACTTCAAAAGCCTTCAATAAATTTACAGCTATAGTAAAACAATTTCAATATTCTTAAATATTATATGAATATTGGTTATACATTGTATAAAAAAATGGGTACTTTTAGAATTATTAAACATCTTCAATAGATTCCTAAGTCCTGACTAAACTGGATTAGTATGAAATTATTGTGGCTGAACTGAATTTTATTTTAGTCAACAGTTATGAACAAAACAATCTAACAACGATTGTGTCGCAATCTAGTGGTAAGAGTTACCACTAGACTCAATTCAGTTTTCGACACAATAAAGTGCTGTTCTGTCAAGATAATGTAAGACCGCACAAATGCATACACTGGCTGGATTCTGTACAGGCTTAAGAAGGATATTTTGCCACACTCACCACATAGACATGACAATGTTCCTTCAAACTTCTATCTTTTTCCACGACTGCAGTAACATCTTGTTGCAATTCTACACAGGATGTCCGCAGTGAAATTGATCTGTTTTTGGATTCACAGCTTTGGTGCTTCAGGATTGAAGGCTTTGAAATACTACCAAAACATTGGCAAACAATCCTAGATTTAATTGGTTACTACCAGGATTAAAGGTACTGTTAACATGCTTTTTTCTAACTTTACTGAGAACTTTTTTGGGAGAAATTTTTAATTACAACTCAATAGCATTAAATTACTGTGCTGTGTTTCTCAAAGCAAATTTGTCAGAATGGCAGTCTGTGGCAAATTCAGATGGTAATAAACTGTAGGCAGAAACAAATTTATTATTTCCAAATAAGAAAGTCATTTACATACTGCCATCCGTCCACCACCTAAGCAGTCTTTCACTCCATCTCCATTTAAATCTACATTACAATTCACAGCAAAAATCTCATGAGCCGAGTAATGTCTCCAAATTTCATTTCCAGTCTTCCCATCCAAAGCAAGAATACCTCCTCCACATTCATCTTTAGATTTAGCAAAATACACATGACAAACAACTTTTGGATAATAAAATGCATCAGCACCTATAAAATAATATATATACATATATATTCAAATATTTATAATTTTTTGTGAATATATTAAAATATATATATAGTTTTTTTTATTACAAATAAATTCAATGGTAAAATCCTAGTTTACATAACCCATTTGGCACAATTTTCAAAAATGTTGCCAATGATGAAATTACAAGATTTCTAAATACAAAATATCTAAAAAATGATAACCAATTGAATCTCGCTAAATCAATAAAATTGCAATTAAATCATGATTTTCAAATCCTGATTGCAATAGTCAAAATTGTAGATTTAGTGCCATCTTGTGCTATTTTCGATTTTAAATATCAAAATTTTCAATACCTTATTATAATTACTTACTAAAGAACTCCAAAACTAAAGGTTGTGAATTAAATTGCTTATATTTCACATTATTTATGTGTAAGAAAACAAATATAAATCTTTAAAAGTCAATGCTATTACTAGCAATCAGTAAATATTTAATTCTAATCATTTTTTTAAATTTTCTATTTATTAATCAAGCACTTTATAAAAATAGACAGTATATAACAAAAGTAAACATTTGGAAACCCATACCAACTTGTAGAGTGAAGCTCCAGTCGCAAATTTTATAGCTCTCAAATGTTACAAATCTGACCAAATCCATAGTGTTACACATACTAAGATTAAGCCAAACATTTATTCCATCTCCATTACCATGGCTGACTTTTCATACAAAGATTATTTTTTGTATATGAGAACTAATTTGTGACTTTGAGAGGTTTACTGGTATAAGGTAAAATATTGGATATTTCTGCACAGTACAATAAAACTAAAAGTAAAAACTATGTGTTAAAAGACTAGTCAAATATATAAGATGGAATGTATTACAAATTCAAGAAAAGATTATGTAAAAGATTATGATGGATAAAAATCTTAAATAGAATTCAAAAAACCAATTACACATAAAAGTGCAAACAAATTTCTATGTGGTTTAGACCCAATCAAGTATGATAAAATTAAATTTGTGGTATTAAAAAAAATTATGCGTAAATTATTTAAATTGAGATAGACAATTAAAATGTGATGTACTGTATATGGTTTACACATGTCACAAATCAGAGCACTCTGAGACAAGAATAAGTGCTTGTGTGTAAATCTAGTATGTCCAATGCACAGGCGTGTGCATTTTACATCAACTTTTCAGATGGGAGAAAATAGAAAAGGAAGAATATGTGAGGATATACTATATAATTTGTTGTTTCTCTGTTGTTGGAGCAAATCCCAAGTTTTCTGCCAGTGGAAGGATATAAAACCTTTAACAATTTGTATAATATCAAAAAATTTTAATGCTTTATTAAAAAGTCAGAGGTGTTTTTAGCAGCATTATCTGCAAATTTAGTCCCAGTAATGCCATTATGATTTGGAACCCAACATAACATAAGATGTCAAATCCTTTATTCTTCAATATATTTAAAATATCCAATATCTCTACAATAATTGGATGACATTTATCACTGAATGGTCTAATTGCATGATCACATCTATGCTATCTAGAGCTAATACAATCTAGCTCTCATCAAAAATACATTATCTAAACAGATATGTATTTTCAATGAGAGCTGGATTGCATTAGTTCTAGATCACATAAAATAACAATAGCTTCGGCTGTATACACAGAATATGATGCATGAAGTTTATGGTTGTAAACTGCATTTCCAACAACAATACCACAACCAACAAGATCACTTGATTTTGAGCCATCAGTATATACAGGGATGTAGGAGGAATAATGAAAATGAATGTGTGAAAACATCTATTGCAAAAGAGGAGATGTAGCTGATTTGCTGTATCCTGCAAAGAGTTTGATCATATTAGCAGCAGGGTATACCAAGGAGGAAGTTTCAGAGCATTTGTAATTTGGATTTGTAAATCAGGGAGCTCTGGTGAACACAGGAATGAATTTGTACACTCATAAAATGGTAGTGTGTTATGTGGCCATGCATTATATAACATTCTTAAAGAGGGACAAATAACCATCGATCTCAAAGGGTGTTTTGATACTGATAACATTTTAAAATAATAATGTAGAGACAGTTGCTTATATCTCAGATCAAAAGGAATTGGTTGCAAATCACATAAAAGCTCTGAACAGGAAAAGTTCAGAATGCTCAAGAACAGATTTGTAAAACTGAATGATGTACAGGGTATAATTTGCATGATACTGATGATCTGGCTGATCCATAAATTAAGCTACCATAGTCAATTTGAGATAGAATAATTGACTGATATACTTAGAGTAATACTTTATGATCTGCACCCCAAGAGATATTAGAGAGTATTTTCAGAATATTTAGTGATCTTTTAAACTTTTTGCACAAATCTAAGATATGTGGTAGGAAAGTTAATTTTTTGTCAAATATAAGCCCAAGAAATGATACCTGATTAAGTACATGAATAGTTGTACCTGATATATAAATTTCTGGAACAGGATGAGGCCCAGTTTTTCTACAAAAATGGATACAATTACTTTTAGAAGGAGACAAAGTGTGTCCATTTTCATTACACCAAGCAACATGAATATTCACAGCAGATTGTAATTGCTGTTCAATCAATCGTATATTGGAACCTTGGCAAAAAATTTGGACTCGTCAACATATTAATGCATTATAGAACATTCTTAAAGAGGGACAAATAACCATCGATCTCAAAGGGTGTTGTGATACTAATAGCATTTTAAAATAATAATGTAGTAACTTCTTATATTATTAAATTTTTTATATTATGTTCTATGAAGAATGTTGCTGAAGCAAATATTAGAAACAGTAACACTTAAGACACTTCTCTGAGGAACGTTCTCAGATTGGATAAATGGATTAGATAAAACAGATCCTATACAGACATTAAAAATAAGAGATATTAAAAAAATTTGTATAAAAATGGGTAAGCTGAAGTTAAAATTATATAAAATATGAAGAATTCCATAATGTCATATCTTATCATATCCCTTTTTTTATATCAAAAAAGATAGACACCAAATGATGTCTTCGTACGAAGCATTGATAAATTGTGTTTCTAGATATGCAATATTGTTAAGAATGGATTGATCTTTCTGGAATCCACTTTGATAAAGTGATATGTACTGATTGTCTTCAAGTACATAAACAAGACAGGTGTTGACTATATGTTCAAAGTTTTAGCAAGGCAAATGAGAACAATTGGATGATAGTTTTAAGGATTAGTTGGATCTTTCCCAGGTTTCAGTATTGGAATAATTCTGTATGGAATAACAATTGCCTTGCTCCAAAAACTGGGAGAAACATGTTCATTTGATATTCTATAGAATAAAACCAGAATGTTTATTAAAATTTCATGGCTAAGATGACAAAACATCTTATACAAGATACCATCTGGACCCTGACTAGTATTTTTAATTTGGGACAGTGCTCTCTGTAGTACCAGCACAGAGAAATTGTAATTATATGGATGTATGACTTTATCATGAAACTTTATGGTTTTCTTACCAGCTGCTTTTTGGTTCTGAGAAATTTAGGATCATAAGCTGGACTAGATACCTTTGCAAAAGTTTCATCTAAAAGATTGGCAATGTCATATTGAGAAGTGCATGTGACAGCTCCTGTATGTAATATTAGAATAAAGAAATGAATAAACCATTGGCTGTTTTAACTTTTATCCACAACTCTTTGCTGGTAATTGAGGATATAATGGAGGAGACATATCCAAGATTTTTTTTTATTACTATTTCGTCATCTTTAATGAGCAAAAGATTTAGCTTTTTTTTTTTTTTTACAGATATGAGGTTTACTATGGTAGGACACCTGAGAAAAACAATCCACAACTTTTGCTGCTTCTTGAATGACAATAGGCACTCATGGTTCCACCATGATTTATAAGATTTGTTTGCAATTGGGGAATGCTTGGGAAAATGCTTTTGGCAGCATCTAGAAGTGCATCAGTAACTTTTTGCACAACATCATTAATATCCTCAATTCTAAACATGCTGTAAGTAATCGAAGCTAATTGAGTTTAATCTGTATGATAGTAAGAATAAGAGGAGTGGAAGATTTGTAGTCTGCTTATATTAGTTTGGTTTATAATTATATAGGAAAATGACCACTTATATAAATCTTTTTTCAACACTAAAATTTAATGAAGGCAGAACTGTTAGAGAGTAAATAGCTGAATCTATGAATAAAAAGTTCTTGAAGGTTGGTGGAAATAGGTCATTTTTGAGAATTTAGAAGGCAGATATTGTTATTGAAAAAAAAAATAAATAAACTGTTCCAATAACAATATCTGCAATTATGCAATGTTCAATTATGAGACCACAAGGATTTATATTATCACAACCCCATAGGATATTATAACCATTAATGTCACCAAGAAAAATATAGGGTGTAGGTAGTTGATCCAGTAAATTATTTAAATCACTTTCATAGATAACAGCATGGGGGAGGTAAGTAAAGGCTACAAATAGTAATGAAAGATGTTGAATGTAAACATGCTGCAACAACCTATAATGATGTGTTAAAGGATTGTACAAAGCTAGGGATGTTACAAGACACAAGTATGCATACAACTCTAGAGACTGTATCATGGTTAGCATTTTTCCTCGCACGGTTATAACCATGCAATTTTAAACAATACTGAGGCCTTAAAAATGTTTTATGGATGAAAAAATATATTGGATTATATGGGTTAATAATTGTTTTGATATCTTCTTTATGAGCGTGAAAGCCTCGACAATTCCAAGAAACGAAGGCTACCATTAAGCTAAACTGAATGCTCCAGCATTGGAGCATGCCATCTGGGATACAGACAATCTTCACTTAGGGGTATTTCATTATCTGAACGATCTACTTTCATTATTGTTGTCTTAGAGGAAGTTAAAGTTCTTTTATTCTATAAAGATGATTAATCGAGCCCTTCTCTTGCATTCTTTAATTTTTAGGACTTAGATTTTGCAAAAGACTGTGGAAAAATTACTTTCAGAATTGGTGAAACATTTGAATTAGAAATATTTGAGTATAATTTTAGAAAACTTAAGAAATCTGTTTAGGTATTACAAGATTTCATGATTTTTTTTTACTGCTTGGGAACAGCTACCTTGTTGAGGAGTACAAGATGACACTGTAAGTTGGCTTTGAATAAGATAAGTTTTATTTCCACAGTAATAATTTATTTTTCTAATTTTCACATTGGGCATGACCAGGAGAAAGGGATGCTCACCACTGCAGTTGACACATTTTTCTTACAATTGACATGAATTGCTGTCATGCCGACAGAAACACATTGAACTCAAGTCGCCTACAAGCAAGTCAAAAGTCGCCTACAAGCAGTTTCTGCATGCCCAAATTGCTGACATTTAAATGTAATGTAAAGGATTCAAAAATCAGCGTCGAACACTACAATTTAGAAAACTAACTTTAATAGATTGAGATAGTAAAGGAGTTCCAAACGTGAATATGAGGTACTTAGTTTTTATAACTTTGCCATCTCTCTTGATTGTAGTCAACTGCACATGTTGTACTTTTTGGTCAACAAGATTATTCAAAATTTTCTACTCTGAAACAAGAAATAGAACATCTGATGAAATTACTCACTGTATAGAATACAGCCTACACAATGAGGATATACTATAACATTAATATTACCAAGACATTTTGGTCTTAGAATGGTTTTGGCCTGTTCAACTGATAAAACTTCAACCAAGAGATCACTAGATTTTACCTCGTGAAAATTTTTGAAATTTCCAACTGTACCAATAAGACTTTTATTAAGTAAGAAAGGGGAAACATTATCAATGTTGCCCTCAATTACTTTAATAACAAAATATTTCTGATCATGTATCATTTGTTGCTCCATAGACAGTAAAGACATTCCATAGAAGTACACTTCATAAAAAAGGTTGATTATTTCAAGGGCAGACTGCAACACCTGTCACTGAGCCCAACAAAGGAATGCAATATAGATGCACCAGTGCTAGATAGACCCTATATGTTTTCACTATATCTCTGAAGTGGTCTCCACCCTTACTGAGTCACACAGAAGATATGTGATCGCTTCATCCATATAAACTGAATGATGTGCTGAAGACCAACAACACTCCTCCCATTTACCTGAAGCAGAAACCAAAGTAATGTGTTGATCTCTGGAAGCCTGAATTACCAGGATATTCTTTTCCAGGCATACAGGTCTCCAAGCACAGTAAGCATGTGGGTGGTTTAATCCTGAAAAAAGGCTAATAACAATAGGGCAGCAATAGCTACTCAAGAGGAGCCCTCAACCTTTTACAAGGAATCCACAATGAGGGAAAAGAAGCAGCAGCAGAAGAAGAGGAGAGAAGAAAAGAAAGAAAAGGTCAGATCACTAGGATACTTCAGAATTGTGACACCTGGATTTACTTAAAGAAAACCCAGGTGTCAAAATCCTAGAAGGTAAACTCCTTGAGAAGGCATGTGAGAACTAAGAAAACCAGAAATTTTAGTTTACAGAGGATTCCTAACCCCAACAAATGTCTATTGTTGAAGTGTTAATCAAACCTACAAAATATTGAATTGGAAGTTTGAGCACAAACCATTAAACATCCATTTTCCTGGTATTTATACCAATTAATGTTGGGTATAATATTTGAAATAAATGTGATTTGAATTATATAGTACTAAGTGTACATTGTTATCAAATGTGCAATGGAAAATGCATGATTATTTTTTTAGTTTCATGTTCATTCTTATCATTATACAATAATTAATCATTTTTAAAATATCATATACTCATAAAAATTTCCTTCATAATAAAGATAATTTCAGAATTAGAATTAGCTAATGCAATTTTTAAAATAATTTATTAACAATATAAAACAACTTTTTGCTTCAGTAGCTTATAATATGAACTGATCATGACTTGCCATAGTTAGAGATTTTATATCATATTAAATTTATCACTCTATAGATAGAAAAAAATACATAATAATTATTCATTATAATAATTTACCCTTAAAAGAATTTGATGCATTTCAGTTTGAATTTCTAAGTGAAACAAATAATAATTTTTCTATAGTTTAAAGTTCCTAAAATATAACTGATCAAATTTTAAATTTGTTTCGTTACTAATACAATATTATATTACTTAATTCAATATTTTTATATAAATAGAAACAAATAAAAAATAAATCAAAGACTTATTCAAAGTTACTTAATATTGTGCATAATTTCAGATAAATATTAACAAAAATTAAGAGATAATGTAACTTCAAATAACTATTTTAGATGCACTCACTTTTCAAAATTTTTGTTAAAATCACTTGAATAATATCAATTTTTTTTGCAGACTTAATACAGTCTTAGTAACTATAATCTATTGTTTTAAGTAGTACAGAAATTATTTTAGCAGCAATGCATAAAGAAATAAGTTCTTAAAATAGATAAAAGAATTGTGTATTAAAATCAGCTTTTTAACACACATAAAACATTTTATTTCAAAAAATAAATAAAATTAATATTAAATATGTCTTTAAAAACAAGTGTCTAAAAATAAGTAAGATTATTATTCAACATTACCTGTACCAAATCCAAGAATGATATCTTCGATTCCATCTCCATTAATATCATTCAATCTGATAGCAGTTTCAGTTGTAAGCATTGGAAAGGTTTTCACATATACATCTTCTGTAACAATTTTTGTGCAAGGCAATATATTTGTACCTTTAAGATGATTACGATGAATAGAAGGTGAGATGTTTTTCATAAAAATGTTGATGAGAAATACAACAAGAAATATAAGACCTAATAAAAGAAATATAATTATTTTACAGTATTGATTTGTTTCACACATATTAAAAATTATAATAGTTAATAATTTTATTTTTACCCATATAGTAAATATTATGTAGTAATTACCATGAAAATAATTTCAATTTTGAACATTTCTTTACTGCCAAAAATTTTTACTTAATTCATTTATTTTTTAAAAATAAAAATTAAGTTATTTTTGTGAGGGTTTAAATAAGTAATTGCTACATAAAATACAAATATAGCAAATTATTATGTAACAAAGTAAATATTATGTACTAATTAAAATTCAAAAACTGGATCATATAAATAAAATATAAAAACATATATAAAATTGAAATACAGAGTTCATATTGAAAAGTGGCAATAATAAATAAAAATAAAATAGTGAAGATATATCCTAAAAAATTCATTATGATAAAAAGGCATTTAGCTACATCTTGTTATAGTATGTTATTCAAATACATATATAGTTTATATTTGTAAAATCGATAAAGTATAACCTTATTGGTTAATTAATCAAATAAAAACAAAGCAACTAAATTCAAAAGCTTTTAAAAAGTTTTACAAAAAAATTTTCATTCTTTTCAATTTTTTGACACATGTTTTTAAATTAACCTCTAATACCTGCTTATTTTTAATAATTGAAAACTGTTTTGATTTCATTGTTTGTGAATTATTCTAATTGCCATATTTTCCTGTACATAATCCGCAGTAGCGCATTATGCACAAGCCGCGTTTTTCGAGCAAAGGAAAAAAAGCTTCGCATAATCCACACCGTTGTATAGTCCACTGGAATTTTTCTGAAGAATAGTCAAAAACTTATACTGCCAATAATTTGGTGCAAATAAAATAAAAAAATACATATTATGATTAAACATATAATAAATTCTCCAGAAAAAAATATTTATAGTGATAAAGATCTGTTTGACTCTACGTCAACGACAGGTGCGATTAACTGAAATGAAAGCAGGACATTGATCAAGATCAGAAAAGATTCTAGTAAATCTTATCAATTTATAGATTTTAATAACTCTTAAAACGAAGTTAGATATATTATAAAAATAATCTTTATTTGTTTGGTTAATAGTTAAATAAAAGAAATGGATTATATATTTTCTAACAGTGCATGGAATACATTTTTTCTCTTGTACATAGCATACTTTGTTTTTCACCTTGCATCACACTTTTATGGACAGTTTCTTTATTTATCTTATCTATAGCTTTCTCTCTCTCTCTCTCAGTTTAAAATTTGCTTAGTAACTTAATTTTTCCTTCACTATGATGATATACGAATTTGAATGTTTTCAAAGCGAAAAAGTTCAGGTCAAGATAAAATGCGAAATGGCACTAATGAATTGGAATTTTAATATCGTTCAGAAGAACTAAATTCGTTCTTGAACATAATGGGATAATGTTGATTATAGTTAAAATAATTCAGCCAAGTTATAGCATCATCTGTTAATTATTTTATGAAACATAAATGACATTTCTTTTGAAACTTTATAGTAGGCTTTTATAGTGAGAAATATTTTTTATCAGATTATCCGCGGCGGCGTATAATAAGCACAACAAAAATTGGTTGGTTGGTTTTTATGGCGCAAGGTCCAGATAAGGACAAGCTGCGCCAATCACAAGATATTATACAACCGTTTTTTTTCACCAATTAAAAACATAAAATAGTAATATAGTTAAAATGTACATTAAAAGTATAAAATAGAAATATAGTTAAAATGTATATTAAAGGTATAAAATAGAAATATAGTTAAAATATATATTGAAAGTCTGTAAACATATAATATATACATGTATAAAATAAAAAACTTGATATTTAAATAAAATATTTCTAAATCAGATAAAATTCATAAATCCTATGTCTTTTAAAAACGCACATAAATTGCGATGGGGTGGTTCCCCAAGCAGATCTTCTAATGTTAAAATATTTAAAACGCTGA
The DNA here is from genome assembly GCA_030067965.1 of Latrodectus elegans. NCBI lineage: Eukaryota > Metazoa > Arthropoda > Arachnida > Araneae > Theridiidae > Latrodectus > Latrodectus elegans. The sequence goes on along the minus strand of CM057813.1, from coordinate 67,019,147 downwards.
TGGTTAAAAATCTGGACACACAATTAAAATGTGATATACTGTAATGGTTCATCACACTTTTCACACCACGGTTGGAGATCACTTAAGATCAAATGTTTGTGGGTGAAACGCAGTGTGACCAATTCAAGGCGAGCCAGTCTGACATCTGCGCCTGTGGAGATAAAAACAGATAATGGAATGATGTATGAAAATATGGAATGGAGTTTGTTGCTGACTTGCAGGTCCCAGGATTCCTACCAAAGAGAATATATGAAATGTTTGAATCCTTTCTCATGCCCATTGATGGTATTGAAGGCAAAATGAAGTAGCTGCAGATTTAGCGGCAGTGATCAGCTTTTCATTGCCATCTATACCTTATGGCTTGGTACCCAACAAAACAGTATCTCAAATCCCTTGTTAGTAAGAGTATCAATTAATTTGAATATCTTAGACACAACTGGATGGCAATTATAGTTGTTACTCCTCAAAGCTTCTAATACACTCATACTGTCAGTGTACACACAGAATTTACGTTCATTTTTAGTTTGTAGCAGCTGAAGTGCTCGTATATAGCCGTAGCCTCAGCGGTGAAGATGGAGCAGGATTTGTGAAGGCTATAACTGTAGGAGGTATCATCAAGATAAACTCCACAGCCAACTGATCCTGACATTTGGATCCATCCGTAAATACTGGAGTGTACATAGTGTACTGACAGCTTATGGAAATGAATAAAGCTGTTGAAGAATAGCAGTACTTGTGTTCTGATTTTTTATTTTTACCAAAGGGATTTAACACAATAATGTGTGGATTATACCAAGGTGAATGTGCGTAGTTGGCCTGGCAGACTCAATTCGGACATCACATAGGTCAGAAAGCAAAATAATAGATTTCATACGACAGAGAAAAGGTTGAATGCTTGATGGTTCAGCATTATATACTACTCTTAAGAGCAGCACTTGGAATCGTGGAAAATAAGGGATGATGAGGAGTGGATATGATTTTAGAATAACTATTAAGAGACAGCTGTATCCGCCGCAGGTCTAATGGTAATTGTTGGCAGATTACATATAGACTCTGGACGGGTGATGTACGTACGAAATGCTCCACAGCAAACCTTAAAGCAGAGTGGTGGATGGATTGCAATATGCGTAAAATGGAAGATCTAGCTGATCCATAAGCAACACAACCATAGTCAATACGAGATAAAATGATTGATTGATAAATTGAGCAATGAAGTGCGATCTGCACCCCAAAATGTATTAGACAACACCTTGAGGATATTGAGCAATCGCTGCACTTCTTCCGCAGATATAAAGTATGCGGAAGGAAAGTTAACTTCTATCGAAAATTACCGAGGAATTTTATCTCGTTGACCACAGGAATAGGTCTATTACTTATGTGAAGCACAGGATCGGGATGAAGACTAGTTTTCCTACAGAAATGGACACAGTGACTCTTACTAGGAGATATACTAAGACCATTTCGTTCACACCAAGTAGTTAGATTGTTTACAGCTGTTTGCAATTGTCTCTCAATTATATTCATGTTTGAACCCTGATATGAAATTTGTAAGTCATCAACATATAAATTCCTGTGAACTGAAGATGGTAACTGATGAAGTATGTTATTGATGAAAAGGTTAAAAAGGGTTACGCTTAAAACACTACCTTGAGTAAAAGTATTGGAAACTGTACTTCCAATACGTACTTTAAATAGCCTAGTAGCTAGAAAATTCTGTATAAATATTGGAAGATTACCCTTAAATCCAAGATTATGCATATTGCGGAGAATGCCGAAACGCTCACGCATTTATCAGATAAGTTTCTCAATATCGAAGAAAATTGCAACAAGATGGTTTTCTCCTCACAAAAAGCATTTCGAATTTGGGATTCCAGATCTACTATGTTATCAATAGTTGATCGACCTCTTCAATCGCTTTGATGAAGAGGTATGCAATTATTCTTCTCTAAGACGTAAATGAGTCTAGCATTGACCATACGCTCAAACGTTTTGCACAAGCAACTCGTAGAGCTATTGACGATAACTCAGGTGGTCAGTTGAATCTTTGCCAGGTTTCAATATTGGAATCACTATCGCTTCTCCATGATATAGGATAAGCATGCTCAGTCCAGATTCTATTAAACAATGAAAGTATGTTTAACAAAGAATCATGATTTAAAATGACGGAGCATTTGATACGAGATTCCATCTGGTCCTGGGCTAGTGTCGCTTGCTTTAGATAAAGCAGACTTCAATTCTGACAGTTCAAAATCACAATTATAGGGTAGATTATTTCGATCACGAAAGCTTAGAGGTGTCTCGCTCAGTGATTCCTTTAATCAGAAAAGTAGGACTATATGAATCAGAGCTGGAAACACTAGCAAAGGTTTCATCGATGACATTAGCAATATCTACCGCTGAGAGTGTATTGCAGCTCCGGTTTTTAATACAGGAATGGAATATTCCTGATAAATACCATTGGCTGCTTTAACTTTCTCCATAATTGTTTACTTGTTGTCGATGAATTGATTGATTTACACGTAGCTAATCCAAGATTCCCTTTGACTCTGACGCCTAACTCTTCGAGCTTGAGCTTTGGCTTTTTAAATGCAACCAGATTCTCCGTAGTAGGGTATCTTCAAAATATATTCCATTGCTTCCTTTGTTTCTTATAAGAGAGTTAGTATGCTTCATTCCACCAAGGTTTCTGTGTTTATGTGGAATGATGGAATTTTTAGGGATAGCAACATCCATAGCTCTGATTATTGTGTCGGTGACATATTTAACTGCATCATCTATCATATCTGTCTTGACTCTTGTCTCACTGATCACAGCCAATTAGTGAAGAGTGTCCAATCGCCTCGACTGTACACATAATTAGTGGTTTGTGGACGCAAACTATTACTTCCAGCCTGAGTCACGATTAGAGGGAAATGATCACTATTATAGAGCTCATTTCCAACAGCAAAATTCAGCAATGGCAGGAGGATGGAGAACAAATAGCTAAGTCAAGAGAGTGAAATGTCCGTGGTAGGTTCGCAGTGAAAATAAGTTTTCTGGCTCGGTATTCAGCAGACAGAGACTATGGTCAGAAATGAACTCCTCTATCTGTCGACCACTTAGAATTCAGATCATCACTACTCCCACAGAAAATTATGACCGTTAAAATCACCGAGCAATAAAAATGGAGTTGGGAGTTGATCAACCAAGTCATTCAGTTCTTCTGCTTGATGACATCATCTGGTGGTAAGTAAAGACTACATACCGTTATTAGACATGTGGTGTGGATTCTCACAGCCACTGCCTGGAGTGTAGTTCTTAACTGATGTGCTGTACTAGGTAATTGTTTGATGTAATTATACAACTCCACCAGACACAGTAGCATCACCATCATTATCCTTTCTGGAAGTACTGAAACTCCACGCATTTTGGTGACAACAGTAGGGCTCAGGAATGTCTCCTGAGAGCCACATGCATGGGTTAAAGCGAGAGAAGATGGATTTGATGTCATCAATGCGAGAGACTAAATCCACTACAATTCCAGGAAACAAAGGAAGCCATCAATGGAATATGTTCTATCCTTTATCACTGTTGCTTATCGTCATCTCAGATGAATCTTCGAATTGAAATCATCATCTGATGGATGCAGTTTTACAGTGTCTGCATCCAGACAGAGAAGAGCTTTTTTGTTGTTAAGGAAGACTTTCTATGGCCTTCCTTGGCAATTTTTAATTTTCTAGCCTTTAAGGCTTTTGATTTCGCCAAAGGTGAATTGGCGATTATTGGTACGGTAGCATTTACTTTTGCTTAGTAGGCAATCTTTTTGTGTTAACTGATTCATTTTCTGTTTGAGTACCGTGAAGATCTGGTGATCTTCTTAACTGCTGCAGCGTAACTATTGCCAGATTGAGGAGTACGTGATGAGACTATTTTACGAGCTTCTGGGTAAGAGACTTTATTCTTTATTTTGACTGCCGTGATTTCCTTTTCAATCTGCCAGGCTGGACAAGAGCGGAAGTAGGAGGGGTGGTCACCTTGGCAGTTGACACACACCTCTTTATGAAGCAGGTAATACTATCATGGCCGACATTAGCACAACGGGCACAAGTAAGTTTTCCCCTGCAAGCTAATTTTGAATGTCCGAGCGTTGACATTGAAAACATCTCAGAGGATTTGGAAAGTATGGTCTAACAGAACACCGCAATAAGCAACTTTTACGTGTTATGTAAATCTGGAGTGGCAAATGTCAAAATCCAAGTTATTCGCTTTTAATACAATGCCATCTCTTTTTGATAGTCAATCGTTTACAGCGCATACTTTCTGAGATTTAAGATTTTCAAGTATCTCATCAGTAGATGTATATTAAATCCTTCTGTCGTAATCACACCACGAAAAAATTTAAATTCCGTGAGGTGTTACAATCACATCCATGTCGCCCAGAGTTCGCATAGTCGCTCATCAGTATAGATTGCCTTTCAGAGGTCGCTTTCCAGTAATAGATCGCCAGATCTTAATTTCTTTTAGTGATTTCACTTCACCAAGGAAAGCTGAAACACTTTTTCTATGACAAAAGGGGATACAAACTGAAAAGTTCCTCTTTTTTTGAATGATAAAAAATTTTGCAGAACACATTGACAATTGCTCCTCCCGTGGGAGTGAAGATAAAGTAGATTGTTCCATGCAGCATAAATTAAAAATTCAGGGACTAGACGGCACCACCCACCACGGAGCCCTACGAGGATACAGGTTAACTGTACCAGTGCTAGTCAGTCCTATACGCCACGGTACATCCCTGAAGTGGACTCCACCCCTTAACGAGTCACCCAGTAAATGTACCATCGCTGATCCATAAAGCCGATTGATGTGCTGAGGACCACAACACACCTCCCGCTTGCTGAAGCAGAGGCCAAAGCAATGTGTTGATCTCAGGAGGCCTCAATTACCAGGATCCTCCTTTCCAGGGACACGGGTCTCCACGCATGGCAAACACGTGGGTGATTTAGTCCTCAAGAGTAGCTAATAGCAACAGAGCGCGGTGCACTCAAGGGGAGCCCTCAACCTCTTACGAGGAAACCACAACGAGGGAGAAGAGGAAAAAAAGCAGAAGAGTAGAGGAGAGAAGAAAAAAAAGAAGAGGAAAGATCACTAGGGTACCTCGGGATTGTGACACCCGTGTTTACCTAAAGAAGGTAAACCCCCTGAGGGGCAACAAAAATTGGAACTTTTTTAACACTTAATCTGATGATTATATACAAGAAAATACGGTATATACCTAATTCTAAAAATTATGATACATTATTGATTTTAATATCAAATTTTATTTGTTAATTATATTTCACATATTTAACAGTAGTTTTTGATATTTTTAAATATAATTTGTATAATTAGAATAAAAATAACAATCCAAAAAAAAAAAAACAATTAATATGAAATATACCTTTTATTGTTAAAAATATAGGTAAACCTCAACACAGTTCTGATGATGCACAATTAAGTTAAAATAATTCAAAAAAAGAAAAATTTTTTTTATTTGTATTTGACCATATTTATCTAACTTTTAAATATCTAAAAATGATTAGCTACACTTATAAATTTTCTAACTAATTTTGATAAATATTTTTAACTAGTAAAAAAATAATATATAATTACTATAGAATTCATTAATTAATAAAACACATTTATAAATATTTTAAATTGAATCATTCATTATTCTTACTTATTACAGATGATAGTACAACCAGGAAGTACATAATTGGAGCCCACATAACTCGTAAAGATGGCACTTTTCTAACTTTAGTATGTAAAGTGTCCTTATTACGTAAGCGAGGAGCCATTAAAGGCTTATTTATCCCATTTTCTTCCAGTGGAATTGATTTACCACCTTGAGTAAAAACTTCATCATCGCTCAAATCATCTTCATCATCCAAGACTTTCAGATCAAGATGCTCCTTATATGAACACATCTTTATATCCTATAATATTATAATTAATACTTTTAAGAATGAATATTTTTATATTTTATAATATAAAATTTGGAATTATTATTTCACCACAATTGAAATGACTTTATTCTGGAAGTCTATAAACTTATTCTGATTTTTTGCCAAAATTTATAATTAGTTGTAGCAATTAATTATATATCTATCAGCAGGAACATTACTCCATTTTAATGATAAAACCATGATCCAAATAACCAGTCCCTTTTTACACTTAAAAGTAAATAATTAACTATTTAGAACAACCTCTTGCTGGTCTGTTTTTTCAGTGTGAATATAAAAGCTTAAAAAATGAATGGAAAAAACGGATCTACTCTTGCTAAAAAGTTTGAAAAGTATATTTGCTGTGCAACAAGTATTCAAAGAAAATTGTGCATAATAGTGATCATACATACTTTATTTCCCACGATTATATGCCCATTTCAACCTATCATAATATGATGGATTCTCTATTTCTGGCTCTGATCAGTGATACACTTTTTTTTTTTGGTTAAAAACTAAAAGGAGTAGTAGCATGAATTTTGAAAAAATAAGATTGTTTTGTCTTCACAATTATTTACTGAAAAAAAATCCTTTTCTTTTTGAAAGATTAATTAACAAACTAACGCGATATAGTAAAAACTCACAGGAATGTGCTTTTCTACATTCGTGAAAGAAACATACATTTTAAAAGAGGCAAATCTTTCCAATCATTTAGTAATAAGTTTCTTGCCAAAAATCAGATTTGTATCTAGAATAAACTCAAATTTTCAATTTATATAATTAGAAGTTGAAGAGAAACAATAATCTGCAAAAGTTTTTTCATTCCTTTAAGTACTTTTTCTCAAAAAGTCTTTTTCCTTAAGAAAAATAAATTATTAGTGTCACAAATAATTTACAGTTTTAGTTATTTAATTCTTAAATAGCACACCAAAATAAAGTTACATTGAAAAAATAAAATACAAGAAAGAACAAATTAGTGGATTGATTTAGATATAAATGGGATTAATTTATTTCTTTTAAAATTCTGCCACATTTCCAATTTCATCCAACTTTACTAAAAAAAGGATAGTCAATATGCATCATATTTCGCTATTATAAGAAGTAATGTGACATTTATCTGAGCAATAAAAGTATGTTTAAAATTTATATGATGTATTAAACGAAATACATAGGGCACACAGGTTAATGAATTACTCTGCCATTGCTTCTTCAATTTATAATATTTTTTATAACATAATCATCAAAAGACAAGTTCTTCCCCTTTTTTATTTCCAAGAAGTATGCAACTCCAGTTAAATTTTAATTTTTTTCACAGAAGTTTTTTGGTAATCTTCTACAAATATAGGAAACAATTATAGAATTTTCTTGAAAAAATATTTACTCAAATATCAAAATATAGAGTATATCAACTGCACAAATTGTGATTTATTTTACCAATAAATTTCTGCATAATAACTTGAGTGTTATCATAACCCCTTAATATAAGTTAATGATATAAATAATGATAAAAAAAAAACTTTAAATTGACAATGACTTCTAATATCCTGGAGGAAAAAAAAAAACACATTTGGTCTTTTTATTTAATGATATATTTGGGGTCTTTTACAGGAACACATAAGGCTTTTCTATTCTTGGCAATTTTTTTTTCTTGTAAATTTTTTAATATCATCACATTTTAAAAATAAAAAATCTATTTTGTAATAGGAATAAGAAATTTCATAAAAAAAATTGAATAGTTAATTCATTGGTGGCAACAGAATTCAATAGGTTTCATATTCAAATATGCATCATAAGACAATTTTGATAATGCTTAAAACATGAAAAAATACAGTATATCTAAGAAACAAACTAAACATGCCTATTACATTAATGGAAAAACTCAATCTTCAGACATTAAAGAAAAGATATAGTTGATCATTTAAGAAAGTTTGAGGTTTACTCTAGAAAAGAACCCAAAATAAAGAATAAATTAAATTACAAGAAATACAAATATATTATTTACGAGAAAATTAAATAAGGCACAATAGTATATGTGATCATTGTTTCACCACATATAACTAAAATTAAACAAGCTAGGTGTATCATTTTTACATAACAATATCTATATATTATGAATATATATGCCTAGAAATATTTAGAAAGAGGAATATTTCATTTTGAAAGGCTAATTTTAATAAGAAAGAAAATATAAAATAAAAAGAGAGAACATTAGTTACAGAGAATTCAATATAAAAGGTTAAAAATCCATTTTGAAATACAGAAAAAATAAAATGGTGTGAAAAATGAGAACAAAAAATTATAAAATACATTATAGATAAAGATGCCTAGTTGAATATTTAAAGCAATATTCATTAGATTATGGAATATTTTTTTCTAACATAAATTTTCATTACAAATTAAAAAATATCTAGGTTGGAAACAAAGAATTTTCCATGTTATACGTTTGAAAAATGTGTAAAATTGTGTTAATTTTTAAAATTAAATCTAATGAGTAACTACAATGAAAAGAAAACATTAAATATAAAACTTTAAATTTTATGAACTAAAAATTTTATTGGTTTCAAGTAAGGAATCTTCAGATGTGGCTCACTTAGCACCATATTCAGGAAGTAGGATTTAATCTCTACAGATTTCAAAAGAGATTATTTACATATACAAGCAGAAAACTCATTTTGAAACTGAATCTGAATTTCAACCACATTTATTAGTCTCAAAGGTTGAAGCCTGATAGTTAATGAAGATACACTTATTAGATGTCCAAATGTATTAATTTAATATTTTGTATTAAATTTTAAACTAACTATTAAATGTTTATAATATGAATTATTAACACTAATTGAATTCAAAATATATGTACGCATAAAAATGTCTCTTGGTAAAATGCCATAAATATGTTATTTCAAATAATATAAAAACTAATCACAAAAGCTTGGATTGAAAAATTTTGTTACTATATGTAAATAGGTTTGAACAATAATATGATAACGATAAAATATGACAAAAAATATTTCATTTTACAAAATTTGTCAATAGGAAATATTTGTTTTAGTATCATACAAATAGATAGTAAATTCGAAAGTGAGCATACATAAATTAAAATTTTCCTAGCTTATAATTTAGAACAAATAAAATGTGTTAGAGTATATTACTTTATAAATAGTGCACATATAATTGTTTTAATTCAAATTTTAAGATAATAGTACAGAATAACAAATGATTGATTTTGTAACCATATTTCAATTTAAGACTATTAAAAATTTGTTGCATATTTTTATAATTAAAATTTTATCATTATTTCCGATTCGATTATCCTTGATAATGATAATGGAAAATTGCGAATTAAAAATATTCGACTAAAAAGTATTTAGGGGTTGTTATGAATTTTTCACTAAAGTTACATGCAAAATGCACTTTCTTGTAAAGTTAATAAAAATCGATTTCAAGAAACGATATCCGTGCCACACACATATTTCATATTGCAGATATTTTTTCTATATATTAATGTGGAATATCAAATTTTACAATCAAATTAAAATGCTAAATGAAGACTTATATAGCTGACTTTTAAAAGTTCGACTATTTTTCATTCAGATGAATTCGTTACACTTACCAAAAGATAACAATTATTAACATATGTTTTTTAACAGCTTCAAAAATAATGAAAAAATATTAAAACACGATGAAATTAAAAACACTTCGAGACTAGTTGAAATTTTAAAATTAAATAAATAAAAAGACATTTTTGTTTTGAAAGTTGAGTTCTTTTGTTAATATACAGATGCTATAAAATACAAAATTTAATATTATTTACTTCAAGTGTAAACAGAAACTAAATTTATCAAACATGCGAAGAAAAATGATAACCTTTCTCTCTTCTCTATTCGCTATTTAACCGTGTGAAAAATTATTGAGTGTAAATGATAAAAAATATCAAGTAAAGAATTAAAATATTAAACATTTATTGTAATTTTCAAGAATTTTAAAGGTTAAATTTGTTTGTTTCATTTTATTATGTATTATCAATTTCTTTCCACTCAATATAAAAAAGGAATTTCGTTAAATTTGCTAAGAAATTTTTGATCGTAACTGTGTCAGGTGATGTTTATTGTTATTTGCTTGTCGTCGTTGAGGAAAATGTAGGTTATTGTCCATGTCAGATCTCCAAGTTAAGTTTTATTGATGTTAAAGACGGCTGCTCATAACACAAAATGTAATGCACATATTTAACATTTCAAAGAAAGTTTCAGTTGAAAACAATAGAAGTAATTATATCTATATACACTTTCTTATTTTAATAATATAACAATTTTCAAAGCTATATCATTTCGCATAGGTATAACGAATTAATTACAATTAATAATTTCTAATTTTTCTCTTAGTAAAAATATTTATAGAAATTATTTTCTGTTATAATTAATTTCAAGTTATTTTACATGTCAGTTTAAACTTCACAACGTTGCTCGATTTGTCATATCAGGAATATTGCAGATAGCGATCTTGAAACATAGTGAAGTAAACTCCCGCTTTTCGCTATACTTTTATAGAATAAAAAGATACGACTTTGCATCTCGTGTAGATATTGCTTTTAGGGATGTGAAAAGATTATTAAATTTAAAGCTTTTCATTTTATTCATTTTTGTTTTCTTATTTTCCTTTTTAAAATTTTCGTGGTATATTATTTAGTGAAAAATTTTTAGTGTAACATATTAATATATAAATCTAAAATTTCTACATTTTTTGAAAACAAAATCTTAGAAATCTTTAATATCTATCCAAGTAAAGTAAAACTAATTTCAGTCGGTCATTGATGTCTTATTTGACATCAAGTGGTTACAGATACCTCATTTAACACCTATGTTTGGTAGCCAAGTTTATAATCAATGTTAATAATGTTTTTTTTTTTTTTTTCAAATTAATGTATTACTATTTTGTTTGTATCAAGAAATATAGTTATTTTGTCACTTATTAAAATAAACTTTTTACTCAAAATAATTTTTCTTTCTAAATTTTTTGATACATTTCGTTTAAAAACTATGTAAAATTAATAGATTTTATTATTGCAGCCTAAGTTTTAAAAAAAGATTTATCTATATTTGTCCCAGACTATTTTTAATTATGATTAAAGCTATTCCCACTATTTTTATTAAAATTTTATTTATACTAAGTGATAATTAATAGTTTTTATTTCTTCATTTTTTTTTTTAAATATTGCATTTATTTGAATAACTGTTTATTTCATATTTTGCCACAACCACATCATCTGATTTAATTTAAAAAAGCAGTGATGAGAACATTTTCCCTACATCACAATTTCATTTGTAATAAAAGTTTGTTCACACAATAAAAATATTTATATTTTACCTTCGTATAAAATTACTTGCAACATTGAAATATGCTGTGTTAGAAAATTTTGAAAATTTATAGTATCTGTTCCTGTTTTTAACTTATGTGAATTATTCATAAAAAATAATCTTATTTGTTTGAACTATTTAGTGTCTGTGATATTAGAAAGTAGTGATAAAGAGCAATGTAACATAGCATAACTTATATATTATTTAATATATTAGGGAATAAATGTTTAATATAAATAATAACCATTAAAAATTCAAATAGTTAACAACTATTTGATAATATTTTCTTATCTGTTCTATTTTGCACCAAAATGTTTACAAAACCAGTGAAGCTATTGTTGAACAACAAGCTTATGTTTGGAAAATATAATGTTGAAACTGTATTCTGTACTTTAGTATTAGCTTTACTGTAACTAATTTGGCATCAAAATTTATGTAAAATTAGCACTTATTGTTAAGTTAAAAATTTTCTTTTTTTTTATTATGAAAATGTATTTATGTATTATATTAATGGCCAATAAAATGATGTTTAAATTAATGCTAAAAATCAAATTTAGCCATAAATAATAAAATTTACATAATATTTTATCTATAGAATTATATTATTTTAATCAAAATTTGAATATTAAAAAAATAATATTCATTTCAGAGGATCATTGGCTTATTTTAGCAGCCAAAACTCTTTAATAGCATTTAAAACAACAAATGAAGGCAATACAATATAAATTACATACTTTATCAAGTCTATAAAACATAAATTTGCGTATATACTAATCTGTATAAATTTTTCTAAGAGTTGAAAAAAATTGTGTATCCATCAATGTTTTGTCTCTTTTAAGGGTACTTGACTTTCTATTAGGAACTTGAACTATAAAGTATTTATTCGTTTTCTTGACAAATTCTGAAAAAGATCCTTTGTCTTAATGCAATTTACCTACATGTATTTTTTTTTTTTTTCTTTTTCCTCCAAAGAGACTTTAGTTAGTTTCCACAATTTGGCCAAGTTCACTGATTTTTATTTTTCCTGGATAAGAAGCTATATGCCCAGACTCCTTTCATGTAATTTTTCCTACCTATCCACTAATCCATCAATTGGATAATTGATTTCTTCATCATTCAATAATTGATAGTTTCTTCAATCAACTTTAAATGAAATTAAGCTGAGTCATAAATGTAATTTTTGACCCTTCTGGCCACATTTATTTTCCCTTGCACTGCACTTGCTTTTATTACTTTTGACTCTGACAACTTTACTAAGGCTGAATTTTATTGGGCCACCAGAAGTCTTATGGCAAATAAATGCCACTGACTGACGTAGGAAAAAAAAAAAACATTTCTTTTCCAAATTTTTATTTATTTATCACATTTTTTGACGTTATATTTCCATTGTTTTTATTTTTAAATAAAAAGCCATCTTTTGCCTATTAACACACATTTCCTTTGATTGAAAGAACCTGTAACTTTAGAAATACTCCATTACTTTCTGTTCTAAAGAAGATCAATTCTAAATTTTGATAATTTTTCCATAAAAAAATTGGGTAAATGACGACAGACCCGTACGGGATTGACGCGATTTCAAATTTTCACGCTAAGCACTCTACAGCTCTGTCGCCAACCTAAATTACGTCACAACGCGCGATAGCAGTCAACCAGTAACGATCACATTCGAACTTCAGCTTTGAAATTGCGCGTTTTTCCGAATTCCAAATATTAAAAATTTGAATATTACATTATAACTTAATACTGTAGAAGTTTTAAAATTCTAATAAATAGAAACAAAATTTTTAATATATCGAGCAATGGCATCCGCTTTAAAAAAAACATCAGTGTAGCGCTACCTATTACAGTGCCAACCGGGTAATAAAGCTAAATTTTGAACGTTAACAAATTTCATTTTTTTTAATTTAAACTTGATTTTTAATATATTGAGCAATGCTGGCCACCTTAAAAAAAACATCAGTGTAGCGCTACCTACTACAGTAGCAACCGAGCGATAAAGCTAAATTTCAAACATTACAAATTTTATTTTTTGTTTAAACTCAAATTTTTATGTAAAGAGCAGCTACGCCCACATTAAAGAAATTTAAGTACACTGCACATTCTAACACTAACATGAAAAACGCAATACACACAACTTAAACATTCATTTACTTTGTAAACATTCATTTTTATAAAAACTTTAATTTCTAAATATGAATAAAATTGTTATGAAAAACAATAACTCACCTGATCTTCATCAAGCTCTGAATCATTACTTTTCGGCGAATATACCGTTTTTATCGCTTCTAAAAAATCTTCTATTATATTTTCCTGATGATTCTTTTTCCATATGTACTCTGCAAAAACGTAAAGTCAATATATACTCATCCATACTTATTAATTTTCGCAAGAAACACAAAATCTCCAAAATTCAAATATCGAAACTCAATGCTTTAAGATTATTCTGTAATAGTTTCAAGGGTTACATACAAAACATGCATGTAAAACGAAAAGCACATCATACCTATGTTATCTGAACTGGTAAACTAGTCTGGCGCACTTTATTGCATTCTTGGCGCATTTTACCCTCTGTACACTTCTCTACTATTTAGTGAAAATTGTAGCTTTAGAATAAGAGAACTGCTGTTTTTTTTATATGTATAATCTGCAGCAGTGTATTTTCCACAAGCCTTGTTTTTCGAGCAAAGGAAAAAACATTGCATAGTCTGCAGCAATTTTTAGATGAATATTCAAAAACTTATACTGCTGATAATTTGGTGCCAAATAAAATAAAAAACGCACATTATGATTAAAAATATAATAAATTCTACAGAAAAAAATATTTATAGTGTTAAAAATCTGTTTGAATCCACCTCAATGATAAGTGCGATTAACTAAGGTGGAAGTGCAACATCAATCAATATCTGAGACATTTTAGTAATTCTTATCAATTTTTAGATTTTAATAACTTTTAAAACAAAGTTAGACACATTTTAAAAAGAGACTTTATTTATTTGGTTAATAGTTAAATGAATGAAATGTATTATTTTCTATCTGCACATAGAATACGTTTTTTCTTTTGCATATTTCATGTTTTGTTTTTTACCTCACATTACAGGTTAGTCGACATTTTTTCATTTGTCATAATTGTAGCTTTCAATTTAAAATTTGCTGAGTAACTTATTAATTTTCACTTCATTATGACAATATACGAATTTGAATGTTTTCAGAGTGAAAAGTTCAGGTCAAGATAGAATGCGAAATGGCACTAATGAATTGGAACTTTAATATCACTCAGAAAAATTGAATTTGTTCTAAAATGTAATTGGACAATGCTGATTATAGTTAAAATAAGTCAACCAAGTTGTAGCACCATCTATTATTTATTTTATGAAACATAAGTGACATTTCTTTTAAAATTTTATTGTAAGCTTTACTGGTGAAAAATATTTTTTTTATCAGATTATCCGCGATGGCATGTAATATACTAACGAAATTCTGAAAACACGTAATCCGCGAATATACAAGAAAATATGGTAATCAGAAAAAAGTCATTGCATTTTATTTATATGCAAGAACATTGCTTTTTCATTATTAGTGGCATTTCAGCTACATTTATTTAATTTGACAAAAATTATTGGTGTGGAATAGAATGGTTGATGGGTAAGTACCAGACTAGAAAATTTTTAGTCATACTTCAAAATTCTTTCTATTTAAGAAATTGCCATATCACTAATATATAATACTCTATATTCTAGTATTTATTTTCATAATAATATTTATAACCAATTGCCAAGATTTATTTTTTTATTAACATGCTTTCTGATTGCTTTTTGTTTCCAATTACTCAGCAAATTTTTCAAATGATCAGTTTATTTAACAAATGCAAATTTTATAAGTAAGTTTACTTTTGCTGGTGAATAGCGTGCTAATAATTATTAAGATTCTGCTAAAGTTTGTTTACAACATTGTTGGACTGCTTGGAATTATATGCTTTTATCTTGTCTGCTTTTTTAAATTTTGTTTCTGTAGTCTTAAGATTTACATTTTGTATTTTATAATATATTTTTTCATATTAAAGTAGTATTTAAACAATAATTAATATTTAAAAAATGCCATTTTTGATTTTTTTCTTTCTTACTGATGTAAAATAATGCATTATATAAGTAAGTACCTAATATCTGCTGAGTACAACAGGTATCTTAAAACAAAATTATGTCTGAAGTTAATAAAATAATTTAAAAAGTGTAATCTTCTTTATTCTAAATAAATAATAATAGAATATCTAGTTACCATATTTTTTAATAAAATGACTGTTAACTAAATAATAATCTGCAAGTTTTTAAAATCACTAAGAGTAATTTTAGAACAGTATGAAATAGCTGTAGTGTGTGGGAATGTTTCCAATTAATTACTTTTAACTGCAACTACTTGGTTGTTTTGTTATCTATTGATTTTTTTCATACAATCATTGAGTCAATGTATGGTAGGTTACATTCTAGAAATAACATGGTTATGAAAAAAATTTTCTTTATATAGGATATATCAAACATGGCTGAAAAATATCTGAATATTAATTTGTTATTCACTATAAAACAGTGTAAATATCAACAAAAGATGTAATCTAAATATTCATAACTATGCTCAAAATATCAATGTAACCAATAACTCACATCTTAAAAGAAATATATTAATATATTTTGTGTTTACTATTTATCAATTTTAGACTTATAAAGGCTATAAAATGAATATTTAAAAATACTTTTCAGTAATTCCAAGCAGTTATTCATTATTTAATTTTGATCCATAGCAAAATTCCCTCTCCTATGAGGAGAATATTCTCTTTCCTATGGACAGGAATTGATTATAGTTAAATAACTCCATGGTGTAAGAGATAAGAGCACTGTTAATATAAAATAAATTGCATGTAATTTGTTATAAATTTTAAAGAAATTTGGATGTATAAATTCTGAGAAATTAGTACCCAGAGTGGATGCCATGTTCAAGTAACTTTAGCTTCAGCCAAATGCCCAGAACCTTAACACAACTCTATTGATTAGCATATAACAATAAGTAAAGTTGCTTGTCTACTATTGAACCAGACATTTTTGATTGGTAAAATATCTGTGAACTTATTGTATAATCCTAAAAACCTGCACAGGTTTGGTACAATTTTTAATTTTTGCACCAAGCACTGCACTGTTAATTTGCTAATCTAAACTTTGGCACTTGATGCAATATCTAGTTTTTAAAACCCTGAATATTATAATTACTCACTATAAAAGTATTAAAATACTAATAATTAGAAACTTAATTTCACAAAGATTATATGATAAAACACAAATATAAACTAAGTACCATACAGTCTATTATAGAAGGTAACAAAGCAATAAAACTGAATCAATAACATAAATAACAAACATTTTTTTTTATGGAAATTTTAATTTTAATTAGCTTGGCAACGATACCCACCTTAGAAAAAAAATTGGAAGTATATCAGAACATCCCGAAGAGAACTGATGTAAATCAATAATGTAAATAACATACATTTTTATGAAAAAACTCTAGTTTCAAATCGTTCTGATGAAAACTTAAGTTTAAGCTGTACAATTCATGGTAAACCTTAATTTATGAAAAATATTTTTCACTATACTCAATAAAATTTATAAATTAGTGTAGTAATAGACATTACTTGGAGAGTTTTGTGAAAAAATGCAAATTCAATTAATCACTGTCCATACTTCTGCTTCACTAGCT
Source organism: Latrodectus elegans (assembly GCA_030067965.1). Taxonomy (NCBI): domain Eukaryota; kingdom Metazoa; phylum Arthropoda; class Arachnida; order Araneae; family Theridiidae; genus Latrodectus; species Latrodectus elegans. The sequence goes on along the minus strand of CM057813.1, from coordinate 67,002,103 downwards.
ATATGTAAATACTAAAACTTAAAATTTATAATGAATAATTTGAAAGTAAATTTCACTGAATAAACTGAAAAAGAAAAAATTCATTTTAAACTTATATTCAAATTTAACTATCAAAATTAATTTCAAAATATAAGCAAATACGAAATCAACCACTTCTCAAGTTTAAATTGTAATCAAATGAAAATAAACCTCTAATCAAATGCTTCAAGGGCTAATAGTCAAATTGCATGCATGTATGTGATTGTTATATTATAAAACACTTGTATATATATATAAAAAAATACAAATGCAAGAAAACAATCCAACACAATAAACCACTTTGGCGCATTTTATCACTGTTCTTGCTCCTTGGATTTTGCTGAACCTGTTAATCAGAGCAGTGTTTAAATATTATCTGTATTAAAGGATGTCCTTACAATACCAGCATGCAGAGGAGCTCCACTTTCCTATTTATAGATGGATTTCGTCTTACAATTTTTTAGTTTAAGATTACTATTTAAAATTGTTTTAAGAGAAAATTTTCAGTTAAGTCTAAAATTTTCTTTTAATCAATAGGTAAAAATAATTCAGGGTAAGAAACTGTTCAAGACTCATTTTATACAAGATTTAATTGATCTCTAGAGCATAAATATATCATCCTTGTCACATAATCTTAATACTACTGAGATGAAACTGGTGGTGTCATCACACATAGAATTAAAAAGTTTTTTTTTTTTTTTTTTTGGATTAAGCTATTTAATGTAAAAGTTGTCTCTGCATTTTTAAATGAAAATACTGTAACTTTTATCTAAATTATAAAAACATTGAGCTTGTGCAGTGATTAATTACTAAATTAACTTTTTCTGACTTAGAGGGGAAAAACTTGCAAAACATGTATTAACTACTTCAAATTAATGCAGATTGCACAAGTTTATACCAAAATAGTTTGGAAGAAAAAATTGAGGAATTTCTTGTGTCAAATTTCATTTGATTATAAAAAAAATAAGAATGATGTTTAATATATTCACATTTTTCTCTGAAAGTTTTCAATCAACCCTAAAATTTATGTAATTTTTTGTGTAATATACCAATGTAGGAATGTTTAACTGTGATATAACTTTTGATCCTACCAATAAATAGGATAATGATATATTTCAAACTTCTTTTCTTGTTTATTGCTTTTGTAATTGTCTATGTCTCTTGGCTCCTTACAACCACACTAGTTTATCCATGCAAATTACATTTTTGTTTTTTTCATCATAATTACTGACTTGTTTGCATTGCATATTCTTAAATGACATCAATTCGATGAAAAAGAAAATGTAAAAAACTGTTGATTATTAAAAAACCTAAACAAAAATGGAATCGTTTCTCACCATTTCTGGTTGAAATATATGAGCTGAAAGATACTGCAGAAGACTGGTAAATGGGCTAGTTCATTTATAAATAAGGTTGGTTAACCTTCCATTTATACCAATGCTATTGTAGCTTGTATTATTAACGGTAACTTTAATTCAGATTGTAAAACTAAGTTTCAATATCAAAAGAACAGTAATACCTCAAACATGAGGACCGTTCATTAGAAAATGAGTTGTTAAAGAAAATTGACGTCATTAGTAGTAATGCAGAGAGAGAGAGAAATTGTAGAATCTGGAGAATCTGGAACCTGCAATACTATTACCTTCAGTTCCATACAGCTACATCCTCCTCTTCCAACTCTACCATCTTCTAATTTTGGACCAGTGGTATCAACAAAAAGACATAAATATGATACTGATTACCTGTCATTTAGATTTATTAGTACTGGTGAGGGGAGTTCCATATGCTAGGTATTTGCTTTGCAACAAAATTTTGGCAACATCTCTTTAGCATCATGAAAACTTCTGAGGCATTTGGGAAAAAATCACTCAACAGTTAAAAGCAAAGATATTTCTTTTTTTAAAAAAAAAGAAAGCTTGAAAGGAATGTTAAAATTAAAAGTTTTATGGTAAAAAAATTCAAAACAGATAATCAAAAGATATCAGAAGCATTGTATCTTACCATATTGCTCTAGCAGGCAAGGCACATGTTATTGGTGAATCTCTTATTAAGCATTGTACTAAAGATATTTTTTTGTGTTTATTGAGCAAAAGATATAGTAAACAAATTAAAGGTGTATCTCTTTTTAACAATACTATAAAAAGAGGTGTTAACAATATTATTGATGATATTGAAATAGAGCTTTTTCATGGTTGCAGGCATGTAATGCTTATGCATTACAGCTAGATAAGTCCAAAGAAATTGTTGGGTTTTGCTTGCTTTTATGGTATGATATTAATAAAAAAAATTGATGAAAATTTGCTTTTATGTGAAAGTGTGAGCATTAACACCATGGTGGTGAATATATTTATCTGCATTCATGGGGAAAATGTATTAAAGTATGCAGAGATAGAGCAAAAACAATTACAGGAAAAGTGATCGGTGCTGTTGTACAGATTAAAAAAACCAACAATACTCATTGCATTCTTCATAGATATGCATTAGTATTAGAAAGAATTTCAGTGACATTTAAAACCATTCTAGTTGAAGCAGTGAAGATAATTAATTATGTCAAATGTAAACCATTTCAATCACATATTTCCAAAACTATGTTTGAAGATATGGGTATTCTTCTTGACACGGAACACTTTACTTCTTCACACGGAATTTAGATGGTTATTGTGTGGTAAAATGCTTGTGTGAATATTTGAATTGCAAAAGAAACTTATGGACTATTTTATTTAGTTAAAATTTGAATTCTCAGATGGAATAAATAATATGGCTCGGCTATCTACACCTGCATACTTTGATGTTATATTTGAAAAACAAAATGACTTATGTTTGATTGTGCAAAGAAAACAAGTTAACATATTGCAAAAAAGATAAAATGGCTGTCTTTTTAAAGAAAATACAATACTGTATTTTAGCTGTTGAGCAAAATAACTTTGAGTGTTTCCAGATGCTAAATGATTTTCTTGAAGAATATGAAGTGGGTTTAGATATATGTATTTATACTATCACAGATTTCCATATCTGCCTAATTTACAGCAATCACTCAGTGATTATTTTCCAAACCTAGAGAATCAAGATAATTACTGAGCCCAAAATCCTTTGAAAATAAAAGAAAAAAACCAAAGGGATTTCATTCCATGGATTATGAAATTTTAATGAATTGAGTTTGTATACACAATTAGAATCCAAATTTAGAATTGTTTCATTAACAATATTCTGGTTACATGTATTCTATGAATATCCAAATTTAGAAAAACAGACTATTTACAGTTTGCAACCACTTATTTTTGTGAAGCTGGGTTTCCAAGATATGTTATTTCATTTATCAAACCTAATCCCTAATTTTAAGAGAATCATGGAATCAAAGAAGCATGTACATTCTTCACATTAAAATTTTTAATTTATTTTATGTTTTGTATTTTTATTAATTCTATCTATAATGATTTTTTTTCCTTTTATTTATTTTTTTCTTTTTGAGTTTTGCTTTATGTAATGAAATTTGAAATATCAAAAAAAAAAAAAAAAAAAAAATATTTGTTTCATAATAATTCAATCAGATATTCAATTTTGATAAGTCGTTGATTAAAAAATATTCAGGGATCTACTATCATTGACAACAAATTTTGGGATTACATGATCAAAATAGTTCTAGAACCACTGCCTGGTATGATTTCTGAAGAAAAATTAAACTGCTTATTTGAAGAAAAAAAATCAGAAGTTTAATATTATATGCAATTATAAATGAAATAGATTATACAGTGAGAATAAAACAGCCAAAATTTATTTAAATTTGTTCCTTCATATCCTTAAAATATTTCAAGGTGGACTTTTAAAATATTTTTAACTATTAGTTGAAACTAATTTAGTTGAATTGTCTAGATCTTAAGTTTAAGATCACTTCTTAAAATTGTAAGGGCTCCAGTCACAAAACAATTGTAATTGTGGAAACATTTTTAAAGCATAGGTTAGCACAATCTATGCTTTAAAATTATTTATTTGCAGTGTAAAAATTTAAAAAGCACAAATATAATTTGTTAAAAAAATTACCACAAGCTATTTTAAAAGAGAAAATTAATCATAATTTTACTATGCCTAAAGAAATTGCTGTCATTTTTTTTCAAGTCAAATAGTTCAACTTTGCAATCTATAATTGACATTAACTTAAATTATCTGGGGATAGTAAAATATTAGGGAGGATATCATCAAATCTTGGGCATAATGTTAAAATTTATATTTCTATAAAAGAAACTATTATACCTCAATAAAAAATATTTTGTCAAAAAAATTAAATATGCAATTTTTATATTATTTTGTATCTATATATAGTACTAATTAATAATATTAAAGCTACATAAAATAATTAATAAATATTTTAATTTAAATTTTCTATATTAGCAATATTTTACATGATTTGAATAAAGGGGGAAACTAAGAATCTCAATACAGCAGATATGTAATTGTCTATGTTTAAAATATTATCAGAGTGAAGAAGATGTGAATCTAGAAGCATCACACATACCATGACTTTAAGTCATAAGTCAGTATGAGAATGTTGAATGCATGTGCTGGTAATACATACTCTCCTTGATGTGTCCAAATGCAGAAATGAACATTATGATGCTGTACGAATTGATTTGTTTGAAAACATTAATCCCATTTCTGTGCTCAGGCTGTGTGTTGCTTACACCATTAAAGGCACTACATCCGTGTAATGTCAAGTTTAGCCTGAGCTATGGTACCTGACTAACACTTTGCTGCAGTAGCTGTTGAATTATTTTTATAGTCACTTGTTATCAAGCAAGAAACCATATTTCTTGTGTTAAATTTTGTGACATGACTGCGATATATTAAGGCCACATAACATGGCTACAACTGAGAGTCAGCATGAGATTTCATTTGACAATTTTGATTAATTCTATTTTCTGCTGACAATCATGAAATGTTATCTAGGGAGAATAATTATTATTATGGTATGATAATTTACAATTCAACTTGACTTATCAAAATCAAAAGAGTGCAGATCAAAAGTGTCTCGTATATGAGTCAGTCTGACCAATTTTTATTTTGCAATAATGTTTAAATAATACTTGTGTATTGACAACTTGTTATATAATTTTTCATTTAAAAGTATTGTGGGTTTATTCATATAAAAATAATTTATATTGTACTTTTTAATCATGCATAATAATATAGACAGCAAAAAATTGGGAATCCTGTTTGGGGAAGCAATTTTAATAACAAGCAATTTATATATTCAATTTTTTATAGTTACCATTTAATATATAAGATTGTTAAATTAAGTGTATATTTAAGATTATCTTAAATTATATTTTGTCATTAAAATTAAAATTTTTTCTAATTTAATTTAACAGTAACAATGCCCGCATTAATAGAAAGGCCAAAAATGAGCCTTCAAATGTGGGCTGCTTTGAAGGCTCATATTATGAAGCAGCGAGAAAAAAAGAAACAAGGTAATAATCTATACTATTCTATTTTATATATAATACAATAATACCCATATATATTTAAATACATTTATGTATATGTGATATATATTTATAAATGTTTATTTGTATCTTAGTAAAATTGTCTAATTAATAAATCCCTTTTATTTTCCCCTGAGAGACTATGCATTTATCTAATTATTATGAAAATTTGAAAATTATACCTCATTTATTTTTATTTAATTTGAACTGTTTTATCTTTTTATCATGTTATATTTATTTGAAATCTGAATAAATTTCTTTATTTAAGAAATGAAACAAATAATATATTTTTAAGAAATCCTTGTGTAAAAATTTAAAAATTAATGAAAAAGCTGCATTCATCAGAAATATCTTATGGATACTAGAAATATTGATCTTGGAACTCATTTTTTTTCAGTATTTATTTAATTAATAACAGTTATTTGAAGTTTCTATTTATTGCAAAAAGTTGCTTAAAATTGCTGTAAAGTAATAATTGCTGTAAAATAATTATATCAAGAAAAATAAAAACTATTGTGCATCAATATACTGCTCTGATACAGAAAAGTTATGTATTTTAGATACAAATTGAAAACAGGCCTGTAGTATTCCTTCTGTAGAAGTAGATTAAAAATAGTTGCCATGTGTTAAATGCTTTCTAATTGGGAATACAATGTTTTTGCAGCATGACTTAGCAGAATTAACAGACTGGAAGAGTATTATTTTGAGACAGTTTAAACACAATCTTTGTATTTAAAGTGTGTGTGCATGTTTCCTTGTATTTCATTCAGAGTTGGCATTACTAATTATATGAAACCTACTGCGTGTGAGTTATCATATTTTAAAAGCATATACTATGCATATTTTAAGAACACTTATTAAAATAAGAAATAAATAATGCAAAATATTCCTTCAAAACAGTTAAACAAAAAAACAGTTTAAAAGTGCCACTTTGTTTTACTTAATATCTTAATATTATTAGTATAATTTGACTTTCTGAATAGTTAGCTATTAAATAACTTTATGAATTTGAAATATTTTTGAAATGCAATGACTTGTTAACATAGATGCGTAATAGAGGAAATATATATATATAGAAAAAATGTTAAGGATAAACCCACAATTATTTTAAATTGGAGAGATTTTATTTTTTGACATTTACCTTTTCTCCTCAAGCTCTTTAAAATTGAGGGATCTTTCGATTTCTGTAATGGTTATTAGAATCTTAATGGTAATTAGAATCTTACTTATATAATTACCATTAAGATTCTAATAATCTGTAATGGTTATTAGAATCTTACTTATATATTTATATTTTAAGTTAAAACCATATTATAGTATTTAAATCAACTCATCATATTTTTATTTAGTACTATGTGAAAAAAAGTTGAGAAAGCTTGTGAATAAATGAACATTATTTTAATAATTCACTTAAAATGAAATTTTTTGGAATAGTAAATTTTCTTATTATATCACATACAATATGTTGTCATTTTAAGTCTGTTTACATTTGTATTCAAGGTAAAGAAGTTAATTTTTGGGATATTTTTCACTGACAATTATGAAATTTATTGGAAATATTTTTATTGTTAGGCAAAATCTTATAATCTTTTTCATAAAAAGGTAGTGTATTCAAAGAGAAAGCTACCTCTATTTCACATTGAGAATTTCATGAAATAAATCGAATTTTTAGAAATAATGTATATAAAATTAATTGATATAATTACATAGAGGATATATATTATGTAATATGTCACTTATAAAAATAATCATCTTATAGAAAATGTAGGTCTATTTTTTTAAACAAATTTTAAAGTGCTAAGATATTTTTTAAGCATTTAGATTGTTTGAATTGACTCATAAAATATATGTAAATATGCTGAGTAATGTTGTAAATGTATGATTTATTGTCATCAAATTAAACTTCAAATCTGCAATTTGTTAATTATTTCCTGAAATTTTTGTAGTGGTTTGGAATTCACCTTAAACCATTTAACATGTTCATATACTAAGGCAACATAACATGATAAATCAAACTAGTTGAATAATGTTTCTATTTGAAAAATCTCAGCTATATTTAAACTCTACAAGTTGATTTTTACATATTATTGAAATTTAAAAATTTTGTAGAGCAAGAAGCAGATGCTGCTGTTGAGCAGTTACGCAGAGAGCAAGAAATGAAAAGAAAGCAAAATGCAATGACATTGGAAGAAATAAGAGAACAAGTAAGAGTATTTAATTTTGCCCCAATCTTGCCTCTGAAGACTCCATTTTTTTCAGCTCTAACATTTCATTTCCAGTTTCAAACAATTAAAATGATATTTGAACAATGACAAAAAAATTTTTAAATTTATTTCTTTAAGAACAGTAATAAATTTTTTAAATTTATTTATTGTTCTTAAAAGTTTTTTTTGTCATTTGTATTTCATTCTTATTTAATATAAAAATTTACAAATGTTTTTCTTAGTTTTCATTTAATATATTTTATATGTGTGAGAGCACATACATGCATATATATATATATATATATATATATATAGCAGTGCAGGTGAGTCCCAGACTATTTTCTTAAGTTTAGCAGATTTGGAATACTCCCCTGTTAACCAAGTACCTCATAATTTTATTTCATGGTCAGGCGATGAGATAATACCTGAGCTGGCAACCTCCTCTCCACATCCATTCCACACTAGTGTAAGGACTTTGAATGTTACAGATTAATGTGGACATGTCTCCAGCAACCAGAGCAATCCATTCAGGGAGAATGGAATCACCTTCCCGATTGCTTTCTGCATCAAGTGATACTTCACTTTGTTGATAGTACTTGAAATATATGTATATACATATATCTGGAGAATATGAAGTATATGTGTATACATTACTGTAGGTGAAAATTAGAATATCGTGAAAAAATTATGCAAATCGAACCTAAAATACAGGAAATGTTAAGTGAAATAATCTATGCAAATGATTAGAATTACAACACAGTTTTGCATGCGTTGAACAATTACAATTGCATAATTGTGCATTACAACACAAATGTGCAAACGTGAGCTAGCTGTTTATCAGCCTCTTGTTCCATGTAAATAAAAAACTGTGAAGATGCATTAAAAACTCTTTATTACAGTAAGACCCTACTTAACACTGTTTCATTTTATCGCTCTTTTATTTCAACCCTGAAATTCCTGAAATGCTGAAATTATGCTCAGTGCTAGGTTTCCAAATAACATATCTGAAACAGTGTAATTGTGTTTCTTGTTTGGTGTTGTGCTGTACAGGTGCATTTTTATCATTTGAAACATTTGTTGACATTATTGTAAATATAAATTTATATAATACTATAACAATTAATACAGTGAAAAATATTATGATCTTTAGTTTTTATCATGGGTGATAATAACTAGTAAAAGCATTTCACGGAAAACTAAAATGCAAGTGATTAGAAGATTAGATTCTGGTGAACGTCAATCTCAATTTAGTGCTGCATTGAATTTGGCAACTTCAACAATAAGGACAATTCTTAAGAATAAAGAAAAATACTGCCATCGGCAACTGATACTATTACTTGCTCTGAGACTAGAATTACCCAGCTCTAGAAGTAACATTATAGTGGAAATGGTAAAACGATTGTCTAAATGGATTGACAATGAAATTGAACGCAATATACCATTAAGTCAATCTATCATAATAGAAAACGCTAAAAGAATTTTTAATTACATTCAGGCTGAGGTAAGTCACATAAGTGAAACTTTCGTTGCTAGTCGAAGATGGTTTAATAGATTTAAACATCAAAATAATCTTCACAACATAAAGATTACAGGAGAAGCAGCAAGTGTTGATATGAAAGTAACAGCTGAATTCTCAGTGACATTAAAAACAATAATTGAACAAGGAAACTAACCATCATAATTGGTTTTTAATGTTGATGAAACAGGTCTATTTTTAAAAAATGCTAAAATGAATATTTCTATCCTGTGATGAGAAACAATCATCAGGATTTTAAGCTGCGAAAGATCGCTTCTTAACACTTCTACTGGGTGGTAACGCAAGTGGAGATTTCAAATTAAAATCACTACTAGTTGCCGAAGTGGTTTTCTTAATGCCTAACATAACTGCCTTACTCCAACCAAAGGACCAAGGCGTTAAATCCAATTTTAAGGCGTATTACTTGCAGCTAACATTTAAACAGATGTTTGAAAAAAACAGACAGAGAAAAGAAGCAATCAAAAAGAAAATTTTGGTAAAGCTACAGTATCGTGAATGCTGTAGAAAACATAAATATTTCTTGGAATGAGATAACTGAAAGATCTTTGAAAAGAGTATGGAAGAACATTTGGCCAGATTTAAGTAACAGCATAGACATGGACACTCTGTCGATATGGATGAAATAGTAGAAGAAAAAGTGGAATTAGCGAAACAAACCATTTTAGATGAGTTAAATGGGGAAGACGTTGAAGAAGTAGTTCAAGAAACGGCTACTAGTCTTTCTAATGATGAGCTCAAGGAATTAACTGAGCAAGAAGAAAACATAAATATTGGTAATAGTAATTTTAAAGAAGAGTAAAAAGAGCTTTCTATGGCATTTGTAAAAAAGAGTTTGACCACTATAACTGAAATTATGGACCAATTTGTTGAAAATTATCCAAGTTTTGACAGGAGTTCAAAAGCAAGGACAGGGTGTTGTAGAAGCTTTATTCACTTATCAACAACTTCTAACAGAATGCAAAAGGAAAACAAAAACTATATTAGTTCTTGACAAAAAAGGCAGAAAATTGAAACACAGAATAGACTGAATGATCTGAATGACTTAGAATTTTATTTGTTTTTATAAGTATATTCGTTTATATAGTTTTTATTTTTGTAAGAAATAAATATTAAGTTATATTTTTATTAAAAAAACTTTAAATTTAATACCTAGCCAATTTTCTATTCATCTTCCCCTAACCCCATTATTTACATGTTAAGATAGATTCGTTTAGCACTGTTGTGCATTATGCTCTACTTTGATGGAACATATCCCCCATGTTAATCTGGGTCTTACTGTATATATATATTCTCTGTTTGTGGTAAACATGTAGTTAATGCTATATGTGTACTCATAATAAACAAAAGGTACACCATATCATAATTTATAATGTTTGTGAATGGCTACATTATTGGTATATGCAACATATGAGACACTAGATTTTCATATCAAGAAATTCCAGCCAACACGTAGTGTAATGCCACAACAGTGGTATGTGTTTGAAATAAATGAATAGAGAACCAAACAAGGTGAAAGCCTGGTTGTGGTGCATGCCATAGCACAATGGCACAAGAAAACACTTATCGCATCTACACAGTTGTGACAGACCATACAGTATCCTCTTGTGTGTTAGCACAACATTGGAACATAGCTACAGTTGTTTTGTTGTCGGGTTCCATGATTCATTGTCATATTTTGTAGCATCAATTATGTGCAGAGGTTCCTCCATTCAGGATTCCCCTGTCATTGAATCACAGATGCCTCCAACTTCCTGGGTTCATCAACACTGCATTCAAGTTGTTTTCTCCAATGAACCTCACTACAATTTAGAGTACAAAGATTGAAAACTGACTTAAACATTAAACAAGAAAACATCACCACCCTTAATGTATTATCCCACATCCATACAAACACATGGCATCATGTTGTGAGGAGCTTTTGGGTATAATTGTTAATCCCATTTAATTATTGTTGGACCATCATATTTCCCTGTACCTAGCCTTGAATTAATGTAATATAATTTCTTTTGGAGGACATTGTGGCCATAACCTATTTAATGTATCCCAACCACCTTTAGTTAACATGAGGGACCTTTGTTTAAGAGGAATTCATCCTTCCAATTTAAATTGTCTTTCTTCCAATAACGAAAATGATGCCCTAACCAAACAGATCACAGCAGCCCTCTATCCCATTCAATGAAAATTTTGGGTAAATTCTACAGTGATTTCTACATTAGAGAAGTTGTGGAACCAGCTGTTCTTCTCATTCTTCTAATCATATAACTAGTGAAGCAGACTGTAATCTAAACTTTACCCTCAAGTTGAAATCGTCTGGTATACCAATCTACATTTAGAACTTTTATGATTCAATGCCATGTGTGCAATCTCTCATCACTCACCATTGTTGATACACAAGTACAGATTTCCAACATTCTTCTTTTTTTTTAATCTTGTAAATTTGCTTATTTGCATAGCCATCAGTAATAATTTAATTGGTTGAATAAATTTAATTGGTTTTTGATTATTCCTTTATGTTACAATTTTCATAAATATAAGTTTATATTTATGTATCTGTGTATACATAATTTCTTAAATCGTATACAAACTTCCATATTAAAAAAAATAATAAGTTATTTAATAAAATTTAAAAAAGAAGAAAAATGTGTTTATTTTTATTCAGAAAATAATTAAATGGAATCAATAAAAAGTAATATTAAAGGAGAATTTAAAACTTAGTTTGATTATCATAACTAAAAAATTATGAATTGTAGATCTTAGTTTCAAAGTCATGATTTTAAATACGGTAAAAAAGTAAGTTATAAATACTGTAAAAATTCCACTGTTTATTTACTAATACAGCCTATTTAGAAATACATCACAAGTAATAATTTGTAAGTTAAATATAGAAGTGAAGCATCCCTCTTGTGATACTTAATTATCTGCATAATTTATTGTTACTGAAGGTATTTGTGCATCATTATTATCAAATAAGTCTATATTACAGTGTTATTTAAGGTCATTTGTTACAGTAGTGTAATTTTACATATTTATATTGACTCTAGATAGTTAAAATATATTTTCAAGAAAGCATTTTTGTTTTACTACATGGCTAATAATAGTCTTCAGTTGAACATTTTTAAATTTGATTCTGACTTTAAATATAAAATATAGATATTTGTAGTACAAGAATCATCTCAAAAATAATGACCATTTAATTATAAAAAATAAAAACCCCAATATACCAATATATATATAGGGGGGGGAATGGTATATAAAGCTTTTTTCACTCTTTGCATAATCATTTCTTAATATTTGTATTATCAGATATTAATTACTGCATGCTCATTAATAATCTGCATTCTTCAATTCTTCATCCTTTTTAAAATGCTTGCTTCCCATATATCTGTCATCTTTGGTAAAGTTAGAAATCACTTCAAGACTCAATAATTTTCTACAAAAATTTAAACAAATTTTAACTGCTTTCACCCAGCATAGTGAATGTTATCAAAAAGTAAAGAATTGAATTTCTTCAAAGAACATTTATCGCTGCCTATTTTGGATGGTTTGACATAGTTTTCTTTGAATCTGACTACAAATATATGCTTAGATCCTTGTGCATTTGACATGAACAACAATGACAATTTTCCTTATTGAGCTTACAGGATAATGCTGTAATAATCAATACAATTTCATAAATCTTATTGAAACAGGCATTTGATGCCGTGAAAAAAATGTCCTGTGTTAACGATTTTTTTTATATTTTTGAATATTTATTCATTTATTTTATTTTATTTTTTTTTTTTATCCAGATTGGACAGTTAGAAAAAAAATTGCAAGCATTACAAGGAGAAAAAAGTGAAATGTTCTTATCACTAAAGAGAGTTCTTTATAATGATGAAATTCGAAGAAATGAAGAAGAAAAAGAATCTAAGTGAGTCTATTCTATTGACTTTTATAACATAAATTTTGTGTTTAATGTTTCATTATTCATGTATTAGATCATTGATTTAAAATGTGTGATACTTATTAATTAAAGTTTTTAAATAAATAAATATTTTTTTAAAGTTCATTCTTGATTTGTTTGTTTTTTAATTCAAAATATTTTGTGATTGGAATGTCATATCCCTTAAATATGAATTCAGCTTCTTATCATAAAAAAAATATTACTGCTGTTATTAAAATATAATGTTTAGTGTATAGAAATATCTCTTTTTAGATTATATCAACCTATATATGTAAAACAACAATTTAAAAAATAAATAAATAAAAGCTTTATTAATAAAATCATTCACTATTATAAATAATTATGAAAATTCTTAAAAATAGAAATAAATATACGATCCTGAAATAGTACTTATTATATCTAGTATTTCTTAATAGTTAAGAAAACATCAACAGAATGTAATGTGTTTATCTACATCAGATAATATTTTCTAAAGTAATTTTATCATTCTTATGTTATTCTGTTAGTGAAGTGATGCAAGTGAATCATCCTTATTCAAACCAAAATGTTCCTGTTGGAGCAGCTAACATATATCTGTTATCCAATATTAGTAAGGATTGTTAAATTCATTTTAAATATATTTATGTCTTCAGCAAAGTTCTGTATTCAAATAGTTAAGTTAGAGGCAGTAAAAATATTTTTACTTTTCAGGGGGAAATAGAACAATGAATAGAAATTCTGGCATGTATAAAGTTGGAACAGCTCCTCCATTGCAACAAAATGTATCTTTTATTTATTTTTTAGTTATTTTAATAATTTTTACAACTCATCATTTTAATTTATCTTTTAAAATTTCAAAGATTTCTTATCTTCAAAGGAAATATTGTCCATGTTTCTATACGATTTCAAACGATTTGAAAATGTTAACTGAGGAACTCTGTATATTACATTAATCATATGCTTTATTGATTTCTAAAGGTGTTTGCAAAGAATACCAAATCCATGGAAACATTTCCAAATCATATTTCTCATTGTAATAAATCATTTTTTTTTTTTTGTAAATCTGATAGATAAATGATACTGCTTGTCTATTAATCATACCACTTTTCTCACTTGGGCCAAATCAAATGTGTTTTTGTCAGATCTATGTGATGTCCATTTCAACAAGGCAGACAAGTTGTTATATCCACCTTGATATGATCCACAGATTACAATTAACATTCTTTTCTTTTGGTTCAGTAAAAAAATCTATTGTTTTACAAGCTATGTTCTTCACATAGTTATCCTTATACTTTTTATGTGTCAGTATTCCCTGATGGATCAAAGGCTGCAGGAGATGTTGGCCATAATGTAGTTGCTGATAGTATTACTCTTTTATACAGCCTCCATATGTCTCAATCCATCTTTACTGCTGAAACTACAGCATTATGTTGTGCACATTAATTAAATTATGTGATGTTCATTAATTTTCCACATACTCTGATAACTTGAATGGTGTGGTAATTGTACATGTTATCCTGTTGTATCAAGAATTCTCAGAGCATTAGATTCCCTAGCTAACAAAGAATATAAAATACTTTTCTTATGGATCTCAGGTCATATTAGTCTTTCTGGCAATGAAAAGATTGCCGCTGCTAAAGTTGTATCAGAGTCCATCAGTCCCAATTTCAATTGTAAAGAAAAAGCATGAAAAGTTAGTTTATTCTTTTTGGTAAGAATAATGGAATGTGCAAAATACCAGTAAGCTGTATACCGTTATTAATTTTTCTCCTACAATGTGCATTTTTTTGTTGTATTAACTTGCCTTCGTATCAAACACACACACATAAACATTTATTTTTAAACGAACTAAATACATGATGAACATTACAGATTTAATCAATAATTTCATGTTGATATTTTAATTATTGTCATTTTATCTGTTTTAATATTTATATTCTAACATTATTTGACTTCGATGAACCATTTCATTTTATCATTTTGCTTTTTTAAAGGCAATTGATTTTAACTATATATTTTATATGAAATAGTTTTAATGTTTAAATATATTATAATTTTAAATTTTGTTTATGGCCAATGATTAATGCTCTGGCCTGAGTACATGGGTTCAAATGTCAGCTGTGTTTTGGGTGTTTGTAGTGGTTTGGAATCCATTTTAAACTGTGGATCTCTGTCTTATTTGACCTTGTGTGCAAAGAATAACCATTGAGTGACTAACAAACCGAACCTTGACCTGTATAGATTTTAGACCTTGCATCATAAAACCCAACTAGCCTGATAGATAAATGTCTTAAATTTAGTCTATTGTTTTTTAATTACTTTTTAAAATGTTGTATGAAATTTAATATTCTTTAGTTGTGCAGCTTTTATGCATTAATACATGCAAAAATGGAATAAAAATTGCTTTAAATTTATAAAAAAAAAATATAAAATACAAAAATAATTTGTAGAATTTGAAATTAAAATTTATACTTAATTCAGTGTAAGACATATTCCAAAATTTTTGACTTCTTGCTAAATTCTAAAATAATTTACTATTAAAAATATATTTAAGTACTCATATATGTGTGTATATATATGTATTCAAAAATTAAGAAAAATATTTTAAAACTTTGTAACTTTGTTTATGCAAAGAAATTTACGTAAAATTTAATGATGTAAAAAATAAACTCCTTGTTTAAGTTTTAAAAATGTATAGTCATGTGCAAATATTCGTTGTGCTTTTTAAATTATATTGAATTTCTGTAAAGGGTGCTTTGAAGAGACCAAGGAGTCCATCTCCTCCGAATACTAATTACTCCAACCAAGGATACAATTATAAAACTCATGTTGGAACATATGGTCCAAGTAAGTTGAATTGAAATATTTAATAATTTCTTGTACTATACAATTATATTTTTGTGTAAAAATATTTAACAAAGTATAAAAAAAAAAAAAATTCTTATGAAGAAGATAAATAATCTACAATAAGTTAGTTTAGAAGTAATATTTTTGTGTTATAACTATCCATATAATAACTTAATTAAATGCTTTAATAATACTTAATATATATATATAGTTAGAAATTTGTCTGAGATTTTTTTTTTTTTTTAAATTTTAACCTCATTGAATAATTCCATTCATTATATTGTTATAATCAAATAGCAATTTGCTTATAATATAAAACATTTTTATTAGCATTATCCTTAAGTATGTAAGAACTATGAATCATAGTGATCAATGTTTTCTAGATTCTATGAATTTAATTCAACTGAAGATTAAATTTATAAATTAAAATGCAAAACCAGTTTAATTAAAAATCAACTAAAAAATATTATTTTGTAAACCTACATAGTTCTAGTAAAGAAAGTACAAAGTTTTACTGAAGCATTTTTTTAAAAGTTGGCATGTATGCTTTTTGTTTTCAGATATTTAAATTATTTTCATAATCCTCTTTTCCTCTTTTGTTATATTTTTAACTAAGTAATTTTAAACTTTATTTTAATTGTATTAGTAATAATACAATTACAATAATAAAAAGTAATTAATAAAATTCAAAATATTTTAATTGCAATTACTGCTGAATTAGGTTTTATCATGTTATGAAAATATTGAAATATTCCTTGATCTTTAAAATAATTTTAATATAATGAAAAAAAGTGAAATTTTTTATAATAATCACTTGACACAGTACAATTAAAATGAGTGCTTTCATTCTTTGCAATTAGCTTCTCCCCTCTCGTAGTTGAAATACTTATATTGTCTTATTTGATATTTCATTTTATATATTTATTTGAATAAAATTACTTTTCTTTTATACTTTACTTATATATTATTCTAATTGTTTAGCATATTCTATCCACCAACATTCTAATACATATGCACCTCAAGAACAAACTAAACATTTAGCTTCCAATTACCATGTTTCTCATATGCCTCAACCACAACCAGGTATGTTTACTATGTTCAATTTATAGAGAGACCTGTTTATAGTAATTTAGCAAAAGAATTTTTAATTTTAACATTCTATTGAAATTTCCCCATATGCATGTAACTATATGCATGCATGTATTAAATGTTATTTATCATTTATGCTTTTACTATATTATTTAAATTTGAGTCATTTTTATTCTTTGTATGCTAGATTGGAATAGCAGCGGACTAAAAATATGTTCTTTTTTTAAATAAAAACATTAATCTTATTATATTTGATGTGTAGCCCCTTATTGTGTTAAACAAATATATATAATAAATTATGAAATACCTAAATTGTGTCAAATAAAATATCAATTTTTCTAATATAATAATTATTGTATGTGAACTTTATAACATACTAAAGTATGTTATAAAGTTCACATGAATTATTTATAAAAAAATTTATTTTTAAGTAAATATTTCAATATATTTTTTTTACATATTTTTTAATAATGGTACTTATGCACTATTTAATCATGTATTTTCTAAATTATAATTCAAAAAAACTTTGACTAAAATATTTTTTGGTCATTGTTTTCAAATAAAACATAAAATAATAAAATTCTGGAAGCATAAAATGTGACATCTTCATGCTCAATGATTTGAATAAAATATTCAAATTATTTTTGCTATTTTCATTGCTTGCTGGATTGAGAGTGAAATTTTTTGATAATAATGTTATTTGCTTGAAATAAATAAATTTAAAAAATCATGCTTTTAAACAATACTGGAAAAATAAAAGTAATTTATACCGGAATATCGAAAAGAAATTTAATAAAGCTATGGAAATATTATCAAATTAGTGCTATAATATCTTTATATAAAGGGTTCAAAAACAGTAGTTCATATGTTTTCGCTTTCACATTAGAAAATTAAACTTGAAATAAAATTTAAATAAAAAATTTTTACCTGTGCTGATTATTATGATTATTTGGATGTTACTCTCAGTACTTGGATTACACATCTTGAGAAGATTGTTTAAAAATTTTGCAAACATCTAAACATATTAAAACATCTGGCGGGCTGCAACTGTTGTAAGACACTTGAAAACACTGATTCACAGAAGGGATTTGTACAATTTACCCTTGATACAAAAACACCATATGGTATCAATTGCTGTCAACAGTCTCTTTTTCACTGAATCTATGTGAATATTTACCAGTTGAATATAATTCAAATTTGCAGCAGCCTGTTTTAGAGAAGGACATTAAAGTAATTCTCTGATCTCTAGTTCTAGAAACAATCTATTCTAAACACTCTTAAAGTGAATGGCTGTATATTTATACTGATGGGTTGCAAGTGGACAACTATGTAAATGCTGGTGTAGGTGTGTTTAACCATTTTTTTTTCTTTTCATATTCCTATTGGAATGTATGCTTCTGCGTTTGATGGAGAAGTGAGGGCTATACACATGGCATCAGACTAACTGAATTCTCTGAATATAAGAATATTCAATGTAATGTATGCAGAAAAAAAATTATTTAACAGCTTATACTGATAAATATCAATTTTCTAAATAAACCTTAAAGATTTTGACTTGAATTGCTTAATTTCATGCATTTTGTTTCCATGCCAACAATTTAGGAAATTTAAATACTCTGACTTTTTCACTGTCAATTTTTTTAATTCTATATATTTTATGCTTAAGTATAGGAAAATTATCTATCTTTAAATTTAAAGTCACTGTGCTACTTAAAAATCAAACCTTGAATTTATTTGTTTCAAATGAAAATCGTTGGTGTAATTTATCCAACGAAAAATAATCAAAAACATTTAATTACATGTACTCCTAAATACCTGCATACATAGTATTATTGATGTTATATCAAAAGCCCAGAAAGGTTTAAAATAATAGTCCCTATTTTGTGACAAAGTCCTTTTAAGTATATTTTATATGTAAGTATAGAATAAAATTCAGCATTCTGTATGTTGAAGTTATTATGTAATATATATAAAATTAATTCTCTCAAATTTTAAGTGACAGGAAATCTTTTATTTTGCTCTATATGATTTTGATTTGCTATAATCAAAACATTCTTTTGTTGAAAATTCATTATATGCATAGAAACTTACATTTGTTAAGGATTTAGTCAGGATTATATATTATTATAATATAAGAGTTCACAGTGTCTAATTTTTATTATAATGAAATTTCTCATATTTTTGTAATCATTTTTTATTTTGTAGGCTATGTAGGTGGCTTACCACCTCAAATTGAACATCCATCTCCTAAGCCAAGCAATATGCAAGATGAAAAGTATTACATACAGCAGGTAAATTTATGATATCTTAAATAATATTTAATATATCTTAAAATATTTAATCTGTCAATATGTTGATCATTTCTATTTAAAACCATTGATACTATTAAATAAATATATGCTTTGTCATTTAAAGTGATATTTAAAATATTTTGCTTGTCATCTTTGTTTAAAAGCAGTTAAAAATGTGATTGATTTTCCAATTGGCAAATATTTTACAATAAATATACATACTTTAATATAAAATGTGTGAAAATTGAAAACATTTGTTCAAATTATGTTCTATCAAAATAAGTGTCATATATTCTTGAATTGAATTCCTAATTTTCCACAGGCATTTCTTGATAGCAAATTTTTTATAAAAACTGTATCTAAGAAATTAATATAAAACTCAACTCTTCAGTATAACCCTTATAACAACCTTTAACATAAAATTTAGATATTAAAATTTATCATGTACACTTTTTAATAGTTTCACACAATTTTATTCTCCATTTTTATATATTTAAAAGTATTTATTATTCCCTTAATTGAATCTGGGCGTTTTTTGTTTGCAAACAAAATTTACCTCAAAATTGTTTCATTCTTTGTTATAACTAATTGTGACGTTTGTTAGAAGTGAAAATAACATCTATTATACAAACAGAATATAACTTTAAAAAATTTATGTTTCGTCTTTATGTAATTATTCTTAAAAAAAATTCATTTGCTCTTAGTTTATTTTTAAGTGCATAGTTAAATTAATTTTTATTGTGTATTTAGCCTGTTAAGTTTTATTTATTTATTTTTTGCATACTAAATTTTGAAGGAATTTATTTGATGTAGTTGTTTGCTTACCTGCTATATATAAATTTATAGAGTGGCAGTATTTCTTCTGGCTATCCAATTAGAAGTCAACCACAATTACCATCACACCTTCCACCTACACATCATCCATCCCCTCCTCCTCATCAGGTATGTTAATTAATTTATGTATTAATTTATTCTTCACCATTTTATTGCTATAAACATATAAATTAGATATTCCCACTTTTTATGTTTTATCAAGCACAATGCGCATTTTTTAGTTTCTTAATTTACCAATAATTTTGAAACTTTTTATTAGCAGATTGAAAAATAAAATTATCACATTTGCTACTTCTTGCTTGTAACCATCAAATTAGTTTCTTTTTTTTTTTTTTCTCACCATTGTTTCATTGATGTATAAAGCAAGAGCAGGAATAATCGACAACTAAAAGAATACTTTCTTGTTTTTGCAAAAATAGCAGTTGAAGAATTAGTATATTGGCTCTTTCAGTTCTGTACCTCAGGGATTCCATTTCTACTTTTAGTTTATATGTTTTTAGTGGTTTGGAATCCACTTTAAACTGTATGCCCCATCTAAATTAAAGTTCTTGAGCAAAAAATTACCCTTAATCAGACAAACCTTGGTCATGGATAAGGATTTATAAGGATTTTGAACTCTTTTAAACCTGTAAATAAACAGATACATTGAACCTAAAAAAGCCAAAATTAGCAATAAGGCTAGAAAATAAAATAAAAGAAATTTCCTTTAGTTATATCAAGACAACAAACCAAATTTCTATTATGTGAAGAATCAGGGATTGTTGTTTTTTTTTTCCCCTCCCTTTTATTACTAAGAAAAACTAGACATCCTATTTGTGCATATTTGGTGAAATATTGATTTAGAGAAAGTGCTAATTCATTTTTTAATATGTGACTGGAGATTGTCTGTTTCCAATTGGTCAAAAGGTAAAATAATATTTTATTTTTAATTCTGTTTACTGCCTATAAATGTAAAAGACATTGAGAATTGTGTTCATGCTTAGAAGCATGTTGAGTGTCTATAATACTTTAAAAAAAATTGTTTCAATGAATTTTACCTCAAGTATTATTCATGTTAAGTTTTAGTTTATATCATTCCAAATCAAATGAATTGTTTCATTATGCAGTGCAGACTGCGTATAGAAATCTTACTATTTAAAGAATGATAGCAGAATTGTAGTACTGGAAAGAATATTTTGTTAGGACAAAACTATGTATTGTTTAGTTATTAGAATTCAAAAACGTGTTTCATTAATTCTATGTAAAATGTCTTACAATGGTCACACAAAATGCTATGCTCTTGTTACATATCTGTTCAGTAATCAAGTTTATTTGAGTGAAACTATTTTAAGCGTTTGTTTTAAGTGTTAGATAATTAGTAATGTTTCCAATTGATTATAAAATCTTTATAAATGTTTCATCAAAATATTATATTGCTCCAAGTACAAGATTAATAGTGCACCTGTTGTGATAGATAAGTATTATTAATATATAGTGGTATTATATATAAAGAGCAGTGAACAAATCATCTGACTATTATAGTGTATTTATCCAAACAAATTCATTGCATGCTAATTTTATATTTTCCAAGGATTGACTGGTTTGTAATTTTAATACAAAATTTTGAATCTCGAAAGTTGTGTTGCCATATTTAACATTCTGAAAATTTATGTATAAAGGTAAGATATTGATTAAAACTATTGAGGAGTAATTTGTGACACTTTTATTAGAAGATGCATATTCAATATGAAATACTTATAATGTTTTTACTTTAATGAATAATTTTAAATTTTCTTTTTTTGTTTTAAGAATGTTTTCTATCAGAAAGTAAAAGCTTTGCGAGAATATCAAAGAACTGAAGGAATTTCTTATGAGCATGTTGCACAAAATGATCCAAATGTAAGTTTTATTTTTGCTTGTCATAAAATAATGTGAAATTTGAACTGATTAAAATTCTTATAATTTTTATTCTCTTACAATTCAGCAATGTAAGAAAGTACTTACTCTCTTACTATGCTATTTGTGGTTGGATTGATGGCCATGAAAAATAGGTAGCAAAAAATCGATCGCTTATTTTTTTGGAGTCAGATATAATGGCACTATGAGATTCTATGCAAATTACATAAACTCACTCTTCATTAATGGTAAGACAATGTTTTCCAGTATAAAATATCCTTGGTTTGATCCCAACCACTGGCAAACAATGAAAGATGGATTTTGCATTTTTGCTTGCAAGTCTATTAGAATAGCACTTGGAAGTTTTCCAGGTATTCTTTATTGCTACATGTGATTACATATTCACTTCCTATACAAAAAGGACCTCCTAGAAGACATTTATGTATTAAATAAAATGCCTTATAACTGTTTTTAAGCTGTCTACAATGCTAGGTCAGAAGTTAAACATTCACAGAACTTTAATATCCTTCTGCAGATTTTATAGAGAGAAAACAGTATTAGTTCACATGATTTTCTTATTTAAAATTGGTTAAAAATTACAAACTATTATAAGATTTAACTGAGTGTTATTAATTATTTCCATACACAGCTATATAAAGTCTATTTTTCTTTGGTTTAACTCAAGAGTAGCAGTAAAAGATATTAACTTTTTAAAAGGTTCCAGTACTGTGAATGGCAATACATTGCAAATCTTTAAATAAATTAAAAGTTGATTTTTCATTTTCTAAGTATCTTTAAATATTTTCAGGTTCCAATCAGAAAGGAAGATGTCATGCGACGGAATATGAATAATGAAGTTCACCGATAAAAGTTTATTCCTAAGCAATATATTTTTTAAGGTTAAATATTTATTTTGTATAAAATATGTGTGACAACTTCTAATTAATCAAGTGATTTTTTTACTTTTCACTTAATTCTAATAGACTTAAATAAATTAACTTTAAATCTAACTGTAACTTTCACAACAAAACTTTAGAATAAATGTCCTTGTATCTGGTTAGAAATAGTTACATTGGATAATTATATACCATCTTCATTCTGTGCAAAGTTTTGAAAATAAATAATTTTGTATGGAAACAGCCTACAATCGCTTATAAGCATTTCTAGCATTAATATAGGTTACATATTATATAGATTAAATTTAAGTATTATGGTACATTTAATAGTTGCTTAAAAAAAACTAAATAAATTCGCGTGTAACAAAAATTTACTTTTATTAATTATTATATTTTGTGTTTGTGTAAATGAAACATTTCTCTTAATTATCTCAAAATTATAAGGAAAATAAAAATTTGAATTCTAAAATATGCATTGATTCAAGCATATGTTAGTCAAGAGACTGATTAATTTCAAATGTGAGTATTTTTTCTGTGCAGAATATAATAATTATGTTTTGGTGAAAATACAAATTATTTGTATTTTACCTTTAAAGAATATTTATCTGGTAATAAAAGTACTTCTGATTTAACATTTAATAAATGATACTATCACTGATTTATTTGTGAAACTATATAAACCTGTGCATTTTGTTATTCACTTGTGAATCAATTGTTTTTGTGAGTAGTTTCCATAAAATAAAATTTATAACATATTTTTGCATTTCATGTGTTGTTTTCTCTCTCCAAAAAAAAAATTTTTTTTTTGGGATACATGCATTTAAGTCATTACTCTTTCTCAAACAATTATAATATGATTATTATATTTATGAAATATTATAGCTCATTTACAGTATTCTTTTCCATATGTGAGTTTATATATCATATGTGAGAAATAAAATGTCCTTTATTCAAGGGAATATTAAGTTATTAATTTTAGGAAATAGTGAACAATATTTTTTCACTAGGGTTATTAATTATCTAATTCCCATCCTTTGATAAGCATTACTTAGTGGCTCATACCAATGTTTACTACTTGATTACTTTTCATGTGTTAATCTATGACAAGTAAAATTGTTTAACACAGTTTCATTTTATTTTATGGTCATATTTTTTAGGATATATATTTTCTATGATCAGTATTTATTCCTACTAAATATACGTACAAAAGAAAAAATAATAAATTGTGAAATTAAAATTAATTCTTTACTTATTCAAAATTTTTTAGATGTGTTCATTTTAATTTTCATAACTATGTTTTTTGATGAATTTATATAGATGTTCTATTTTTATCAATTATGCTAACAAGATTACTAAAAAAAAATTGAAACTACTGGATGTTAAACAAGTTTGTTCTGTAATTTTGTGACTCAAAAGAATTTTGAATATATATATATATACTGGAAAGTTCTGCACATTGATTGATTGATAAGGAGAGGCTGTTAAAAACATGTTGAGAAAGATCTTTTCTGGTAACATTGGAGATCACAGAAAGCTTTAATTCAACTTGGCAAACCATATTTGGAAGATAGGATTGTTGTGGAAATATTCAAAATGGGTTCCATGTGAATTAAGTGAGAAGAATTTTGATGATCAAAATTCTTCTGTTATCTCTGCTTGTCTGGAACAAAATCGAGCCATTCTTGAACCAGATAACTGGAGATGAAAACTAAATTACCTATGAAAACATTGTAAGGGAAAGAGTATATTGTGCGGAAAACCTAACCCTTCCAACTCTAAAACAAATTTGATTTTAAATAAGAGAATATTGTGTATATGTTAGGACATTTGAAGATCAACACATTATGAGCATTAAAAATTGAACAATGAACTTAATTCGGAAAAATATTATCAGCATCTGGATAATTTAAAGGGAGCTTCCAAAAAAATGAAGCAGGTGATGTTTCAAGAAAAGAGTTTGTATAAAAATTGCAGAACTGTAATGGGAAATTCTGTTTTATACACCATATTCCCTGGACTTATCATCCTTCAACTATCACTTGTTTTTGTCTTTACAAAAACAAGTGATAGTTGAAGGATGAAGGTTTTTTTTTTGAAGGGTTAAAAGTTCAATTATATATATATATATATATATATATATATATATATATATATATATATATATATATATATATATATATATATATATATATATATATATATATATATATACACTTAGAAGAAATATCTAAAAGAAAATTTGAGAATGCTATATACAATTAACATTTGAAAAAAATTAAATATTTGTCCTTAAGTTAAAAGAAAATATACATAACTGATATTTAAAGTTACACAAATATTCTTTCAATGTTTGTTGTATTGAATCTATCTCAATAGAAATTTCACTGTATCACAGATTTCTTCCATCTTTATTACGTGGAAAATGGAAGCATTCTACAAATCCCATTCTCAATAGTTTTCCTGTATCATGTTTCTTGTGTCTTTGTAGCATAGATGATTAGAACATTTTACAAATTTCATTTAAAGAACATATTATAGCTGACTACATGAAAAATCACTATTTTGGACTTTTAATTGTATACATATTTTACTTTATTGTATCCATAAAATGTTTATTATTTTTTCATTTATTTTATAATATTTAAAAAACTTATTCCTATTTTCAGTGAATATTCTTAAATATGTTATGAAATACCTAATTTATTATGTTGCTTTTATATTTTGATTCTTCATGTTTCAATTTAAATCTGCTTGTATTATTGTTTTGCTCTTTTTGTTGATTACTAATTTTTTAATCGAATTTATAATTTGGTGCTTCTAAATTTTCAGCTGTTATCTTACTTAGCACAGTACTTTTTAATGCAACCTTTTTGCTAAGTTTGAAAGAGTTTATTTCATATCTAAATTGAGGTATCTTCCTCTCTGTATGTACTCAGTACATTATTTTTTATTATAAATTCTAGGTGATACAAAATGTAAAATTAAAAACGTAATAAAAGATATTTAGTTTGTGACATTGATTGAATTATCCTTTTGTTCTCTTATTTATACATTCTTGTAAAATATTTAAAATCAAGATTTCACTGTATACTTAAGATAATTGTTGTAATACTTTTTATATGTTGTGCAGTATGAATTTAATTTAATGACTGAATTCATTCTATTTATTTAAAAAAAAGTTGAAGGCAAAAAAGTACTTTATTTGGAAATTTTATCCCAAATGAAATTATCAGAATAATAAACAACTTTTATAAATACTTGATTTACTTCTAAAGCTTGTTTTTTACCTTATTAGTTGTATAGAAAAATATAACATTCAAAAATTAATATCAGGCAAATAATCTATATTTATTTTATTAAGCAAAATATACACTTCATTACTCTGTTACAAAATCAAAGAAAAGCAAGGATCCTAAACTTTCTTTTCAATCAAAATGTTCTTGCCTAAAAAAATACAAATTATAAAAACCAAGCAATTAAAGAAGAAAGCTATTTTTTAAAAAAATATTGACAATTAAGCAGTCAGATAAAGATTTATTTAAAAGACTAAATCAATAACTATAGTTGGTTGGTTAGGTTTTATGGCTCAAGGTCCAAAAGCGGACATGCTGCGCCCAATAACTATAGAGAATAACTTTAATGATTAAGTATGTTGTAGAGCAGGGCTTCCCAATGTGTGGTCCACGGACCCCTTAGGGATGCGCCAGCTATTTCAAGGGGGTTCGTGGTCACCTTTGAACAGCAGCTGCTGTTTCCAAGTTTGACCCGCTGAGAATTTAGTGCTGGTAGATGTACTCAACTTTCTGTAAACACCAGGAGTCACGTGCGCACCAGCTTATGGCGTTCGATGCGTAGAAGCCTTTTACGGATGCTCTTCGGAAATGGAGTGAGCTCAGCAGGCCAATCAGAGTGATAACTGCTTCGTATGCTCTCCTCATTTTGTGTGCAGCAGATGGTCACCAGCTTTTTCTCAAGACACCATTCAATGTTGAACTTCCTTCATGAGTGCACCATTTTCTTTTTGCAGTTTATTACTTCCAAAATGAATCAGTGGCTGAAGTCGGGATCATTGAAGAAGCTAGCAGTTTCTCCATCACCTTCAATGCAAAGAAAGCTACCATTTGAAATTAATGATGAAGGAGGATGGCTAAAGAAGAACAGTCACATCAAGCTCCACAACTGGATTTATTGAGTGAAAACTTTGCAAGTTCTCGATTAGTTGCAGTCCCCTGTGGTAGTGGAATAACTGAAAAGCGTAAGTACAATGAAAGTTATTTAAAAATGGGCTTTATCGAGATAGAGAAGGGTAAAGTTCAGTGTGTAATTTGCGTGCACGTCCTTCCGAACAATTCAATGATTCCAATTAAATTGCATCATCATTTTGAGGGTACTCACCCAGACCCTCCATAAAAAAATTATTGATTTTTTCAAGGGAAAAACACTGCATGAAAACTCATGTAAAAACAATGAAAACTCACTAAAAGTTCCATTCTTGGTAAGTTATTGGGTGGTAAAGACAGGCAAAGTTCATACCATTGAGGTAACCCTCATAAAATCATGTATTAGCGATATTGATTCTTGTATTTTAGACGAAAAGGCAGTAAAACTTATATCTTCAGCAGCACTATCAAACAATACTGTCAAGAGATGGATAGTTGACATGTCAAATGATAGGAAAGAATCTCTGGTTTCTTGCATTCAATACAATTCATTTTCTCTCCAAATAGATGAATCTACTAACGTTGCAGGATTAACAATTTTATTGGTTATTGTTCATTATGCATACTCAGGAGGTTTCGAAGAGGATCTCTTATTGTGCAAACTGTTACATGCCCTTACAACAGGTGCTGAAATATTCCGTTTGTTGGACGATTTTTTAGGAACCAATGCAATTTCATGGTTTAATTGCATTGATGTGTGCATGCAGGGTGCAAAAGCTATGACAGGTCCAATGGTCGGAGCAGTAATAAAAACAAATGAGAGCTCAAAGGATTGCAATAGTAGTCATTGGGTTCTGCACAAACATGCTTTAGCTTGAGAAAAAATTGCCTGAATCCATCAAGAAAGTTTTAGATTAATCTGTCAGAATTATTAATTACATAAAATCACAACTTTTCAAAATACTGTGTGAAGATATGGGAAGCCTTCATCATTCTTCGCTTCTCCATACGGAAGTAACATGACTCTCACGTGGGGAAGCACTCTCTCGATTATGTTTAGAATTATGTTTAGAAATCCTAGCTTAACTTTTAGACCACCATACTACCAAATTAGCAGAGATTATCAATGATGAAAACTGGCAATGTATACTTGCTCATTTGGTATATATATTCTCCAAATTGAGCTAAATGAATATTTCACTATAATAACGGTCACTGCAAATGACAATTTTTGGGTAAAGAGTGGGGAGGTTGAGGGATTTTCTCTTCTCGACGATTTTTTGAAAGAAAAGACTTTGCAGCTTGGGGATAATTTGTTTCATGAAATCCTCGAACTCCTTTGAAGATCGACGTCATTGTATGAGCATTATTTCCCAACAGCTCAAGATAAGAAACTGCAGGAATACGATTGGATGGTCAACCCATTCAGAGAATCCAAAATGCCTAATATTTTATCGTCGAATGAATATGAGTTGTTGATAGAAATTTCCAGACTCAATATTGAAATCTACTTCCAATAGTAAAGGCTATACACACTTTTGGATACGTTTGGAAAACAAATAATTCAACCCCCTTGTTGAAAAGCAAAACTTGTGCAACTTCCATTTGCCGCAATAAACATGTGCGAATCAGGATTCTCAATCTATGCCTGCACCAAAACTAATACCGAAGCTGTCTAGATGTTGAACCTAACATTCTTCTCCATTTGTCAAGTATTGAGCTCGACTTTTCAAAATTGTGTCTACAGAAGCAACCTCAACCTTCACATTAAAAATTCATTATTATTCCTGCAGAAAAGAAAAATGCATTGTGTTTCGTCGATGATCAGTGAATGTCCCCAGGTTATAACTTTTGTAAGTATTTGTATTTTCTATACATTAATAATGCCAGCTAAGGTTGGGAAGCCCTGTTGTAGACATAAGGAAACTTGAATTTTTTTTTATGTAGTGTGGTTAAATTAGCAGCATTCTTAAAATTCTTGAGTTCTAACTAATCAATATAATCTAAAATTACTTTACATTGGATAACTATATTGACTATTGTAAATTTACTGCATAATATAATTTACTTAATAATATACTCAAAATATAAATTTATTATCAATTTAAGTAAAAAAAAAAATAAACTTACTTTAACCTTAATAGCTTCTTTTTTAATTCAAGATCATCCATTAAATCATTTCTACTCAAAGTGCTTACACATCCAGAATGTGGGCATCTAAAATAAATAAAATGTGTAATTATGAAATACTAATAGTGAAAAATATTTGAATGTTATATAATGACCTCCAAAAGTTCAAGGAATTTTGTGATAATTTTGCATTTGTTTACTTATTTATTTTAATATGAGCATGCTCTGTGAAATGACGAATAACGTCATTTTGATGCCACCAAGACCAATGCAAGACATTTTAACATCGATTGCATATTATTACCTTCCAGAAGTACTTTTTATATATGGTGTACAGTATACATGTCTCAATAAGTAGAAAATCCAAACACCAATTCTAACAGATATGCAAAGCAGAAATGCTGTTCTTATCTACCACTATTCATTAGTGGCTAGGATTAGGAACAATAAGAAAAATAAAACTGTTAATTAAATATTAATTTAAAATAAAGAGAAAACCAATAACATATATATATATAATCATTAGACTTCAATAAATGTTGTGCTTAAATTTTAAATAAAATTAAGGAGTTACGCAATTAGCAAAATGATATTCCAAATAAATAAAAGCTATTTTCACTTACTTTCTAGATCTTTCAAGGTATTTTAAAATGCTTTTTTTCTCATAAGAATGGTTACAATTTATGCTTTTCACTGGATCCTGTATAATGAGTTTTGTCAGAGGATCTTTATAACTTTCTGTAGTTTCAGTAACTAAAATATCATCATCTGCATTTTGAACTAAATATCAAAAATGTATTTGAAAATTAATAATGTTTAAAAAGAATAATAAGACAATGTTAGTAGAGCAAAGTGATACAGTGACAATTAAAATACAATGAATAATTAATTTGTAAAACATTAAATCATAATTTATTAGTACAATTTTTTTACTTTTCACAAAAATTTAAAGTACTCTGTAAAAGAGGGGCATCTCTAGTAATAAGAATATTAGTATTAAAAGTAAGTTATTTTTTGTCACAACAATTCTTGTTATTTCATATTTAAACATTTCTTAACATAATCATAAAACTGCATTAATTTACTTCATGTATAATTTTTGAGTGAGTAATTAAGCACTTCAAAATAGCATGCTAAATTAATAGTTCTCTCATTACCATAAATAATGATTTATTTTCAAAATTTTACTTTTTATTGTTTAATAAAATGAAATTTATTACGTTTCTTTTCATTTTTTATTTCAACAGATATATGCAAAAATTCAACCTTCACTCTAACAATTATAATAAAAATATGATTACTATAGTTCTCTTTTAAGAATTTATAAATAATATCTTAATTTTATACATTACAAACCTAAATGGATGAATAAAAGCAATAAAGCATAATATTAGTAAATTTGTTTACTTATCAGCAAAGATAGTTGGTAATAAAAGTTAAAAGTCTTGTTAAATGACAAATTCTAAAATATTTAACTGAAAGCTTATTGCAAATTATATAACATTAAATGACTTTCAGCAAATGTGGAACTTTATATCATTTAAATTATGTTCAAGATTTTCATAAACAATTCAATCTGGAAAAGTTATTGAAAATAAATATTTACACATAGTAGTTTACACATTTAAAATTACAGAAATTTTAAGAATGTATTTTAATAGAGTATATAATTGAAAAATAAAAAGTTTTCTTAACCTGTTTGCTGACTGCTAGCAATGTAGTTATCCATAGCAAGAATTGCTCTTTCTGCAGCATCATCTATACATTCTTCCTCTTTACATGTTTTCAATATATCGCTGAAGTTTTCAAGTAATTTGACAACATCAGTATTCTCAGACGCAATCTTAATAAAAAAATCGTTTTTAATTTTTTACATTAAAATTTAAAAATATCAGAAAAAAACATGATTTATACTATAATAAAACCAATATTTATGTTGACATTAAACTAACTGCTTTCAAACTTTTTAAAAATTACCATAAGAAATCAATAGATTGTGAAGAAAATAGCATTTACATCAGTATAGTTTTTTACACAATATAATTAACTCAATGTATGTATCTAAAAACTAACAAATTTTTTTCAAAATGAATGTTTCATCAATTGAAATAAAGAATTTTTAAAGATCTTTAATAATTTCACAACAGAAGAAATTCTGAAAGGAAATATTTTAATGATATAAATACAAATAAAAAAAAATAATTAAATTTAATTGAACAAACATCACTTTTTAACCAAATCTAAATTTAAAAGGTTGTGATGTTTCAAAACTTGGATATTCTTTATTCTAAATATAACTTGAGAACACTTTTTATCTTAAATGCATTCTAATATAATTTCAATTCTACAATCGTAATCTGAACAATTTTGCATTTATAGATATAACAATTATAACTTTAGTTTTATTTTGTCAAAATAAAACTGAAGTTATAATTGTTATATTAAGTTATATTGTTATTGTTACAAGAATTACCATAATATTAAAAAATATGTAAAAAAATGCTGCTTTATTATCAATCTATCAAAATTATAACACAACAAAATAAAATGCTAAAACAAGAAAATTTAACAATGCAAATGAAATGAAAAATATAATAATTCATTTCAGAAATATATTTATTGTTCTGTGCATCATTAATAAGAAAAATATTCAAAACAAATTCTGATTGTATTTCATTCTAAAACACTTAAAAAAAATGTAGAATCAACAGAATTCAGTTCTATCAAAGGAATTCAAAATAGTTTTAAATTAACAATAAGTCTAGAAAAATTGATTGATTACAAGAGACAAAAGGTACCAAATATAAATAATAAAAAAAATTGGAAATTAAAAGCTTAATTAGGAAAACAATTGATACTTGAGTAATATCCTGTCAACCAGGAAAGATGGTGTGAATGTTATCAAATTGACTTCAAGTCTTTTTATATTGTTTTTCAGTCCATATTTGCTAAAAATTGTAGAAAGTAAAACATAAATTTTTTAAAAATTGCCAAAAAATTTATTTTTAAAATTAGCTACATACAAAAGACATTTAAGTGAAAAACCAAGGAAGGAATAACATTTTCCATTTGAAAGCCAAAAACGTTATTATGTTCCATTCAATATTGGAGCCCTTTAATTAAGTTCTGTTTTAAAAAAAATACTTGTTTCATTGAAACTCCTGCTTAAAGAAAAAAAGATGCCTATCAAAGTAACAGCTATGTATTAGATGTAGTTTTCAACTGCTAAAGAAAAATATGTAGTCTTAGAGCCTTTTTTTTTTTAACTAGTTGACACATGTTTTTTCTGTTCACATGATTTTACACGTGTTTACAATAACCTGTATCAGATGCAAGACTAATAAATGATAAGAAATGTTCATTGAATGTGAAAACCATTCACAAGATTGGTATGTGAATAAATAATTTTAATTCTTTTTTAATTTTTGCAGTTGATATTATAAATAAATTTCCAATGTTTTAGGATTTTATGTTATTTTTCTCTATAATTACACAGATGCAACAATAAGAACACAATTTTAGGTATACACTTGAAATTTTTAGTATAATTAGCAGCATCAAGCAATATTTATATCATTTCACTACAAATTAAATCAAGACTAAAAGTGAAATACAAACTGCTTCTCCATTATCTCAAGAATATGAAGAAGCATAAATTATATTCACACAATATATCTGTCAGTGTCCTAAGTTATAAGCCTAGAATTTTAAGTAAACTTCTCAATTCTCCTGATGGATATTGTATTTCATTACATATGAAAAAAGTTGAATCACATATTATAGTAAAATATGAAATGATATATTAATTATTACTGAGCAGTATCTAATACTATAAAAAGTTTGGAAAAGTAGATAAAAATTTCAAAAAAATATATATTGTAAAGACAGCCTCTTTTCCTCCTTGAGTGGTGATTGTTATGATTGTAGCCAATAAGCAGTGAAAAAAAGAGAGATGAAGTGAAAATCATCAATAATGAGAAGAGAGAAATTTAATCATAAGTTGAAAATTTTTTCTCCTTTATTTAAGTTTCATGTATAATGATGTTTGCTTTGAAAGAAAATAAATAATATTTTAAGACTTTTTTGTTCTCTATGGATAGTTAAATATGATTAATAATAACAGTATGCCTCAATGCAAATTTAATGGATTGATTAAAACCAGCCTTTATCAGTCAAGAGAGCTATATAATTTAAATGGAAAAAATAATTTATAAATTAGTTATGATTAAGCAAATCATAAATCATCAATGTAAAAAATCAGGAAGTCACAATTATAGATTCATGAACAATCTATGCAAATAGTAATGATACTCACATTAGCGATAATTATATATATTCAGTTGTTGTTGCAAACAGCATGCTATTTTGTACCTAGATCTGAGATGGACTTTACCAGATAGATGAAAGCATCCAGGTGGGAGTTATAATTTAGAAGCAGGAATCATGTAGAAGATTCCCGTAGATATCATTTCCCTTAAAAGACATTGCAACCACAATTTATTTAAAGTGATCCGCTACTTTTAGTGAACACAACAGAACTTAGGTTAAACTGGAATTTGAACTCATTAACTTATGATAATGACAATGATGCTCTAACCAACCAGGATAAAATCTAAGCACAAGTAGAACAAGTATATTATTATTTAGCAATAAACTAAGCTTAGTGACCGAATGCACCCATGGGTCAAGGCCTATAATGCCCATATCTATTTTCACGGCAAAGGGGCCTGGGTGTGAAGAATGGCCCAGTTAGGAGATTAGCCTAATGTAAAACCCTCTATGTTTAGTTCCAAAGTATGTTTGGTACACAGTTTTATCAACACATTGAAGGGATGAAAGACTGAATGAACATTGCCAAGCCAACCATTGAATGTCTGATGTGTGCATTGAAAGTACTAAGTGCTGCCACTGGGCTTCATTATTTAACAATATATCTTATTATTACAGCTAAGAAATCAACCAAATCATATCACTGAGATTTGGATTTATTACTAATTTCATTATTTGAATTAGTGACAAGTTTCTTTTTAACACATTACCGCCCAGTGATCTATTTATTGATCACCTCATACTCAAAACTTCCACTGAAAACGATATCTTTTAATCACTTCGTTTTGTTATTGGCTGCTTTCCTTACATGTTGCCACACCCCCAAATGAGATTTGAAGCATTCTTTCCCAGAACAGTCCAGCAGCTAGCATCTGATGTTCCCTATTTTGATGTTTCCAAGTGCAACTTTTAATTTTGTATCCAACAGAAAAAAATTAAAAGTTATATTTTTTTATGTGTTTTACATTTTCAATACCACTTTAATTATTCTGGCATATTTAAATTAGAAAAATAATTGTTTTTATTATTAAAATGTAAGTTTAAATATGAGGATCACTGGGATAAATAGATCACTGGGCGTTAGTGGTAACTAATATTCTTTTTTCCAGAATGTCTCAGTGTAGAGTGTTTCACACACACCAAAGAAAGTTAGAATATATGTTTTCTATGGAAATAGAGTCTGATATAATTGCTTTACAGATAGATGTGGATGAGTTAACGGACGAAAAGTATTTTTATGACGATGAAATGACTACTCCATCAGTAAAAGATTTGTCAGGTAATGTAGAAATTTGTGTACACATGTAAGAAATAAAAGTAAAAGAACAATATGAATCAATAGACATAAATGATGATGGCCTTAATAGTACGAAGCAGCTGCCATCTAGTGTGAGTAATGAAAATAAAAAATGGGTTAATTCAAAATTATAAAAAAATACGTTAAAACAATTAAAAAATGGAGGGGAAAGCAAATTGGATGAAAAATAAGCCTAGTTATACTTTTAATAAAGTAGGTAATTTATCCAGTAAAAATTTGAAAAGTATTTCAAATATTTTAGGAAATAAGAATCCACTTGAAATTTTTGACTCTAGAATTTTACGAATATTTAAAAAATAAAACAGAAAGATATGCAAAAGAGTGGAAAAATAAGTCAGAATTTTCAGTTACAGTTGATGAGTTGAAGAGTTTTATTGGTTTTCTTATTTTCTCTAGCTATTACATTTTAACCAGTGATGTGATTATTGGTCAGAGGGCGAAGACCTCATGATACCGATTGTAAAAAATTCATTGTCCTGAAATAAATATCTAGAAATTAAGTCTGTAATACATTTAGCTGACAATAATGATGCAAGAATGCAAAAATCAGACAGGGCTTTCAAAATAAGAAAAGTAATTACACATATTAATCACAGTTTTCAAATATTAGGAATTTTTAATAAATTTCTGTCAGCTGATGAAATGATGATTAGGTATTATGGACATCATTTTTTCAAACAATTTCTTAAAAGTAAACCCATATGGTTTGGGTATAAATTTTGGTGAAGTAAAGGGATACTGTTATAATTTTGATTTATATTGTGGCAATTGGAGAGTTTTGCCAATACTCCTGAAACTCCTAAAGAACTGCATGGAACACGAGTAGTGAAAAAATACTACAACCAGTAGCTGATCCTAACAGCCACATCATCTTTATTGACAATTTTTTTAATTCTTATGATTTGCTGGTTGAATTAAAAACACAAGGATTCAAAGCCACTGGGCGAAATTAGAAACAATAGAACAGCTTCTTACCCTTTAATACCTGATAAGAAATTAGAATGAAAAAACTGTGGTTCTTATGATTACAATTTCAAGAAAAATAATGAAATAACTATAGTTAAATAGAAAAGATAACAAATGTGTAACAACAGGTGACAAACTTTGATTACACAGAGCCTTTAAGCCAAGTTTCAAGGCACCAAAAAGGTTTAAAAGAAAAATTCCAAATTTTGCAACCCAATACTATTCACCAGTATAACAAAAAAATGGGTGGAGTTGACCAGCATGAACCAAACTGGCTCTTAGAAAAACACACAATTCAGATCCATGGCAAAAAATGATACTGGCCAATCTTTACTAGAGTTATTGACATGCTGTTACATATAATCTGCTCAATTTAACAAATTGTGAAAAGAAAAGTATAAAAGACAACTGAAGATATATCGCCATTGCCAATGGGAGAACAAATTCTAAGAAAGGCATTGGAAGACCTCTGAAGATTTCATCCAAATCAAACATAATAGACTCAATGTGTTTAGATAGACAAGATCATGTTATAGGAAAAAAGCAAAACCAAAGATGCCAGTTTCAAAAATGTAAAGGTAGACCTCTTACATTTTGTACAAAATGTAATATAACTCTTTGTCTGAAATGTTTTCCATTATATCACATTTAACTTCTACAAATTGTGTGTGGCTGTATAAAATTGTAACTAAGTAAGTTTAGATCAATAAAATAATATTTTTTCTTTTAAATCTCATTAGTTGTTTTTAAATTCACAAAAAGTTTCATTTCCCACCCCTAAATTTGTAATTTTTTAAATATAAAACCAGAAGAAAATTACTTGGTCTTTTACTACCACAGGTGCTCAGCAATCTATTTATAGATCATCTATTATCTCAGCTGCTAATTATGGAAAATGGATACAACTTCGTAATTACTCTATTTATGGATAAATGAAATGTAATTTAAAAATATTTTTGAAAAATTTCGATTTTACAATAATTTGGGCATTAACAGATTAAGAAATAAGTAAAACATAGGAATGTATTATAATAGCTATACAAGATTTATGTTAAACTTTGAGGCTTTTGTTTCTTTTAAACACATACAATAAATAAGAAGTAAATTTTTCACACCAATTCTTCAATTTGTGAAGAGGCATTTGACAATGCAGCAAGTTGTTTCTGTTGCTCTGCTAATTGCTTCATGCTTTCTGTTAACTTTCTCACTTCCTGAGTAGAATCTAAACACAAAAAAAATTCTGGATAAAAGTCAGTTAAAAAAAAATGGCAAAAATAAGAGCTAAATGTTTCACTTTTATTATGATGACAGACTGAATACAGGGGGAAGGGAAGAGAGAGAATCCTTATTTTTTGTTTCAGTCATGCAGAAAATTAACATAAGTAATAAAAATGTAACATTTTTTTCACTAAATTCTTATTCTGACATTTTTAGCTTGAGCAATTTTCCCGCAAGAAATATTTGTGATACTAAATTATGCTTATGATCTTTTGTTATTTAACAGTGATGTATGTTAAAATTAAAAAGGGGAGAATTTTTCTTGTTTGTAAGATTCTTTAAAATTATTCATTCATTAAATTGAATATTGAAATCAAAATAAATTTTATGATGCAATACTGATTGTCAACATAATTTGAAAATTTTGATTAAGATTATTTACTTTAATTATTTAATTTTCAACAATGTTTTAAGAAATAAATTTTCTTTGATGTGTTTTTGAAATATAAACCCAGAATACAATTTTATAATTATATTTCAACTTAAAATAAGATATTTTAAATAAATTTCTGGATACTAAACCACATAAGTAGCACACAGATACCATTACCACATAAGTAGCACACATTCAATATTTAAAACTCTTACTTATTTTAAGTATAAAAGAAGACATTTTGAAAATAAATAGTCATTCAAAATTAGGTATAAATTTACATACTGTAAAAACATTGAATAATAGACACAAAGATAGGCAAATAATATAAAAATATTAATATTTTATATAAAGTAATATTTTTATATTATTCACCTAAAAAATATCAATTCAGTAAATTAATTTAAAAACTAGGAATTAAAAAAATATTAACTCAATATATTCTATTAAATAAAACTAGTACATTTTGAAAATAATATCACCTTGGTGTTTGAATGTTATCTCTTTTGAGAACTGTATGGCATCCTAGAAAGAATTCATATGGTTTTATTGAAGGAAATATTTGAAAATAAAAGTTTATTTCTACTAATCTCAGAATACAGAAAAATAACATAATAAGGAATAAAGAAATTCAAAATTATCATCAAAGTAGAATTTCAAGCAAATCCAATATACAAGACTTATGAAAAAACAATTTCAAAAATTAAAAATGAAAATATGAATGAGATAAGATGATATTCAAGGACATGCATCAATAATTATAATGATGACTATGAAAATATTTATCCTCTTTTTAAATTATTATTTTTTAATGCAAAATTAGTCCAACACAATAGATTACTGATGGTAATCAAGAAAACTATTTGTGAGATTCGTCAAAGAACAGAAATCTATAGCCCTCACCAAAAATAAAACCAAAAGCCTTCATAAAGAACAAAAAGATTATTATTTTTTACAAATACCTAAAAAAGATATTTTATGCGATTATTCAATTATTTAAAATAGAAACGTTTTGAGAATTTGCTTATATGGACCCTTTACTTCATGATTTTATACAAATTCAGCAACATGCAATTTCAGGAGTTAAAGGACAGTTTCCCGATGATTTCTCCATTTGACACGCCTTGGAAGTCATTCAATTTATTGGATGTTAATATCAGTGAGGGGATTGATAAAATTATAACTGGTTGATTTTGGGAAGTTGTTCTCTAAAATCTTTCTTTTACTTTACAACATATCCAAAAATCAAAATAAACATATCTCTCCTGATTTTTTTACTGCACTTATAAGTACTATAAAAGAATGGTTTATATAAGCTCAACTATAAAGCTTTCATCAATTCATTGGCACCAAACATACCAACAATCAAATACCACCAAACATTCAGTGTTTAAAACAAAGTCAACCAGCAGAGCTCTTTTATCAGTTATTATCAGGTAAGTTAACTTGCTAATTTCAACGATTATTTCAGATCTATTTTTCGCTCGTGTTTCTCAAATATTTCTATATAAACTTCTTGTTCCAAACTAGATTCTCTAAATGATTTATCTCCAGTGGTTTTCATATGCAATTGAATGAGGATATTCTTTATTCCAAGTGTATAAAAGTTCCAAGTATTCCAAGTGTTATAAATCTTGAAAATGACAGAAAACTTAATCTCAAAACATTTTGAACCATGAATCTTTATGAATGCTATCCTTTGTATAGCTGGTCAAAAATTATAACACCATCTAAATATATTGGGAAAAAAAATTCATCACTTGCTCCAGATGACATGTTGAATGTGAAGACACTATCCTTTAAAAAGGAGAAAAGAAAATGAGATATTACCTCATTATTTATTTTTTAGTAATTATTAAATTTTTAACACATAAATATCTGTTTTTTATTTTAAATGAATATTAAATAGGACACTCAATGAAACTTGCAAGACTTTTCATTTGTGACCAGTTAACAGAAAAATATCTAAGTTAATGTCATTGGGTCAAGACTTGCCACTAAATGTTTTGCTTAAATAATTATAAAATACATTTTAAAACATCATTTTATCAATGTATTGGTTTCCAAAGCTAATTTTATTGAAATGTATCCTTTGGATGACACTTAATAATAAGGAAAACCATAATTGGAAATTTTTGAAGAACCAACAAAACCACAAGCATATCATGCAAATACTGTCATGTATGAAATGCAAAGCATTATGCAAAGCATTAAAATATTATGAAAGAAAATAGTGAATCACAGTGCTATTCATGATCAGTTAAATTTCTATGAATTCATTTCATATGGCAAAAGGTACAACATAATTACAAATTTTCACAGATTTTAATAATATTCTAAATTTCAGGCATCAAAATTAATTTTGTCACTAGCATTTATTTTTTTTCTAATTACTTAATTTGAATAAAATTTTCCTAATTTTTCAACAACTTTTCATTTCTTTTATTTTAACAGTATTATAAATATTTAAACAATTAATTTTATACTTTTCTGTCAAATATTAAAGACTTGGCTTTGTCTAAATTTGAATCTAATAACAAAAAATATCAAAGACATTCAAAATAATTTTGACCTCCTAAAATACAGGATTAATTAACTCTATTATATTCAAAATTTTAAGGACTCATCTAATAAAAATCTAGTTTAGGAACCAGACTAGATAATATTCAATACTTATTCACATATATGGCTTTTGTAATAGACTGGTAAAAATTGCAACCTATCAATGTAATTAAAGATCATGTAGAAATCTAAACATCAGTGATAATTTTAGAATTGCTCCAATAATGCCAGCCATGATGCATTACAATTGCAAGTTGTTACCACAAGGGCAAATATAACTAAGTAGAGTTATTTGGTGATTCTTTTTCATAGTCAAAAAATTCACAAAAAGCAACTAGTTGTCAAATCTAGGCTATGTTGGATATGAATAGTGTATAATAAGTAATAGTGTA
The DNA here is from genome assembly GCA_030067965.1 of Latrodectus elegans. Lineage (NCBI taxonomy): Eukaryota > Metazoa > Arthropoda > Arachnida > Araneae > Theridiidae > Latrodectus > Latrodectus elegans. The sequence continues at coordinate 66,961,605 of CM057813.1, read as the reverse complement.
TAAAAAAATATGGATTAAAAATTGCCACATTTACATTTGTGCTAGAAGTATAAATATTTTGTGATATTCAATATCACTGGAGTTTATTATATATTTCAATCAAGATGAAATCAGAAAATGAATATGAATAATTTTAAGTTTTATTTAATTCTACCATTGCAATTTTAAACATAAACCCTATTTTCTTGTAGAGAAGCAAATATATATATAATTAATAAACACCATAATTCATTATTTTGTGGTGGCCATTTTTGCATAAATAATTAGTAGACTCATTTATTTTGTGGCAAATATCTCATTTATAGTTAGCTTTTGACAACCTTCTTTGTAACGATGCTTCTTTTTTATCTCCTAAATAACAAAGCAGATTCAATAGCACATTTTCATGATGTGGAATTATACCTTCAAAGTTAAAATGTTGCAATCTGCATAATGCGATTTTATCTATCAAAAGAAAAAAAATAGGTTATGGTGACAATGTCAAAGATGCAAGAAAGAAATCAGAACCAGAAAGATCAATTGATTTAAGATCTCATTTCCACTTCACAACAATCATAAGATAATTTATTTATGGTTGATGAAATTTTTTGACATCTATTGAACTTCTGATGTCATACATAACATTTGTTGATTAAAACAATTATCTAAGAGAAATTTGTATCAAGGACTCTTTGGGCCAGAAATGGAGAAAGATATGAGGAACTAGAAAAAATCTCAAAATAGATAAGTCTATTCACCAAGAGAAAAAATTATGCTGGGAAAATTTTCTCACCTCAATGGGTTCTTGGCAAAATATGCTGATACAAAAGATATATTCATTGTTGCCATACTGAATAGAAGTAAAATAATTGTTAAGATGCATCAAGGAAATTGTGATCTACTCTAATTGTTGGAAAGCTTGAAAAACAGATGTATGCAAAAGATCAGGTTTTTATTCATTCCAAAATGAATCACAAGTTCAATTTTGTAGATACAAAAATCAATGTTTATATGCAGGCAACAGAGCACCTATGGAGGTCTACTACGAAAAGGAAGAAACAACATATAGGTACTAACCAACAACATTTGTCATAATATTATGTAGAAATGTGGAAGGAGAATAAAAAGTGAACAGGAAAGATTAATTTTATTTGATCATCGAAACAATAGCTAAGAAATTTCCACCACAAATAAATATTGGTATACAAATAAGTTTCGCTAATTAGTTTATAAAATGTATATTATTTTTAAACAGTTTCTAAAAATATTAACTTTTTTAAACAATAAATGATGCAAGTAGAATATTTATGACAACAATTTTTTTTCTTTTCCATTATAGTACAGGAAAAGTTATGGAATTATACCAAATTCCAATAATTTAATTTCCAACAAGGTTAGAATCATATTTAAACATTAAACTATTTTCAATGTCATAAGGACTGCCAAATGTTTTTCCTTAGAAAGTTAAAATTGGATAATTTTTTGCATTATTTTCTGTGAATTCTATTATTAAATGTATCAAATGAAAAATTTATGATTATGAAATTTATTTTTAATGAGAATTCTTAATTATTATTTTATACTTTTTATATAAATTTTAGGTACTTATATATTAGAAAGCCAATCATTTATACAAAAAAATATATCATTAAATATGGCAATTCGAATTAATCATTTAAGGTATTCCATAAACTCACTTTTTAAATTTTTAGTACATCAAATTTTATAGATTTATGTTTATATTTTATATGATTATGTTGATATAAGAATTGGATTATAAATCAAAATCAGTTTTTAGCAGTATTTAAAAGATCTTAAAGTATTCAATACTGTTCCATTATACCCCAGCAATCAATCATCAAAGGGATTGCTAAGTAGATTCTATCAGAAATAAACTTTGTTAACTAAATAAGTTTTGTCAATGAATGATTATTTATAAAATGTAAATAAAATATTAGTACCATTTTTAGTAGTTTAAAAAAAATCTTTTTAAAAAATATGCTTTGCAAATATTTACAATATAATTACGAGTTTTTTCTTTCCTGCTAAAATGATCATGGTACAAGAGTACAATGAAATTGCATCAAGTATTCTAAATACATACATTAACTCATTACTTTAAGATGTTAAAAATGTATTAACTGATCTATTTTCTTCTGGTACATTACTTATATTTTTTGATACTTACATATCATTCCCAAATATTTAACACTGTACCTTTTGAGAAAAAATCAATTGGAGTAATTAATGATCAATAGATAAAATAATTAAGTACCTAATTTATTAACAAAAAATAAAAAAAAATCTTACATAAAATTTAAGATTTTTTGCAGAAGAGAAAATTTAATTTTCTACACCTTTAAAATTACATATTTATTTTGTAATCATTACATGGAATCTAAATAACATATTTTATTTTGCGTTTTAGTGACTTATGAGTTCTCTATAAAAACTATTCATTTTTTAAATACATGTCATTAAATATAATAAATACAATTATTTATTTGAAAAATCTAAAAATTGTTATTTGAGAGCCATGACTCATTCCTTAAATCACTGTTATCAACACGAATTTTAATTAAGAAAATCTATTAGGGAAATTTTATTCATTATTTTATAATTATAATATAAAATTTCAGGCAATTCATATTTTGCAGCAAATTTTTAAAAATTTCTGTTTATTAAGATATTTTAAAGAAAATATAATTAAATCTAAATGTTTACAGTGCCGTGACTAATTGTTAGAGTTAACAATTTAAATAACCCTAACCATTTTTTTTTAAAATAACTGCTATCACGAAAAAAGAGTCCATTGACATTCCTCATCATCCTCAATTTGGCAATAAAAAGCTTTCTCAACCACAATGTTCATTTCCATCAAAACGGAATTTTTAAATTAAGAAAATGCGCGGTCTTAATCCTAGTACATGTAATGCAGTGGATTTGGCAAAACAATAAAGTTTGCGATCTGTAATAAATAACTAAGTGAAATAAGTAGGGTTACTGCTTTTTGGTCGTTTTGCAGTTTATTCAATAACGATTTATATACGTTTTCATGGTATATCAAAGCATTTGCAATTTTCTTGTTTACAATCGTATAAACATTATTATGTCATTGGCAGTAGTATGACAACAAGCTTCAACGACTCATTACTCCATTGGCAACATTTTTTTTAAATAGCGCCAAGTGGGTTACTTATACTAGGATTTTACCAAGATTCCAATCTTAATTTCAATAACAAAGCTTAACAATACTTATTTATATATTAATTGCTGGCCTACCAGAACTATATTCAAGAATATCAGATTTCATTTTATCACAATGCTCAAGTACTTCACTAATAACTGTTTTAATTTCATGCAATTGTTCGATTTCAGAAGTAATGGAAGGTAGTCTCTCAGTCATTCTTTTAACTTAAGAATATAAAATTTTTAATGATTAAGCAGTTAATTTCTTGGCTCAAACTCTCATAAATATTCAGTTTTAAAAATTTATAGCTCAATGCATATTTTTATTTTCTGAATTCAGTTTGAAGGCACTTTTTATTGCATTTTCATTTCGATATTATACAGTTCATAAATTATTTTCTTCAAATAGTTTTATAGCACAAATCCTTCATATATGCTTTTGTCTTGCTTATACCCGCTTTTCCAAATTAAATCTTAAAATATTATTTTGAAAATATTTTCTTTATTTTTGTTCCTATATATTAGTTAATTTTATGTATGTTGATGATATCTCATTTTAAAATCTATAATTTCAGAAATTATTACTGTAATTAATAGTATTAAACATCAAATACGTATAGTATAATGTATATAAATTTACTAAAACTATGTTTTGAAGCTTAAATACACTGCGCTCACAATTGTATTTAAAAAGTGAACTACAATGAAAGCTAAATATACTGGAACATGTAAATTTTTCTTCTAAACTGTTATTCTCTTCCGCTTTTTATTATTATTATTATTATTTAGCCACGATTTTGATTTTTTGTAAATTTCTCAATTTTTTTTTAAATATTTTTTATTTTAAAGTTTTAAATAGCATAATTGTTTCTAGTTTAAGTTTGGCTTATTATTTTGAGATACAATTTTAATCATTATTTTGAGATTTTAAAAATTTATTATTTGGGATTGCCTACATTGTGCCCAATATTTGAAAATTATCTGAAACATTTCTTGCTGTCAATTCTGTTTGAAATCTTCGATTTAGAATAAGTGATGAAAAAAGGATTATCATTAATCTTGACAAGAAATGAATGATTTCTTTATAAGTGCACCTCAAAGTGCGTTTCGGAAGATTGAGAAACAAATTTCAGAGAGTTATCAACTCAAGCATTTCAGTGCTCTATGACAGTGATACGAGTATATAAAAGTGGGTGAGAGTGTTTATTGAGTATCAACTTTGGTTTGAAAAGAAATAAATGGAAACTCACAGTAATGAAATTATCAGATACATAAGAAGGCCTGGTCGAAAAAAACGTTTTTCTCATGATCTGGTAATAGCGAATACCATAAGTAACTCACCTATAAAATCGTAAGGCTTTAATGGTGACGGCTGAGAGGGTCTATGTGGTCACCGTCACTACCGTATTCTAGGGGATGAAGCCTATATATTTTAAAATTTATTTTTATATAAAAGCAGTCCTTCCCTTGTGGTGACGTGGTGCAGATAAGGGTGCCAGCTTTCATGTTGATCCCGTCTCTTAATTTTGATTCAAAATTTTTAGGCAGTTGGTAAATTTTAGCGGTTTCCAATCAGAAATACACAACCGAAAACTTTAAGCAAACATAAAAAGATGGAATCTTTCTGAAAATACTTAATGCGAGCTTACGAGAATGAAGTTCTAAAACAGTTTTTGTCGTAACCTTACCTAACAAAACAAATCAAATCACTTATGAAAATAAAATAAGTAAGAGTAACCAAGGATTTTAATCCTTTTTTAAATACTGTTTTATACCAAACGTAAAATAAATGTATTATTGATTTCCAAACTATTTCGTTTGCTTAAATTGCGTTAGATATTATAAAAGTAAATTTTGCATTTGTGTAGATGAAATAGAATTAAATGTAAAAATTTTGTTGTTTGTTCACATTTTATATTGTTGTATTATTTACTAGGTCGAAGATATTTTCCTTTATTTTAAATGATTTTTAATAAATAGAAGTAATTATTAAGAATGTTAAAATTGCTTTATAAAAGGCATACTCTTTTCCACTCATACACATTTAGAAAATCATTGAAAATGCATTAAATATCATCTTTAGGCATTGAAATAGTTAAAAACACATTCAAGGGAAATTTTAAAGATGATCACATCATGTTGAATGGCAGAAATATATTCGGGAGTACCATTAATTATAGTGAGGGTGGTGATTTGAACTCCGTTGATTTGCACTTTAATTAACATGATATTAACCATTTAAAATGCCTTTTTGATTATTGTATAGAAACCAAGAAAGATGCTGTATAATTTAGGATTCCAAATTCGGAATTTTTTGGCGATGAAGAAATGTTGCCAAGATGTATTCTGATGTGCACAATGATGTAAATACTAGGGTTGCCAAAATAGAAATTGCAGCATAATTTTTATATGTTTCTATATCCATGACGTAATGAAAACCAGGTTACTAGATGTATAAGAAACTCCATCAAAAAATCACCAAACACCTAGATTTATAGTTCTCTGTGTATGTATAATCTAGGAATCTAGGATCCTGCCTGTATAATCTAGGATGCCAAATTCTGAATTTTTTTGGCAACAAAGAAATGTTGCTAAGATAACATAAATACTCGTGTTGCAAAATTGAATTTTTTACATATTTCTTATAGATCTTTATCTGTATGACATAATAGAAAACAAGTGGCCATATAAACATCAAAATCTGCCAAAAGCATCACCAAGCTCAGAATCCGTCATCCTAAATTAAATGGAAACTATACCAGATATAATAAAACTAATTTATTCCAAGTTTCATCAAATTCAGTAATTTTTAAGGAAATTTTGTGCCATCCTTTTAGAAAAAGATACCATTTGTTTATTTTTATTTTGCTTGTGTATAATGAATTTTGATACTTTTCCATTACACTTCCACTTATAATCCTAAAGAAGCAGCATGTTTCTTACATATAAGTGAAAATAATATAATGTAGATATGATGATTTTGTTGACTCGACATTTTCTTTTAAAATTTATATATACTAATCAATTTTTTTTTTGTGTAAAAATTGACTAAAAAGTTGTAAACAAGTTAAATATTGAACAAAACTAATGCTAATTGGTACAAAAGATTGCTTTATGATAATTTTGTTGATTAAAAGAAGCCTTACATTCACACAAATCACCAAGGGTAAAAAATAGCCAAATACAGCAAAATTTAATTTTGTTTATTGGAAAAAGGTACAATAACATTATCTTTATGCAATCGATCACCGATGAGATTGTTATGCAGTTTCCGCCAGAAAACATTGCCATTTAAATATGTTTTATCAATAAGTTATAATTATCTTGTTTATAAAATATAAAGTGTTCATATTATTTTTTAGTATCTTAAAACATAAATATTTTTAAACAATACAGGATTCATGTAAATCGAATACTTACAATAGTAATTCACAGTTGTTATTTTTCCTGTTACCGTGATTATCATATGGGGATATAATGGAAAAAGACCTCTATTTCTTAAAGTCAAGCAAGTTTTGTATGGCAATTTGAGTTTAAGCTCTGTTTCAGCAGTTTTTTTTTTTTTTTTTTTTAATGTTGGGCTTATAAAACATACCTTAAACTCCAAAGCTGCTACAGTTCAATAATTTGATTTTGGATATGTTTATATTAAAAATACTTGAGTATCATTTGTTTCAATTAAAATTAAACATCACATTATTGCGTATTTTTGCTATAAAATTGTGACTATCAATATGGGTTTCATAGACTTTAGTTTTGAACTTTTTAAAATTATTTGCTGCTGCTGGAAGTAGATATGAAGTTTAGCATAACATTATATATATATATTTATACTTATATATATATATATCATTCATTATATATATATATATATACTTATATATATATATATCATTCATTATATATATATTTATACTTATATATATATATATCATTCATTATATATATATATGTGTGTGTGTGTGTGTAAATTAAAGAATATTTTGTTTCAATGCAGCTGTCTTGTGTAATCCCTTTTATTGCAGTTTTATTGCCAACTTATAGTTGCTAAACTTGTAGCAGCTATTTTTACATAAAAAGACCATAAATTTTTTATATGAGTAAAGTAATGGTGATTAAAATAATAAGAATGCAAAGCATATTAAAAATTGTGTGAAGTGTTAGGACTTGTGAACAAACTAAAAGATAAGAAAATCAAATTTAATGGATATAGAAAAAAAAATATGAGTATAATAAATTTCAAGGCAAAAATTAATGTTGTAAATATGAAACTAATAATGAAAACACAAAATAAAACTAAAGTTATTAGGATTTATAAACAAAATAATATAAAAATAAAGTTTGATTGATTATTCAAAAACAAGCAAATGTAACATATTTCAAAAAATAAATTAAAATGTCTTATGATTTATTTAATATAAGATATGCTTTAATATATACTTACGATCTTTCAGAATTTATTGGAATAAAAAGAGACATCAATTGTGTTTTATCAATTTTGTCTTTGATAAGAAACCAATAAAAATGCTTTATATATAAAAGGAAAGATGACAGTGTAATTTTAACAGAAAAATTAAAATATCAAAGTGAAATACAACCTAGAAGCAGGAAATGTTAGTACAAGTGAAAAAAAAAATACTTAAAAATTTGTAATTATTTTCACAAGAATTTTAATTAAAACAGTAAAAATTATGATTTTAATATTAGTTGCATGATACCTGTTTAGAATTGTCACGTGGAATATAAGGTTAAAATATTCTCAATCATTTCAAAGCTGTTAGAAGTTTGATATCAGAACCTTAAAAACTGTCAAAAAAAAATCATGAAATTCAGAATTGAGCCAAAAGTATTAATATACCTTTGTCTATATTTCTTTTTTGCACTAAATTAATAACATGATATTTTATATGATTCATTTTTAATTATTAGTGATATGGAATTGAATTTTAAAAACACCCTAGGAAATTTTTACTGTATTATATTTTTGTGCAAGTATAATGGTATATTATATATACATATTTTCACATATGTTTATATTGAATTTATTTTTCTTAAGGTTTCACATTTAAAATTACTTATAAAAAATAGAGTACCATTATATCTTATTTTCAAAAATACATTACAGCCTAGAAACTTTATCTCACTTTATTTTCAAAATAAAACACTACTATTAATTAGAGGACAAGAAACATAAAAAGAACACTTAATAAATATATAATTTGCTAGAAAAATGAATACTGTTGCATAACAAAAAAATACACACGGAACATAACCTTATAATTCTTTTAATTTAATGCAATTTTTAAGCAGACATAAATTTTCATTATACTTAACTTTTAACTTGAAGGTTAAAGCTATACAACTGCAGTTTTCAAGCAGATTAAAAATTGTATATAAAGGAATCTATTCTATAGCAATAAAATAGAGATTTACCTTATTTAAGAGCTATGTTATGTTCATAGGATAAATGGAATTTTTTGAATTTTATGATTTAGTGTGATAACATGTAGCATTTTATGTATTTAACTATATTTCTTAAACTCTGGATTATTTCATAACTGTACCATTATAGTTCATTTAATATAATCAAAATCAAAAGTATAGTTCATTTAATATAATATAATCAAAAGTATAAAATTTTTAAAGATATTTAGAACTAAGCTTCATACTTTTACCAGAAAATATAACTGGTTATAACTACAAAATTTAGAAAAAGTTTATATTAATTGTAAATGATTCACATTTAAAAAAATATTAGCGTGTCCTATTTATAGTATTGAGGCATTGGATTTTAGTAATATTTTGATAAAACTAAAAAGTTTCTTTGTTTAGTCAAATTTATTTTCCTATCAAATTTCTAGCATTATTTATTTCGAATTCAAAATCTGAAGTTGTGAAACTTATTTCACAATTTTCAATGTAAAACAAAAATGGTGCATCATCTTAAGTATAATTTCATATACATTGCATTCTTTAGTATTCTAAATTATTTTTTATAAATTTAAAGCAGAATTTAGAACTTTTTAATTATAAATTTGTAAAACACAATAATGCATAAAATATTATCAATGAAGACAATTGGTGTTATGTTATAAATTTAACTTAGTCATCTTGTTTATCTTCAATTATAAGGAAATAGTTTAGGAAACATTCTGAGTTTGATCATTTTGGTTAACATTTTTATTTAAAAATATTAAGCAAGCATGTATTTTCTAATTAATTTTACTGGGAAAATTTAAAATCAATGTAAATTAAGATTTATATAAAATCAATGTACCTTTATTAATAGCTTTAGAGGTAGTCTAAATAAATAATGTAGGTTGATTGATAATTTACTAACCAAATTGCAATGTTTATTTGGACTCTTAACAACAGTTTATTGATATGTTTATATAACAAGTATCATTTAATGCCTATTTTTTATGCTGTTACATTTTTTACAGAGATTTCAAAATCCTGCTTATGAATTTAATGAGATTTCTTACTATGCAAATGGTTATCTTAAGAATATATATATACACACACACACACAAATATATGTGTGTGTGTGTGTTAGTTTTTTTTTTACCAAACAATTTGTAAAATATTATAAACTATTGGAATGTTGAAGCATAATTTCTAACTAGAATGTGTAGTATTATTTACTTTAAAAATAAGAGTTTCTTCTTTTGGATTGGTTTTATAAGTGGTAATAAGATTTTACAACCCCTTATAAATTTTTCTACATTGTTTATTATTTAAATTGATCATAGTAATTTTACCATGGTTTATTTAAATTATAAAAATACTTGAATAGTAAAATTTTTTAACATAACTGATAGTCATGATAATACAGTTTTACTATAAATTAAATTAACAACACAATTTCTCCTTTTTAAGTCATTACTTAATAAGTCCCTTTTGAAAACTAATAATTTGTTCCTTTTAATTGTAATATTAATTTATACTTAAAATATTTTATGTTAAATTTTAAAAAAATATTAAATTATATTAAGATTGTATTTGATTAAGTTAATTAAATTATAAATATATATATATATATAATTAAAATGATGTTAAGAAAGAATATTTAAACCATTATTTATCTATCACTTCTATTATCACTGCAGATCTATAATTTTGTTTCTTAATAGGTGAAACCAAGTCTTCTATAATAGGATGAATTGCATTCGCCAAACATCACCATTGTTTCTTAAGGGCTACCAGTCAAACTTATTTATTATTTGCAAGACTAAATTAAATAACTGGCATGTAAGCATTTATTTTCAATGTTATTATCTTTTGTTAGAAATAAAAATATTGTTAAAAAATTTGTAATTTATAGAATTTTAAAATTTAATGTAAAAATTACTAATTTATTTAGTGAAATTCTTTATTTTTATGAATTGACTTTTAATGTGGCATACTTTTTGAATAATTTTAGAATAATTTTGATTTATTATTTTAGAATAATTTTGATAAAGATAGAAAAATATTAACTTTTTCTCATTTGAAGATTGGGAACATTTACCAATAATTGTTGTATTAAAATTGATTTTGTAGAAATGAAATAAACATTTTATTTTAACCCTTTCAGGTGCACTACCCTTTAAAGTTAAAATATTAACAAAAAAGTTTGTAGGTTGTCTGTTTAAGCCTTTAACCCCTTAAGCATCTGGGGTTCTGTGAAGAAAGTACAACATTTTTGCTTTGCAGTGGCAACATAGTTTTGGCTTTCACTGCAATGCAAGTTTTTCCCCTTTAACACTTGTCAAGAATACAAAAGCCTCTAATAGTCGCATTCTAATGACTTACAGTGAGGAAGCCCATCAATCGCTGTCAGCTGTAGAAACCTACATGTACTCGTAGTTTGCTTTGTGAATGTTCTGCTTGAAAATTTCTTTAAGTCCTTATTATAATTTTTTATTTCACTAAATATGAATTTTTATTTAATTATTTTGCAAATTATTATCAGGAAATTTAATTTATCTCTAAGCAGTTTTTTATTTAAAATCTTTAACAATTAAAAATATAAAAGATGGCCATCACAATAAATATCTTATTATAATTTTTAAATGTCATTATATTTATATATATATAATTATTTCAATCATTACTTTTTATTAAAAATCAGAAAAATGTTTTTAATTTCCCAGATAGTTAAAAATGTATTGATTTTAAATAGCTGTAATAATTAGTTAATTTGCTCTTTATTTGTAATTGGTAATCATTGTAGATACTTTTCAAAATCATTAAAAGAAACAGTTTTCTGTTGCTTTAATACATACAGATTGAAGAATTTAAATATTGTATATTTTTGATAATTTAAAAAAATAAAAAGCTAACTTAATTATCTAACAATAGATTTTATAATATATAGTAAACTACTGACAACACATGAAATTTTGGTGAAAATTTTGAAAGCAATTTTTTCTTATTAAATTCCTTGTACCAAAAGATTTCCGTGTCTAATTATGTAAAAAATATCACTCCATATAAAAACCTGTGTTGTTACTATTTATCTATTAGTATTTCTTAAATTGTTTTACACAAATACTAATATTGATGCATTTTTGGTATGAATATTTGTTTTTCAAAAGGGGAGAAAAATGGTAAAAATATAAAAACAGTGACATCTTAACGCTATTGTTTACAATAGTAGTCTAATAATTTAATATAGAACTTGTTAATATCACATTTTTTCATGTATTCAAATTAGCTAGTCCTTGTACATTAAATTTTTTTTTTTTTGTCTTCACAGAATTATATCTGTTTGGATATGCAAATCATTATAAGCTATAAATTTAGAAAAAAAATTTTTTTTAAGTACTTTAGTAAAATAATGATTAACTTCATTCTTCTTTTGATGGTTATAACTAAAAATATTTAGCTACTTTTGATTTGATTAATCAAATATTTTTGAATAGTTTTGATTAAAGAAGTAAATATTCACAAAATTTATTTTTGTTAACATAATGTCTTTAATTAGAAATAAATATGTCTTCTAGTTCAAAAGAATTAATTTTACATAAAGTTTAACCTGTTAAAAATACATATCATAATTTATTAATTTATCACAAAAATAAAACTTTTCAAGATCAAATTATTTAGCTTTAATATTAGAATTAAGTCATTGAACTTCGTTTTCGAAAACATACTAAAAGAATAAAAAAGCCATCACATAGTGCTTATTTGAAATATTTTGTTTCAAGAAGGTGAGAGTATAATGTTTAGTGCAAAGCTGTTAGATATTCAAGTATATGAGAAAAAAAGCTTAAAACTTATAATGTCATCACTAAATTAGTAAATGAAAATATTTTTCCATGATAAAGGAAATTTCATGTTTTTCGGAATTTGTAAGTAACTTTAACTTTAATTTAATGATTTTAAATTATACTTACAAAATATTAGTTTAAAATATATCCTTAATTTAAAAAAAATTATTCAAATTATTTGAAACCTCACTATAAAGACATTAAATAATTTAACATGTTTTCCACTGTTTTCCTTATACGAAAAAATGTTTGATTACTAAATTCTTTTAAGTATTTAAATTTGATCATTAGAGAGAAAGAGAGAGTTTATAGTGAAATTATATTATCTCTGAAACAGATATGTGCATTTCTTAAGCAAACATTTAAGGAAATATTTCTCATAATTGTTCTGAAATTAGTAATTCTTGATGTATTTTAATATCATTTGCCAGTTCTATAGCAAATTGTGTATTGAGTGAAGGTTTTAATCAAAATTAAAATTTTCTTGCTAAAAATAATAGCTTCCTTGTAATGTTATAGACCTTAATCATAACAAAATAATATAATTTTATGTGGAATAAAGAGTAGCATAAGTCCCATTCTAAAATTCGAAAATAGTTTGGTAAGAGAATTTGTTCCTCCATATTTTGTAATTACCTTGATCTTGGTACTTTAAACAATGCTTGCAATATGTGTGCTTAAAATTTTAGTAATGTGAAGCTAACAACAATATGAAAAATTTCAAAACATGTTTAGTCAAATTCTCAAATTAACAGAAAATTAATGCATATGTAGCTAATTTTAAATTATTTACAAGTAGAATGAAGATAGCAGAGTGATTGATGTCATTTCTAATTATCTCTCAATTTGACATCAGGATTGACAAATGCCTAACTAGTGGAACTTGGGAATTTTTTTAAATTCTGTGGGAAACCAATAAATGTAAATTGAAATTAAATGTAGCACTGGTGTAGTGGATGCATATTTCCCATCGAATTATCTTGGAAACATCTGTTTCATGTTATATTCCTGGTGAGCATGTAAATAAATTGCCTTCAGCTGGCCAGAACAAATTATTGAAATGCCATATTGTCACTTCCCTATTCTTGGTTGCATGTATATATATATACACACACACACAAGCAAACATATAAATGAGTGCTGTTTCTCTCTCAGAAATTATAGTAGCTAATTGTATTTGTGAAAATATTACCTGCTTACGAACATTATGTCTGATTGAAGCAGTGAAAAAAAATTTTACTATGAAGATGACTCTTCGAACACGGATTGTGAATTCGATGATATTTCTGGGGCTCGCAATTGGTACCCAGTCGACAGTTAAGCAGTTTTAATTTTTTGACACTCTTTTATAAATTATATAAGCATTTAAAATAAGATAATTAGTAACAAATTATTCAATTTATTAACTAAAATTAGGCACATTGGGAAATTAAATAATACCTGAGAGATTACAAAGATTAATTATTCACAGAACAAAATATATAATCTAATTTTAATAAAATGTAACTCTAAAAAGTGAAAAAACTTTTTATAGTTATATTTTATTAAAATTAGATTATATATTTTGTACAAAAATCATTGCACAATTGTTTAAAATACTAAATTTATTTAAAAGTTAAAAAAAATTAGCATCTAATTTATTACTTATTTTATCCCTTCTAATATTAAACAAAATTTTTAACATTTTAAAATTTCATATTTTTGAACAAAATACATAAAAAAATTTTTTTAATTTTAACCTGTGTCACCAAGTTGCATATTCTTATACTATAAAGTTTACAATTAAGCAAATATATATGTTACTGTGAAAGACCGAAATCTGAGAATGTCGACATTCACCTGTGAATGTCAACAAGCAAATATGTCGGTAAAAGAGCAAATATTTCACTACATTCTTGTGCATTTGGACCCTTACCGGTGTATGTCAAAAATCACAGATATGCTCTGGTGGAGGTTGAAAAGAGAGGGGCCGACAAAAAGGCAACTGGCTGTTTCCAACCAAATCTTTTGTTCTGGTGGAGTCTCCCACCAAATCCTGGCTGTTTCCAGCCAAATCCTTTGTGCTGGTGGAGTTGGTCAGCTTGATCAGTCTTATGAATATGCAAGGTTTGATAGTGAGATCAAAGTTTTCTTCTTTTTTTTTTTTTTTTTTTTTCTGATTTCCTGATTTATACAGAATGGATACTGCAGTGAATTGTGATCTTTTTCTTGAAAAATTAAATGTGTTAATTGCAGGTAAACGAGAAGACAATTGCTTTTATTTTTTACGAGAAAAGTATTCTAAAATACTTTCTGAAGTGGTTTCTGTTAAAACTAAGTGCAACACACCTTTAGATTACAGACGATTAAAACGTTTTGACGCTTTAAAAATTAATGATGAAGAGAAGTTAATTGTACTTTTAAAACCAGGAGAAATGGATATACAGTATTATGTTACCAATGAGGAATTGTTCAGTTTACTATATGAAACTTATATACATCAGGATAGGCCATGGAGGAAGAAAACGTATGATTAAAGAGTTGCAAAATAAATACAAAAATATAACTTATGAATTTTTCTAATGTTGTATTTAAATCTATGCAAACAGTGTCAAATGAAACACAATGCACCTAAAAAAGGTATTGTTGTGAAACCAATGATCAGTTCTGAGTTAAACTCAAGATGTCAAGTTGATCTGACAGATCTGCATTCAAAATAAGATGGTGAATATAAGTTCATAATGGTGTATCAAGATCATTTAACTAAGTTTGTCCAGCTATGACCTTTGAAAAAAAGAGGGCTGAAGAAGTAGTGTATCACATTCTTTCAATATTTTTAACATTTGGTGCTCCAGCAATATTGCAATCAGCTAATGGTAGAGAATTCAGTAATCAAATCATATCCGAAGTATGCGCTATGAGAAAAGATGTTAAGATAATTCATGGAAAGCTTCATCGCTGTCAAACACAAGACTCAGTTGAAAGGGCTAATCAGGATATATAGAATATGCTAACTGCATGGATGAATGATAACAATACAAATAAATGGTCAGAAGGTTTACCCTTTGTTCAATTTGCCAAGAACACTACATACCACGAAGGAATAGACCAAAGTCCTAATTGAAGCCATGTTTGGCATTAAAGCATAAAAAGTCCTTTTCATTGTCTTTTTTGCATAGCGTATAAATGGTAAGTATCGAAACTGAGGAACAACTTGAAGAAATCGCCAATACTTTTGAAACCGAAGAACAGCTTGAAGAAACTGGTAATACTTCTGAATAAAACTTGAGCGGTGGTCAAACCAAAAACCAAATTCGAAAGAAAAAATGTTAAAGAAAACTTGAAAACTATCACATCTTTACATCAAGTTCTGAATGAAAAATACGAGTTAATTTCTATAAAAAGTGCACCTGTGAAAGAGACTCTTCTACCACAAGCAACAAAAATCTTGCGAATCTCACAAAATCAATTGCCTCCTGCTCAAATTGGTGATACTGTACGAATACAAGTCCCTGGTGTCGACTGTGGTCGTACAGATAACTGAAATGTGTTAGCAGTTGTTGTTGGAGTAGAAGATTTTGACTTCTATAAACTTGCTAATGAAAATTGTACCCTCAAGCAGCTTTACACACGTAATCAGTTCAAAATTTGTAAAGAAAAGCTCCTTTCCATAGATGAGATTTCTTTTCAAGAAATTTCACTAAGAGAAGCAGCTGCAGCTAATGCGAGAAGCGGTGAGCAAGGCTATACACTCTGTCATTGCAAAAGGAAGTGTTCCACAAATAAATGCAGTTGTAAAAACAAGGGCCTCTTGTGCAATTCAGTGTTGTAATAGTTTAAGTTGTTGCAATAAATAATATTTGATTCACATAATTTAGTAAGTTTTTTATTACTGTTATTTTATTTTTTCTCATTTAGAACATACTGTATAATTAAGTAATTTTACTTCTATTATTTTCCTTTCTCATTTTGAAAGTACTGTGTGTTTTAAGCTCATAGTTATACCTCTCAGAAAGAGAGACAAAAAATTTATCGAGACTCAATTACACAGAAAAAATTATTAATCTCAGACATGTTCAACATTCACCATTAGTGCATGGTGAATTTCGACATTCATTATTTCGACTGTGAAAGTCAGAAATAAGAGTATTTAGCAAATATTTCGGACATACACCCAACGATGTGAATGTGGACATTCTTCAGATATCAGTGTTTTACCGTAACATACATATATATATGTATGTATATATATATTATACAAAGAAAAAACTAAAAAAATATTAATAATTTAAAAACTTGATAAAAAAAAGTTAAAATTAGTGTTATATACGTTGCTTATAAATTTCAATTGTTAGATAGCCTTTAATTACTTAAACTAAATGCAAATAAATATAGAAAAGTAAAACATAAAGAGCTGTTCCTTCCTTGAAACACTTACGATTTTTGCTCTCATTAGTTAAATGAACCATAACCGTTCAGTAAATAAGTTCCCCAGCTATGATTTCACGGTAATCCCTCAATTCTGAGGGTTGAATTTGAAATATTGCTGTGAAACCAGTTGCCCCTACTAAAGGGCTCGGGATAGACAGGAAACGCACAGAATTGTTTGCCAGAGTTATCTCGGGATAGCCGGTTAAGGGGTTGAAAATATACAGTGAAAATTTGTTAAGATTGCATTTACCATTTCAATTTTGTGTTCCATGACATGAAACACTGCGCCACAAAGGTCATAAAAAGCAAGCATTGCAGTGAAGCCCATATACACATGAATGTTTTTTCATATAAATGAAAAAAATAATGCATTACACCTGCATAACAGATTTAGCATGGTTAAGGGAGCATTACAAGGAGGTCTGCTACTCTACACCATAAAAATAAATAAAATAAAGTAAAGATTTCTGTACAAATTTTTATTTTAGTTATCCAAATAAGGTTTTGGGGCTGCATAGAGGAATCAGGTTGAGATAAATCATTGCCATCATTTTCACTTGCATCCAACAAAACATTATCAGCCTAAGATTGATCAAGTGGCTTAGAAACATATTTCTCTGTATCACTATCCATATGTTCTGATTCATTAACAGAGGGCAATTTTTGAAGCATTTGTATTGCTTCAGAATGGCTAAGACCTCTATATGCCATTTATTTGCAATTAGCAAATTAAAAAATTAACTAGAAATTAAAATCGTATTTGTAAAAAGTAAACTAAAAATATGTAAATTCAAATATATATATATATTATAAAATAAATAGCAAAAAGGAAAAATCAAGAACATAAAAATAATGCTTCTCTAACTAGAGAGGATTCGAACTAACAGTGTGTGATATAATTCTATATCACACTGAAGCTTCCCAATTCAAGAGGCCAAAAATGGTGGTACAGAAATATTAGCCATGCAAGTAAACCTTCCTTGTAAATTCCTCAACATTAATTTATTCTACCCCAAAAGAGAAAAAAATAGTAAAAAATAAAACATGTTTCCTTCTGCATTTAGTTCAAGACTAATCTTGCTCTGAATCATGTAAAGGCAAAGTGCCATTGCTCCTCAGTGTTCCAGGGGATGGAACACCTTGTTTTTTCAGATAATTCTGCATATACTTTTAAAATAAAAATTAATAAAAATTAGTTATATAGAATCAATAATTTAAGGTACAGACAACAAAATAAAGGGATTTAAATAATCTGCTATAGTTGAAAATATTGGTCATCTTATGTAGTGCTGCAATATATTACCAAAAAAGAATGTTTAAAGAATATTTTAAATCAAATTTCATCTATCCTAAATGCAACAATTTGGTAACAATTTAAAGTTTGGTGTTCTATCGTCTGGAACACTGAACCGCAAAGGGTTAAAAATTCAACATGTATTTTATTGTAAAAAGGGAATTTTAAATTTTTTTTAAGTGTAGATGTTTAAGATATTATCAAAACATTTTTATTCTTTTTATGATCCATTAAATGTAGTAATAGATTATAGAATTAATTATATTTATTAATTACTTAAACATTATAACAATTATTTTTTATTGTAAATATCTGAATCAATACCATTCTCATTTATTCTGTTCTTCATAATGATTTTTACATCAGGTTTAGTGGATTAATTTTCTTTTAAGTTGCTGGCATCATTAGTTAAAGTCCTGATTTTTACTGGTAATTTGAAGTTAGACTTAACATCTTGTATCCATTTACTCCTTCTTTCCTTAATTAAAATTATTAATGCTAAAGCTTTAAAACGTTTAAATAAATTTTAAATATCTTAAATATAAAAATTATTTTATTCTTTTCAAAAAAATTTATCAAGCAAACTCAAACTGTTTTCAAAATTGAAATTTAAATCCCTTTTAAAATACAGGATCAAATCTTATTTGTAACTTAAACGTTTTCAATTTTGAATTTCTGAGATTAATTATTCTAAAATTCAGTAAATTCTTAGATTTTAAAATTTGGGTTTGTGAAATGTGATAAAAATAAAATTTAAAAATGTGTTCTTATATCTCCCAAGAAAAATCATTTATGAAGGTTTCATTAAAAATTGAAACAGGTATGTTTAGTGACTTATATGACATGGAATGTATCCTAAATATTTATCAGTTCTCCCATTTAGAAGTAAAACTTTACTTGTAAATCCATCAAAAGAAAAGACTGTAGGATTTTTGAAATTTTTGTCTACTAGTTTATCATATCTTTTAAGTACGCCCTGAACTGATGTAGTTTAAGATTATGAAAATTTGAATTTCAATGAATTATTTGTATTGGATGTGCATTTTATCATACCCAGCCTATTTTTAAGGCTTATTTTCAGGCATGAAGGTAATTATTTTATTTATTTTGCATTTTAAAATGCAATAAAATGCAATATTGTTTGATACAGTAAATGGATTTTTATAATTTTAAATGTGTTTTGAAAGAGTTTTGTAAAAATTTATGCACTTGACTAAAAATTGAATATTTCTGACAAGAAATTTTATTTTAAGTTCAGAAAATTTATTAAATATAAAGCATTTCTATTTAATCCTCAAAATATTTGATAAAATCTTACTAGCTGATACAGGTTTGGTATCATTTCTAATTTTCATGCCAAGCACTGCACTATTTTCCTGCCAACCTAAATTATTTTATTTTGTACAATATCTGGTTTTGAAGTCCTGATCATGCTCAAACTCAAACTTTGAACATGATAATCTTATGCTATTCTTGATTTCCTATACTGAAGTTTTGAATATTTGATAATTATGAAATTTAGAAATATTTATAAAACTAATTGCTAGAAAATAATTTTACAAATTTTACAAAAACTACCTATTACAAAACAAAAATTAAATATACTACTAAAAGTATATATAATCTACTTTTATAAATTATTTTCTTTTCTATTTACCAAAAGAATACAAATACTTTATAAATTTACAGTATATAACAATATCAAACAGATATTAACAACTGTGCTATAAATCTAAATCAATTTTACAAATAATACACATTTTTTAAAAAAGTTGGATTTTTTAAATTAACCAGCTAGTGGGTGCCCCCCTTAAAAAAGCATCAGTGTAAACACAAACTAGCACAGGAGATAACTGGTCAATAAAGTTGAATCAATAATGTAAATAACAGATTTTTATGAAAACTCTATTTTCTAATTTACAAGCATTACTATTCACATAAACCTAAATACATATATGTCAAATATTTCTACACAATACTTAATAGAACATAAATTGTCACAAACACAGCAGCATTTTTAACTGAATAACACATAAAGTAAAAGTATTCACTTAATTATTACTTTTAGAAGAATTTAAAATTTTCAATTTATCCTATTACTTACCATTAACTTGCTACATGTATATACTATAATTCAAAATTTTCAATTTGATACATTTTCAAAATAAAACAACTTCAAACACTAAATTTTATTCATAAATGAAAAAGCTAAATGCATATCAAGAGCTTCAAAGGTTATTAAAACTTCAAACAAATTTTGCACCCATCAAATTACATCATAAAATTGTGAGAATTTATTCCAGCACAGTAATCCACATATTTGGTGCTTTTGGCATCTGTACTTGCTTGTAAGATATAGCCAAATATTTTATTATTTAAATTTCATCAATTAATAATAAATATTGTAAATTTGCTATTAAACTCAAGGGAATCTCCTAAATGCTTAAATTTGTAAAAATCTTCTATCCCAAATAAAGAAGTGTTCTATGCAATCATGTGAATGATTTTCAGAAGAAACAAATCTATGAATTTGTAAAACATGAATAATTTTATTATTTTTTCCAGTGATAAATATGTTTATATTACTATTGTGTGCAGAAATTATTCAAATACATATTTCAGTTAATTTTCTCATTAAAAAGTATTTCAGTATCAAGAAACAAAGTTTTGAATGATTTTCTAAAGTAAATCTATACATTTGTAGAAAGTTAATTTTATTATTACTCAAATAATATGTATGTTTATGTTGCTATTGCGTTTAAAAAATTTTAAATACATGTGTTCATTTGTTCTCTATCTTCATATTTTTGTCAATTAATAATGATTGCTGTACCACTTAATTCATGGATAGTAGGAAGGTAAATGTACTTTGGATAACTTACCTACTGCGTAAAGTTAAATTTATCTGTGCATATAATTTAATTAATTATTCTTCTGTATGAAAGTTATTAAGTAAACTGGTGTGCAGTATGAAATCTGTACTTAAACATCTTATATAAATCTTCATTCTCTTTATTATCATTCATTGCAGTTTAATAAAATGAATTATTTTTTTTAAACTTCAATGTGTAAATTATTTTATATTGGATATTATAATCAGTTTCTCAATTTAGGATGGGATAAATGCTTAAGATAGCAAGATATTTGTATGTGTTTTGGAAAAAATAACATATAATAGTTTTTCATGATATCCATAAAGTTCTTTTAATACATTCTATGCATATGAAAACATTCCTGCTTTACATAATTGTATGTAATTTCTTCATAAATCATTAAAATAAGAAAATGAAACAATTGTTAAAATGAAGTGTATATGAAAGCCAAAAAGTGTGAAATTGCTAATACCAGCTTGTAAAAAATTACATTTAAAAAAATATCAGTGATACAATTACTTTTGCTAAATGCTGTATTATTATAAATAATAGCATTTTGCGATAATATCTGTGTAAAAAAATATGTATCTAAAAAATTTAAAAATAGATTCAGAATATATATATTTTCAGTATAAAAAGTTTTAATAATAAAATTTTTATATCAAAACGAAAGTAATTGTTAGTAATTTTTCCTATATAGTGACTGAAAAATGAAAAAAATTGTTTACATGCTTGAAAAATTATTAAATAAAAAAATAAATATCTTAATTAACAATAACTTAAATACCAGGGAAATTCCGAGTAATTAAACCATGTTCTTTTTTGTATTTTGCATTGATTACATACATTAGATTTCATATAATTGTGCCTTCATTTGAAAGTTCTTTTATGTAATTAGTTATTTAAATGTGTAAAATATTTTTTTATTAGATGTCCTTATCTTGGTATAGCAGTCGAAGAAAACCAGATGTATCAGATATACCAGAACTGAATGAACCTCCTTTGAAAAAATTTTATGAAGCTTATTATCAACCAAACAAAGGAAGAGTACATGATAAAAAGCCCTGGAAACTTAAATGTGAAAAGGGAAAGTTATATTATTGGTGTGTGTGTGGGTGGAGTCATGATCAAGTACGTATGATGGCATCTTTGAAAATCTCATTGCAGATAGATTAAATATTCCTTTGTCATAAAAAATTATGAAATACTTTGAATGGGATTATAATTACTATATATTTAATAAAGTGATTTGCAATGCTGTATTACAAAAATATTTGATTGATTGTACTTTCTCAATTTTTTTTCCTCATTGCAATAGCTTTTTTTAAAAAGAAAAATTTTATGTAATAATACAAGAGTTACAGTGGCCCCAATATCTTTATGCTGCTTCCTGTAAGATCAAAGTGTAGCATTGACTGTGATAGGCATTATTTATTAGAGTAATCTTAATTTTCCTCATTGGGTTGCTAAAACTATTGGTTATAGATAGACATCTAAATATTAATCTGGGGCCTCCAAAGTTTTACTGGCAAAGAGAGGAGATTGCTAGCTCAAGTGTGACCTTGTCACCTGACCATGATTCAAAATGAATGCGCCATTTAATAATAGACAAGTATTCTTAATCTGTTAACCTTAAGGTGTAGTTCAGGACTTGCCTGAACTACTATGTATATATCAATAAAATTTATTTTGATGCCATTGTACTAAAACCTAATTTCATTAAATATTTTGTAGTCTTGCAGCAAATTACTTTACTTGTAAAATAAATATAACAGAAAACTTACTCATGTTAATTTTATTTTAGTGATTTATTAGTAAAATATGCAAATTATGTGTTTGCAATGTTTTCATTATTATTATTATGTACAGTGATTACATCATGTTATTAAAATACTAAGTGCAGTTCTATTGTCCATGTTCAAAGCATCTTTACCATGCAAAGATCTTTAAAATGTTCCCTCCATTGATCCAGGATCTTTTTTGTTTCACTCAAAAACTCACCATCCTTATTTTTGTATACTACTAGATTTGAATTGAATTCTTTACTAACTTCATCTATCAGTTGGTAATATTTTATAGATTCTTTTTGAGATTTGAGAGTTTCTATTCCTTATGCTGCTCTTCAAGAAAAAGTCTCTTCTTTTTCTTTGTGTAATTGCTTTCCATTATATACATCTTAGATCTTTATACTCTTCAGTTTTTTGTATATAATGTTTTTGGATCATTAATTTATAGTCATTGTTTTTCCTAATTGTTTTCTAAGAGCAATACAAATCCAACTAATCTTTCTTCTTGTCCTTATTTCTTTTAAGCAAGGTTTCGTTTGCAATTTCACTTATTATCTGTTTGAGTATTTCTCATTCAAATTTACTCTCCTGTCGAGTAGGATATGCATGTAACCTCTGGATTTGAAGTTCAAGATATCTCGGTTAGAAGCTCAGTGATAGCCAGATTCCTATGTAGTTTTTCTTTTTCAAAATAGAATGATTTCTTTAATTGACATCAAATTTTTGATAAAAGTGGTTCAAATCTATATTCATTCTTCTCGCATTGAGCATCCAGCAAGTTACCTTGACATACTCTCCAACTGCTACGGAATTTCCATAGTTACTACGGAAATAAACGATAAACTACGGATCGCGTTTTTTAAGTCCTTTTTTCTGAAATTGATGCTATCCATTCTTTCGGTGCCTCACAATAATGCAGGAAGTGAACGGATATTCAGCATGGTCAGAAAGATCAAAACTGAAACTAGATCTGGTATGAACACTAAAACTCTGGAAGCTTTCCTAATTACCAAAATAAGCTCAGGAAACTGCTATGAAGCAAAACTTAACAAGGATGAATTAAAAAAGGCCAAAAGTGCATCCTATTCATTGCAAAAAAAGTGTGAAAATTATAAATAAAATATTTTTCCTTTAAAAACACCAAAATTTTGAGAGTTTTTTTTTTATCAAGCTTTATTTTCTTTACATTATATATTATATTATATCCATAGAAAGAAGGTAAGTTCTTTTCAAAATTATTTTTGAAAATTTGTCAGTACTAAGGTGTATGGATAATATAAGCAGTGCTACTGATGGGTAGGTTACCAATGTTGGAGGGTATGCCTTGATGCCTTAGGTCAATAAAGATGTTGTCAATCTAGTTGCATGTCTTTCCATTGCATGATCTCCACATCGCTTTATGTATATTCTTATGCTGGAAAATTGTGTCACCTATTCGAAATTTATTTGTGACAGAAAAACTGGTCAAAAATTCGCCATTCATACTTGTTATTTGATGTAAGCTGTATTCTATATTAAGCCTAATCACATTGTTTTTACCAATTCTTGCTTTAAAATCTACTAACAAAAGTTTTATGTCACTTTGTGGGCAGCTCTCATAAGTATTTTCTAAGGAATTGTAAAAACTCTGTCAGTGTTTTCTTTGTCTTTGTGGGTACATGAGTAGAAATTATGATGATATTATAGTGTCTCCCCTTTAAACTAAGTTTACAAATTCTTTAATTTAACAGGCATATATTCAATGGCATTAATTTTTGTTCTCTTGCTCACCATGTACCTTACACCAAACTCTGATGCCATTGCTTCTAGCAATTGTAATAAACATTGCACTTCTTTTGAAATGTCCCCTGACCAGTTCGGTAAATTTCTTGCAATGCCAAAACATTAATATCATATTCATCTAAAAATCCACAAGATACCTCAAAACCTCACTCTTATATAGAGTTTGTAAATTCTATGTACTATAATAATCATGTCTATTTTCCTACCAAGTCATCTAGGTGGCTTCCACCATCATCCTTGTACTCCAGAATGGGAATTGAGCATAGGATTAATAGCTCCCAGGGTTTGTTCAACTCCTGAAAACTCCTTAAAACTTTTGAAATTTTTAATTACCTTGATACACTAATTTTTTTTTCTTTTTTAAATATTTTAAATGAAATTGTTTGAAAACCTAGTTGAGTATTAGCTCTTTATGCTGCCACAAGATAGCGACAAATCAATATTAAATTGTTTATGATATAGATCTAGATTAGCCACAATAATTTCGCTATAATCCAGTTTAGTCAAGACCAGATATAATTCAGATTTAAGTGTGTGAAGTGATCACCAACAAGATCATGTTGTGCAATCAGATGGGTGATTTTAATTGATTCTTTTTTTGTTTGTTTCTATTTTCTTTACATTGTATAAAATTCACTGAATATTAGCATTTAAATATAAAATTTTTGAGTTAAAATATATTTTCTCTATCTTCCTTGGAGGAAATTACTTATAATTTCAGTGAATTAAGATAAATTTGTTTATTAATAAAATAAAGGCTGAAATAAAAATTATTTAATTTGCTTAATGTAAAGTATCTTTTCAAATGACCAGTGGACTTTTAGAAAAGCCATGCAAGTATACATACAGACATACATACATATATATATATCCTATATTTGTATCGATAAATAACCAAGAAATGTGAAAATCTATTAAATGATTAAAGTAATAGAAAAGTCTAGAATGTAAATGTGAGATTGCATAGTTTTACAAGAGTTTAAAAGTAAACAGAAGTAAATTTATTAAATGATCATCGTAAAAAAAGTCATTCTGGAAACTATCTAATAGTATGTGTATTTGTATATATATATGTAATAGTAAATGTATTTGTCTTAAGTAAATATATTTATATTTGAAAAAAGGTCATGCACCTCTGGAAATACTCAATAAATTAATAGACAAAAATGTATTGAGAATATTTAAAAACTCTAAAAAATTAATCATTAATTTATAAATCAATTAAAACAATTTTTTCACTGATTTTCCAAAGTCATATTTGTGTAAATGATTGTATTGCTTAATATATCATCAATAATTTATTTATTCTTATAATATTGTGTGTTTTTAATTCTACAAATAATTTTATAAAAATGTTTAATAACATACTAAAGTTATTTTACTTATGTAGCAAATTACTGTGTAAACATAAACTTTTCAGATTATTTTTTTAACTGTTGCCAGTACTATTTTAAATTTACTTTGGTTTTAATTATTGATTTCCAACTTATTAACAATGGTTAAATAAGAACATGAATGTAGGATGAATCAACTTCACTATCAATATTTATAAATTCATTTCTTTATCTAATCTATAGTAGATATTTTTTCATTTTTTCTTTTCTGGTGGAAGTGTCTAGTAGTCTATTCTACAGAACATTATTGTTTCAGATATTCAGAAATTAATGATGTTTATCAAGTACTCAAACACTCTTACAACTCCCTTAAATTTACTATTTCAGAAATAGCTAAATTTAAAAAAGAGAAGTGCAATATATTTTTATATTTATTATAAAAAATGCTCTTTTATTTCAGCTGGTACGTTGTTAAATGTGTAACTTATTAGCTCTCTAACGATTGTGTAATTTTTTTTTCTTTGTTATATTTTTCATTCAGAACATCTACATTGGCTTATGTAATTAACTATCCAAAGAATAATTAAAGCTTATTCATTTTGAATTTTTATATTACATAAGCTTTATATTTAATAATTAAACTAAATTCTGAAATCAGAAGTTGTGTAAAATAATTATCTGAAAATAAAACAGTCTTATAAAACTAGCAATTACATGTTATATTTTCATATTTTGCCTTCCTTTAAATTTCTACTTTAGATTTTTTCAAAATATTTTCAGTTACATTACTAATGTTTTTCTTATCAAATGTTTTTCATAATGAAATTGAGGAAAAGTTATGAATGATAATATCATTGTTTCATTTCAATTGAATGGTACATATTGGGTTAGCTATGAAAAAAGCTCAATTTTTTATAAATATTTGAAATTTATTATTTTAATATTTATGTTATTATAATATAAATTATTTGAATTTTTTTTTTATCATGATAGCCTTTATGTGATGGGAGATGTACTCTGCCAGAAATGAAAATTAAAATGAAGCCTGTCCTATTTAAGCCATCTCAAACTAGAGAATACTGGCTGTGTAACTGTAAACAGACAAATAACAGACCATTTTGTGATGGGTCTCATAATTCAGATTTTGTAAAAAGCTCACATTCTGTAATACGAAGAAAAGATACATAAAAATGTATGCTCAAATATTTAACATTGGTAGAATAAACTGAACTTTCTTTGTGCAAATAGTTTTTTAATTTAAATATATTATTTCATATTGTTACAAATGTATTAAAATGTACAATATATTTAATATTTATTCATAATGTACAATATATTTAAATAGACACTTTTCTGTATGTGTTTTTATTATTATTATTTTTTTTATTTTATTTATTTATTTATTTATTTTATTTTATTTTATTTATTTTTTTTTTTTTTGTTTAAGTACATCCCACTAGGACTATATATTTAACAATTACCAGCATTTTGAGGTACAGCTTAAAATTTCATTTTAAAGAAATTATATCTATTAAGCATGAAAACATTATACTGTTTGTTTTATAATTTTAATCAAAAATAAATTACAATTTTCATTATATTTTATTGCATATTATTTTTTAACCATTTTACGAATATTTTAAAGATATGCTGATAATTTTTTATTACATATTTGTGATAATATTTACAATTATTTAAAAATAGACTCAGTAATAATAATATAATCTTATATTGATTTAATATATGTGGCACTAAAAGTAGCACAACATATAGAAGCCTATGAGGAGATCATTTGAATGATAAACTCTGTGTGTTTCAGTTCAAAAATTTGTGAATTCAAACTCAAATTTTAATATTTTAGTGGCCCAGAATTCCTGTTGGTCTTATGTTTAAAAATGTCTTCAAAATGACAAACAAACCAGAAACATTTGACTTTGAGCTATCGACATAGTAAAAATCACTCAGTCCTCCATCAAATAATAAAATTAATAATTTCTTTCAAATTCATTCCTCCAAAATAAAAGTATGCACTTTTTTATTGAAGTGTAAGAAATTGCAAATTGATTTTCATTGGAATGATAATTTTTATTGCTGTTACTTTTAAATTGTGTGAAATGCTTTGTGCTAAATGAGTTATATAAATTACCTCATCAGAATATATATAAATTATGTATTTAGTCTAAAATAAGGCTAAATTTGAAATTTTGTTATCAATAAAAATGATTCAAATTATATAAATGTGCATGTTTTTTCTATTAGCTAAATCAAATTTTATTTAATTTATAATTTTCTGATTTTATTAAAATATTAAAGTGCTATCATTTTCTGCTCAGTTTCCCCCCCCCCCTTTAATTTGAAAACTTATCAAATTAGACGATAAATTTTAATTAAACTTTCATTACTTTCTGTTTTAAAAATTATGTTTTTGTTAGTATTATTTTTGTGTTTTTATGATGGAAGTATTGTAATTTTAATCTAGGGAAGTATAGTAATTACAGGATGAATCTATCTTTATAATAATGAATTTTTAAAAATTCATATTTCAAAAAATCTGAAATTTCATTATCTAAGTTATTTATATTTGCACATGTAAGCATAACTAAATCAAGGAAACAATTTCATTCATATAAAGCTGCTATTTATTATACATACAGCAGTAATACCATAAAAAATAAGGCACCTCAACTAACTTTCAAACCATTTGTGAGACTCTTCAATCAAACTTTAATTTTTGGAACAGTAAATAATTCTAATTACAATCTTATTTTCTCCTTGAATTACTGTAAAAGATTTTTTAAGTGTTATTAATATATTAAATTTCTTGTTGTGCTAAATCATTTTTCTAATTATAAAAATGTGTACTTATTTAAATACTTCACATCCTATTGTTAGTCAAAATTTAATTTTTATACTTAAAAAATGAAGTCATAGAAACAAAATTTTAAAGCTCAATTTTTCTGAATTCTTAATTTTTCCTTCTTTTTTATGATTTTTAGTGATTAAAATTGTAATGATTTTGTCATTGATTAGAATAATATCTAAATATTTTGTAATCAAGGACATAATATGTTTCTATATGTTTGACATATTTAGCAGGTTGTAGTTATGCTAATGTATAGTATTTTACTTAGTTATGAACAATTAATTTAATTTATATTTTCATGCTTTTTATCTCATTTATTTTAGCTCATTTTTGACAATGTTTAGTTTTTTTACTTGTAAATATAATGTGATATGTAGAACAGTGTAAAAATTAAATATGGGTATTCCTTACATGTTGATTATTTACATCTATGATTAAACAAGATTTGATCAGGATTTGATCTAGTATTTTCCCTTTCTCATTTTAAGTATTGCTGAATGACAAATTGTAACATAGTTATTCCTTATGTTTTTAGCAAAAAAAAAAAGCATACATTAATAGAAAAATTATAATATCTAGAGAAATCATTTAAAAAAGAAAAAGCTATCAATCTTGAAAAAAAATTAGGACTTCAAAACTGGTAAAGTAGTGACATAAATTGAAATATTTGATGATTTTAAAATATTAAGGAAAGTGCAAGGGAGAAATAATCAGTAAGATTTAAAAGTATTATAAATAAATATTAGAGTCTTATTCATGTGATAAAGAAATTTTTCTCAGTCTGTTCTGATAATTAGATGCATATCTGTATAGAAAGATAGTTTTTGTTTCACCATCTCCCTTATCCAGGTTCTCTACATCTTCATACTATAAAATAAACAAATGATAATGTGTACATTGTCATGATTTTATTTTTAAAGAAATTAGAATTTTATGCGCTATATTTTATGCCATTATATTACCAAAACATAAAGCCTTTTCCTTATTGAACAGTTTACTTAAATGCTTGAGCTTGAACAAAACTTAAATAAAGTGTTGAGTAAGTGGGTTTATAGATAATGACAGTTTTTATGAGTTAATGAATTACTATAATTCATAACATTTAATTAAATTGCAGTGAAACATTTATACTACTTAATTTGCTACTTTAGAGAAACTTTATAGCTTAGATATTATATAATTTAAATAATGTTACATTGAAATATTATTTAATAGCATGATATCTTTATAATATTGATAAATATAGGCATAACAAATAAATTTTGTTCTTAATTGAAATTAGAATTGAACATTTATGTATTAATTATCTTCATTTATTCATTTGCATGTAAAAAAAAGAATTAGTCTTATGACTTAATACTTATAATTTTTAACTATCTGTATAATTTTAAATTATTTTCTTTAATTCTATTCTGATATACAGTAAACTAAAATATTATAAAGTCTTAAAATAAAATGTAAATTCTTATATTTTTTATACATTGGTCTATTATTTCTAATCTAGGTAATAACTAAGTTAATTACTGCAATGTTCTATTAAAGATTTCATTATTGTATAATATATGCCAATTCTATTACATTTGCTGAAAAAGTATTTTGGAAAATTTCTGTGCATGTCTTTCAATTTTTGAAGACAAAACAAAATACTTTGAAAAGTTTTTTTC
Organism: Latrodectus elegans; assembly: GCA_030067965.1. Taxonomy (NCBI): domain Eukaryota; kingdom Metazoa; phylum Arthropoda; class Arachnida; order Araneae; family Theridiidae; genus Latrodectus; species Latrodectus elegans. The sequence goes on along the minus strand of CM057813.1, from coordinate 66,931,176 downwards.
ATTTTACTCAAGTTTTAGTTTTAAACATCAAAACTGATTTTAGTTATGACAACTATCAAAAATTGCTTAAAATAAAAATTTGAATTTTAACTAATTGCCAATTACAGTTTGACAGAGCATTTTATCATAACAATAGTAATTACTAAATAAAATTGAAATTGTTTTTAACTATAAATTTATTAATGTAATTTTTTCAAGTATTTTATGGATAAAATTGATAAAGCTTTAAAAATATCTCACTTTTGATATAAAATGAAATATAAGTGAATTAAGATAAAATAATTTAATATCAACTTTAAAAAATTAATTATTTTTAATAGTAATATTAAAGAGTATATAATAAGCTGTTAAAATAAAATGCATTTGTCTAGTTTAATTTTAATACTTTGTGTATTTAAGATTGTGATTAATAATTTATATATTTTGTTAATGTAAGTTATATTTAAGAATCTTTATTCCAGATTAAATATCTGTAATTGCTTTGACAAAGGTATGTTAATAAATCGTTAAATAATGAAGCTTTTAAAAAGTACATTATTTCTTATTATAAAAGTATACCTCATGAGTCAAAATATAAAATTTTGTATCAAAATAGGTGGAAAGTGTTTTCGAACTATTAAATAAGTCATGAAAGAAAAAAGTTGCTAATATGATTGTATTTTGTAACTATTTGATGAATAAAAGGTAAGCAGGAATTCAGAGTTCTCTTTTAAGAGTACTTCTGTTACAATTATCTAATTGCCACAGAACAATAAATTTTTTTAGTTGTAAAAAAGCTATAAAAAGAATACTAATTTACACCCTGAATTTTTCCTCAAATACTTTTGCCTATTAAAAAAGAAAAAAAAAATTGAAACTATCAAAATATATTTTAAAGAATACTTCTGGTTTTTAATCAGTTGTAAATGCTTTTGATATAAGTGTTTATTAAAGTATATTAGTAGATAAGTAATGTAAAAATGAACAAATTTAAATTTTACTTATCTTATTCCATCTTATTCTTTATTCCATAAATGTAATTTCTTATTTAACACAGGAAAAATAACAAAGGTGTTTTTACATTACATTGATATAAATATATATATATATGCTAAAAATCTGAAATAAATATTATGAAAAAAGTAAGCAAAAGTGTCTCTCATTTAAGATAAAAAAAAGTGCATTCCGTAAATATAAAAGATAATTAAAAAAATTATTTTTATAGTTAACAATTTAATTTTGAAATTGAAATTAATTTCCTGTTATTTTAATTGTTTGCCTATTCAATGTTATAATTTTTATACATTTTTTTTTCAGTTATAAGATATTTTAAAGAATAAAAATGTCAGTCCTGTTATCAGTTTAACATATCAATTCAAATTATATTCAATATTTTTTAGCTTCAGGAAGAATTTTTATTATGAGATCTGTTACTTAAGCTTTTGTTTGTGTGGTAGAAGATATTTTGTAGAACAGATTAAATCATGATTTAATTAACTACACATTGTCATATATGAAACATGTAAAGTGTAGTTTTATTACTTTACAATGATTACCCTGATAAAATATTTTATTAAAAATGGTTTTGTTTATTATTACCTCCATTAAAATATTCTTTATAGAACCATGTTTATATATATATATATATATATATATATATATATATATATATATATATATATATATATATATATATATATATATATAATTTGCTGAGATATTTTATTCTCTTTATGATTTTAAAGTATAAGAAGATTATGTTTAATTTATTTATTAAATCATTTATGAAGCAAAAATTATTAATTAAGCAAGCTTAAATATGTAAGAATAAAGAAAATAACAGGTGTTAATAGAAATAACCGGTTAGTTCTTATGATAAAATTAACTAATAGATCCATGAATGAATAGTTTAGAAATCTTAAAACTTTTCTTCAGAGAACTAAAATAAAGTCTAGAAATTCTGAAATATTAATTAGAACATTTTATTAACAATTCATATTTACATTTTTCCTAAAAGGATAATTTTGTTGTAAAATGTAATGTAACAGACATGGCAACAGCCTTTTTTGCGTTCTTTTCTTTTACCGGTTATAATGTATTTATTGTTTAGTTTTGCCTTGAAAGAGAAACCATTCTCTTATTTAAAAATATTTATATGTTGAGTTGTAAAATATATCTCAAAAAAATATTTACATGTAGTATATATATGTATATTTTTATGACAAGAAGGGGGTAGAAGCTATCTAATAAGTACAAGAGAGAAAGAAACTGCTGCTTTATAATAAGATCTGTGTAATTTAATTAATTCCTCTAAATTATGGACTTATTTTTAACTGCAAAGTTCTGTATGCATATTTAAGTATGGTAACTAAAATTTTCAAAATGCTTCATTTTAATCCATTTATATAATTAGATCCTGTTTTTCTGTACTAATTAAATAGTCGTAAAACATATTAAAATAATATTTTGAAAGCATTATTATTCAAACTGCCAGAAAATAATTTTATAAAAAAAAACAGGTATAACAAAGTAGGTTTTATTGAATATTTTTTTTTCTTCACTTCAAAATTTTCTTAATATTATAAAGGGCTACATAACTATATTATTAAATGATAATTTTTTTAAAAAAAATTTATTATAAATTGGGGTTGAAGTTATGATTTTTATTTATGTAAATATCAGTGCTGTATTAATAAGACTTTCATTTGTAATTTTATCATTAAAACATTTTTCAAGATAGCACAAAAATATTCTATTTTTATGCTAAATTATATAAATTTTGCTTAAAATGATAGCATGCTTTCATACTTTTAAACTCTATTCCATTACCTTTTCCTGTTCTTCCAAATTTTATTTTGTTCACCAACAACCTCATTTATAATGTTGATAATTTCATATTTAAACCACCAGAAAATCACATTTTTGCTGTCATTAGTTTTTGATGCATTCTAAATAAGAAAATAAAAAACCAATTTAATGACAAATGCAAATTTGAATTTTTAAAGGAAAATGCAAATTCTTTACAGTAAAATTTTGTCTATGCATTTGTTTGAAATATTAAAAATATTTGCTTCAAAGCTAATATTATTGTTCAAAATCTTCAGATTAGGAATGGATTCTAAAATTATGCTTAGTTGGAAATAATTTTTATTTTCACTTAAAAAAAATTCATAAACATATTATATAATTTTGACATGTTAAACATTAAATGAGTAAGGAATTTTATTATTTAATAAATTCGATAAAAAAAACTATTCAAAATCTAAGACATATTGGTGTTGTGCAAATAAAAATTCCTCTTGCATATAAAATTGAAATATTCCTTGTTTTATGAAAAACTTTGTGCAAGATAATTAATACTATTTTGTATCATTAAAATGCAATAAAAATTGTTATTCATATAGAATCTACATTTTATATTGTGAACTTAAATTTATTTCAGGACTGAGTAGATGTTATAAATAATGAAGATACCCCACATAGCCTATATAACTATATCCTACTTAATTATAGTAGAAATGTGTATGTTATTAGTAAAGTAGTTCTATATACAAAATGCTTTTCTTAATAAAACTTACCTTCTAAATATTCAACTGAAAAAATAAATTGATAATTATCTATAAATAACATTAGTACATAAAAGGAAAAATAATCTCTATGTATTAAGAAAAAAAAATTATGTTCCGTGACTCATTTGAACATTTATTACATAATCTCTTTTGGAAGGATTTTATCACAGACTGAGAAATATTTCCTATTGCAGTAGAAAAAAAAATCAGAGATCACTTTTAAGCATTTGTCAGGACAAATATATGGATAAAACCCAATACATTATCCAACAAAGGTAGAGATGATTATCAAATCATTCTGCTTCAGAGTACTTTGGTACTATATGACAGGACAAGCTGGTAGCTAGTTAAAGTTCTGATCATCAATTCAACATTTCCGCATTTGATTCCAAGCTCGGACTTGAATGCTTGCAATTGTTTGGGATCCACTTTAAAACTGTAGGTTCCAGTCTTAATAGCATGCAAAAAAAAAAAAAACCCCTACAAAATGACTATCAAATTATTTTATGATAGGCAGTAGCCAAAAACTAATATAAGCTTTTTGAACATCCACTGCTCATATTGTCTTACAAAAATTTTTCATTGATTTTGTGGACTGTATTCATATATACCAACGGAAGAAGTCAAGATAATTCCCAAACATCCACTATATCAATGTTCATACAAAAAGCAATATCCACCTATCATTATTCAACCATGATTGAAGTTAAACCTATTGTAATTTCCTCTTCAAATAGTGATATTCCATCACTTTTCTCTGGTCAGCTTAAAGAACATTTTAATTTGCAAACAATATATTCTTATGAATGACTCATTTTTTCTAAAGTTTTTCATTAATCATTTTATATAAGGGATTTTTATGAAGAGAAAAAATAATTTTTGTGTTTATTAATTTATGAACTTGGTATTCATCACAAATATAAACAAGCAGAATTGAACACATCATCTGAAAACTAGAAGACAATGAAATAATATTTAAATTCAGTATATCATTTTTTTTAAAAAAATATTAAACAAAATATGTATTAGGATTAATAATTGAAATATAAATCGACATTTGGAGATGTTAACTATAACTTTTCTATCACAAACCAACTATATGTTATATTAAATAAAAAGATTTTAAACAATGAACTTCAAAAAATATTACAGAAATCATTACAAATATAGGATTATCTTATGTCCTAAGATGAAAAGTAAATCAATTAACTTAAAATGTATATTATTAATATTTTTAAATGGTCACTTAATTTTTTATTACATTTATGCTACAATATCTAGTTTTTTAGATAATTATTATCACTTGAAACATATTTTGTTAATCAAATTTTAGATTTAAAATGAAAGAATTGCCCAGGAAATCAGAAATTTTCTGCTTAGTTTTTAATTTAAATTATAGTTTTGATCATTTTCAAATATATTTAATTGTGATTCTCTACATGTTCTTGAATTTTTTGTAAGTAGAACAATTATGTTGTTTGTCATGACCAAAAAGAAAATGATGAAATATGAAAGTAATAAATGAATAAAAATAAAATGGATCTTACAAATATGAAATTATCTGAGAAAAAATGCATATTTTAAATTTGCTGAAATATGTGGTGTTCAAAATGATTTGTGCTGATAAAATGTCAATTGGACTTTGCACATTTTGAAGTCTGAACTATTTTTAGTAGTCTAATAAGCTCTTAGCTTAAATAAATAAATCCTTTTTATTATTTAGCGTAAATGAATAAATGCTAAAAAATAAGCTCCTAAAAATAATTTAGTAAGGTAAAATCCTAGGAGAACCCACACACTTGGCGACAAATTGAAAATAAGCGTAAAGCCAGAACGATGTTCCAAAAATAGTTTGGTTTACCATATCTAGTGTATCGAAGTATTTTTTTTTTATCAAGACTGGCGCAAGCCACAAGTATCGCCAATGAAAATAATTCGCCCCAAGGGTGTGAGCTTTACTAGGATCCAACTTTTAGTACTATAATACCTAAGCAAATAAATTTATACTTTGTTGTAATATATATGTAATAAAAATATTTCCAAATTTCTTACGACAAAATCTTTAATTTGAAACCCTATAGAGATTAGCTTGATACCCAAAAGACTTAACATATTTAATATTTATCCCCTTTTGCTACAAGAACGATTTTTCAGATTGTCTATATATTCATGTTACAAATGAAAAAATTCAGATTACTTCCAAGTACTACTCTAATACATTTGCATTAAGAAAGTGTATGCATTCAGAAATTGAAGTCTTTTAATCTGAAAATGATCTCTTTATTAGACTATAGTGGGAATAAATGCATGTTGAAAATAAGCTGGGCAAAATGACAATATAAATTCAATCAATAAAAAAGTCTGTGAATATGATTTCTATTTGAAAAATTAAATATAACTCTATAATATAAAGTTCTGGAGCTATCTGTTTGAGAATAATATTACTTCGAAACTCAAAAACAGCACTTAAAATTTAAAATATTAGTACTAGAGTTGTAAGGTTATGAATGAATTTTCTCTTATAAGGTAATAATACTAAGATGATTTATTAAATGCTATTTTTTTTCACATTTTTAAAACCCATTTCTTAGTTATGTAAAATATTTCCTAAATTTATTTATATTGTTCTTGAATAAATTTTATATTGTTTAGCATAAGTGATACTGTGACCAATTATATTAATATAAAAATTTAGAGGTATGCATCAGAATTGAAATTCATAAGAAATTGAATCTTACACAAAACATTTAAACAATGTTTCATAATGAAGAGCTTTATGCACAGGGAAAAAAAGTATTTTTAGCTGCTTGCAAAAATCATCCTATATTGTCAGTATAATATACTTACTAAATATGAATATTTTACAATGTTAAAAAATTGGATATAAAATTTTACTAACACACCATTTAGTTTTGAAATCTACTGTAACACATTTCAATCATAAGAGAAGTCTATGTAAAAGAAAAAGTAAAAAACATTAACATTTAGAACATTGCATCTCCCACTAGCTATTAATTTAATGCCTGAAATATAATAAGTTCATTTATGCTTAGTTTTAGTTGATTAATAGATACAATGATTAATGGTGAAATTCAAACAAGTGTACTAGATATGTTAAAAAAAATTGCTTTTAAATCCTGAGAGAAATGTTATTTCAGAAACTACTGAAATAAAAGTTTTAATGTCTTCCAAAAAGCTATTTATTTCTAAAGATTTATTGAAAACATCATAAAATACGACAAAAATAGAAATGGTTTTCAATATTTTAAAAATTAAATTGTAAATAATTTTTTTCAGGAAATGCAGGACCAAAATTCAACATTTTGCTATAAAAAAATAAAAATTCAGAAATATTTCATAATTTTTATTTGTAAGAAATATTTTTTAAATTAAATTTTGTACAATAGAGAGTTTGGTCTTGATGTGTTTATTTTTTTTACATACATTTTAGTATTATACATGTATATACAGTAAGAGAAAAGTCCTAGGTTAATGTTAAATTTGTTAACCTAAATAAAAAATTAACCTAGCAAGTGAAAAAAGTAGAAATTGGCATGTTTAAACAAGAACAGTAAATACTTATATTTAAATTTTCAAAAATCTGTTAGGTTATTTTTATCTTCTGAAAGAAAGAATTCCATTGTTTTATGAATTTAACATGGGTTGTTAAAATTAAGTTTTCTCAAGGCCCAAGTTGTAGTTTCATATTACTTAAAAATTTGTTTAGAAATGCAATTTTATAAAATTTTCAAAAATTTTTATAAAATAATGTAAATTAATAAATAATTTTTTTTCTTTACTTACAATAAAATATATTGATGGATAAAAAAATAAATTCATCAATTTAAAATTTGCATAATTAAAAAAAACAAAGTATACAGTATAGAAGTATTTGTTAAACAATTGTAGATTGTTAAGAAGTCTTATACATGTCACTACATAAGAAAATGATGACAATTATACTATTGCTGATACACAAATGAGTGTTGACAAGAAATTTTGAAATTTCTTTGACAGTTATTTATTTTACAATAGTAATTTTAAAAATACTATCAAGATTACAGAAATATTGATTCTTTGTAATCAAAATGAAACTGATCATAAATCTGTGATAAAAATGAAATTGTTAAACAAATGATTAAAATTCTATACAAATGTGAAGAGGAAAACTTTACAGCTATATGATTTTGATCATTTTGTAGAAAAAAATTGTATGCAAGTAAAATTATTATCATTTTGAAATTAATAAAATAACTTTCTTACAGCTAATCAAACTTCAGGAATAAATTCAATTTAAACCTTTTATCTATGATTGCAAAAGTATTTGGCAAATTTATTAAATTTATCTAGAATTCAATGCAATTTAAAAAGAAAACAAAATTTGGAGTTGAATACGATAAACTAAAAAGGGAAATTAGAATAAAGCATTGACTATCAAATGTAAGATTTTTTTCTTCTATTTTTAAATTTACAGCATATTCTAAGATTTTTTATTATACTTGAAATGAAATTTTAAAAAATTGGAAATGCTAATTTTACACCTAATAGAAATGGAATTTGAAATAAAATTGAAAATGTATACTTGTTAGTAATATATTTAAAAATTATGAATTACATTTCAAAAGCAATGCATCATACAAAAATCTTTTAAGTATCCTTGAAAACATTGTAAATATTTATAGATAGTTCATTAATTTTTTTTATTATTATTATTAAACTATTATTGAAATTAAGGATAATACTTTTAGAGAGGAACCTTTTCTTCTCCAAACAAAATATTTAAAGTGAATTATTTTCTGGTAGATTATTTATACTGAACAAAATGTTTTTAATACTATAAAATAATATATAAATAGAAGAACTTGTTTATTCATTTAAAATTATAGAGTATTAAATAAATTTAAAAATGTAAAACAGGAATAAACTCATTAACGATTAATTAATTAAAAAATATTAAGATTTTTTCCTTAAATAAATTTTAGTGCACTACTCAAAGAAAAATCAATATTTCAAACAATGTGAAAAATACTTTATTACCAACTTAATAAGAAATATACATTTTTACCAGATGAAGAATCAAGAATTACAATTTGATACTAATTTATTTTCCTTTTTATACATAGCATAAATAAGATAAAATTGTCAAAACACAGTAACAAAATTTTTAATTTAAAATACAATTGCCCAAAATTATGAACTGCTTATGCAGCTTTAATTTTTGATGAAAATTAAAATGATGAAATAAAACATCTGAAAATATCAATTCAGATACTTTAAAATCTGGATATTTAACATCTAATCTAAATTTTAATATATTTTAATAACATCGCTACTGAATTATTTGAAAACACACTGGTGCTATGAGTTGAGGAAATAAGGGGTGTCACTGGGCTCAAAATAAAATTTTTAAAAGCCCATCATAAGATGGCTTGAACCACCAGCAGCTCAAACCCCAGTCTCATTGAGACTCTCCATACCATGATCATTAATCAAAATCAAACGACACATGGCAAAAGCAAATTCCTCAGATGATATTAAATACTGTTTCAATATTTTCTACAAGATAATGTTAAATAACTGTCTCATTGAGACAAGAATACAAAACTGAAATTCCTTTTGGAAACTTCATATTGATAAGAAAAAGCTTCTCAAAAGATTTATAATGCGCATCCTTTTTCAGAATTTTTCTTCTTTTGTTACAAAGAAAGGGAAAATAAATTTCCAAAATGTTTTATTCCTTCAAATTTCAGCAGTTCTAATCCTTGAATGTTGTTCTCAAGTCAAGGGGAAGATTCTCAGAATGCTTGATCGAAAGATTTTCTAAAGTCTGGGAAGGCCAGGGTCCAATGGAAGTAGGAACAGTCCCACCAGCTTTTAAATCATATTTTTGCCTATATGGGTATTCAACATAATGTATTCCATCACTTAAAGATCTTTCTTTTTCTTCAATTGTCTTTTCAATTTCCCAAAGTTCTTCTTTCAAACTATCAGTGTGTTCCTTGTAACGCATAAATTCATTCATCTGCATTCCATCCATATTGTCAAGACAACCCTCATTGGTCCTGAAATGCTTAGAGACATCAGCATTTTTCATGCATTCAGTTTCATTAGTACTATCAATACAACTGATAGAAGTTGAAGATTCCACAACCGGTAAATATTGATCTGAAACCAAAGCAATCGGATCTGTAAAAGTTAAGGAAGATGTAGCATTGAGGGTTGGTGCCAAAGAAGCAGATGGCAATGGGTGACACACAACAGAGGTAGGGCTTGTGAGTTCACCCATGTGAGAGACAGCATTAACTTGTATCGGTGCAGGACCACGTATCAAACTTTTAGAGCATTTTGATATTGGTCCATATTTAGAAACTAATGGGGGATCAAAAGGAATAAACTCATCTTTCTCTGAAGGCCAAAAAAGTGTACAACTGCTGAAGTTATTTTCAGGCATCCCATTCTCATTCCTATCTTTTAGAGTTGAATTTTCAAGTGGGTTCTGTGATGAATCCACTAATGTAGTGTAATCACTGTTATTGCAATGAGTTGTTGATCCACAAGAGAAAATACTTGTAGATGTCCAAGGAGAATAAAATGAAACAACATTGCCATCATCCATTGTCTTTAAAAAACAATAAGAGGTCTCCATAGCTGAAGAGGAAGCAGTTCCATTCTCCTGAGGCTTGAAAGTTGATTCTTTTGAAAGGTTAACTTTGTCTAATTGAGCTAAAAGTTGCTCTTTTCTCTCTTGGAGAGCAGCTAATGACTGGCCATCCAATCGTTGACCTTTGAATAATGGTTTGTAAGACAAAGAATGTCTGAAATCATTTCCTTGAATATTATTCATAGGAAGCCCCAATGGATGTGGTTGAGAAAATGAAACACTTTGAGAAGGAAGGCCTGTTGAATTACTTATAACTGAGGGGAGCAGGCATTTATTGTTAGGTTTAAACTTAGTTCCAGGAAAACCAGTTACTGAAGTTGGCATTACAGCCATAATGGTAGTGGATAAAGGTGTCCCACAGTTTTCAGAAGGTAACATGTTATTTACAGGTAATGTAGTATAAGATGATTGCTGCATAGATAGAATCTGAGAAGTTTTTGAACACAGTGGTTGAAAGGCAGGAGAATCTGGATTTAAAATATGTGATGAAGGTAAAGTAGAATGAATACTTGCATTTGATATTAGATTTGTATCACTCATATCAATATTACATAAATGAGCACTAGAATTTGGATCTGCTTCTGCAACACTTGAATTATCTGGGCTATATGATTGATCAAAACAATAATTAGACATGCCACACTCAGATGCTCCATCAGATAATGATGATGAAGGATTACATGTTGATGTTTCTAAGCAAGAGCCATCAGGAATAGGGCTCCTCATATTGGGTACTGAACTTCGACTTCCAGAATTTCTTTTACTTTTTGCTCTGTACTTTTCTAACTCCTCTTGTGAATGAGCAAAAGTACAATTAAGACCACGAGGGCAATTATTACGTTGAGTCAAATAACGACAAATACTAGTTTTATATTTTGCATTCAAGTTCAATCTATCTTCTTGCAGTTTACGATTTCCAAAATTTTGCACAAAATCTACAAGGCCTTTAACAACCATCTTTGCTGCTTCTTGGGCCATTTTTAAATCTTCCCATTGAGGTGGTGGAGCATCTGGGCTAGGATCTATAGCAGCTAATAGTTCTAGATATGGTCTCAAAACTGATAAATTTCCTGGATCACCAGTTCGTTGAAGAGCAATAATTAATTCTTGGACACTTTGTGAAAATGACTGAGGGGTTTGTAACTTATCAATAATAGATTGCATATGTGATTTACGAGCTGTTTCACCATATAAAAGAGATGACCATTGTTCAGGTGCTATACGCAATCCAGCCTCTGTAGCTATCTGGACAATTTGAGCATCATGCTCCCTCCTAAGTGCTTCATATGTGCGGAATTCTTCTTTAAGTTGCATTAATGAGGAATCACCTTCACGTTTAGAAACCTTGAAACAAGATGCTCTGTACAGTAGCTGAACAACATGACCAATACTAGTTTTTGATGCTTGAGGGAAATGAGGTGCAAGACGTTGTACAACAAACATTACCAAGACTTTTCTAGATAAAGAAGAACCATCTTCTAAAGCTAAAAGAACAAGTTTTAGAACTTCTTCTTGCATAGCTGGACCTAGAAATTGACAACCTCTTGCTCTAACTGCAGCCCACAAATTAGCAGATAATTGCTGAGGATTTTGATGTTGCAATATTAATTCAGTGACAGAACGTTCACCAATTGATCTTGTCGCTCTCATTGCTCTTGTTCGGCCTTCTTCCTCCACTAGTTGGCAATTAATAAGAGTGACCAATTTTCTTTGCATTGGCCTGCTAAGTGGACCACTTTGGGGCATGCCATTAACTGCATTGGGAGGTGATGATTTTAAATATAAAGCTAAATCTTCAATGCAATTTTTCGCTTCCAAGTAATGTTTATAATCTTCAATAGCCACCAAGGAACCAACCAATGGCGGTTTTTCAGGTATTCTTCCTCCAACGAGCTGTAAAAGTGCATAATTTTCAGGAAGTTGGTTGATATCAGCAGATATAACAGTTTGATCAAATGGACACTGCTTTCGCTGCAGTTTTGACAGGCAACTTTTACACATAGTATGCCCACACCCAAGACTGATAGGACGTCGAACACTACATTCAAACTCATTGTAACAAATTGGGCAGGATAAAAAATCTGTCCACTGTGGGGCTTGTACAGGCATTGCAACTGATTAAGACCAACCAGCATTACTGGTGAGTTTAGCTTTTCTATGAGTTCTCATTCTGGTTTCATTTCATAAAAAGGTAAAATGTCTTTTAATTGGATGTATATATAGTTCTTCAAGTAAAAGTTTGGACTTGAAAGATGATGAAGCAAAGCTACAAGTCATAATTCTTAAGTCACTGCACTATGCTAAAATTCAAGTTCAGATATCAACATCTAAAATAACAATCAAATAAAATGATGATGGTGGTGATAGAAATGCTTGAACAGTAATTTTTCAACAGCTAAATCACGTATTTTTCTCTCTCTCCCACAAAATTCAATTTCCATTAGTGGGCGATATTTTAATGCAAGAACAAACACCATACACTGAGCAAAAATTGTTCATGTACCATACTGTGAGTACTAATCATTTACCGTATGATAACAAACAAGCCTAGAAACAAAGCTATATTAATAAGAAAAATAGCCAAATCTATATTCTATAATGATATTTAAGTTTCAAATCAACTAATACTTATTTTCATAATTCTGTATGACAATTCTTAGATTGTTTACTTGACTAAAACAGTAATTCATAACATAAGCATAAAATTGATTTGATATTGATTATTTTCCATCCATTGATGAATTGATGGGAAACACTTTTCTTAAAATAAAATTTTCTTTATATAATTATTGGTTTCTAAAAACTTAAAAAAACCTATGTTTTAAAAACTGACTACTTACAAGAATTTTAAAGAATAAAATCTTTAAGGACTATTTTTTCGTCGTTTAGCTCCTCCATATTTTTATTTTTTCATTAAATCTTAAATGCTCGATATCATATATATATAACTTCAACTATCACTTTAACTGAAATAAATAAATAATGTAAATCAGATATTTTTTTTTTTTTTTTCAGATATTAACTGTTGGACGATCTTTCATTACAATAATAATATCCCCATAATAAGAATCTCGTTGTTAATTAGATATCATATTTCAGGTTCAAAACTATTTTTGTAAACAATTAACACCTAAGACTAGACAACTGTGCGATGGATAAAATGCGAAATTCTTACTGTTGAAATAAAATTTTCTTTGATACCTCAAAATTAAAGAAAATGAGTGTTATTGCAATTTATAATGAATTTTTGCAATAGTGTGACATATTTCGTTTGCATTTTATTATCACTGAAGCAGAATTGTAGACTCTTTCCCTAAAAACTAGTTAACTTTGCTTTATTGATTTGTGTTATATAAGTTTGATTAGTATTGCTGTACTAGTTTTTATATTTTAAGAGTCACACCAACATATTTTAGTTAACTTTTATTCTTACATTCGTTAGTAAGCAATATAATAAAATTTTTTAATTTTTCAATATAATTATGAAAGATTTTCAATTATTGATTTCAATAATAATTTTTATGAGAACAATTTAAATAGTATATACTGTTGAAATGAAGAGTTACAATAATATCATATAATATTTGCTTATAATAATATCAAAAGTTGATTGTCTTGTCTAGAAGTGTATGATTTCATATCCAACAAATTTAATCTTGAAATTTTTTAAAATTAAAAAATTACTTATGAGTTAGAAAATAACATTGATTACTCTTTAAATATAATGTACGCATGTGTTAAAAAGAATTATTTATTCTAATAAATTTTTATCATTAAATTTTTAGGTATTGTTCAAGTCCTGACCAATTATAGCGATATTAAAGATTTTTATAATATGAAAGATCAATAAAATATTGAAATTAAATTAAAAAACACTGCAATTTTTTTTAAGTTTAGAAAATTAATTTTTGAGCATTTAAATGCAAGAAAATACAATGTAATGTATTTTAAAATTTTACGTTTTAATGTGACTTTCATATGAAACAGTATCCAACTAAAGATATTCCTTGTTATTTAATCAATGTTTAAAGTATCTAATGTTCCACTGTAGTTACATTAAAATAGTTACTCACTGTAGTTACTCAAATTATTGAATATCAGATATCTTAATTAGATATATAAATTAGTATATATAATTCTTAGTATAATAATAATATATTAAAATGTTAGTATGTATACAATAATTTATTTTATATATGCATAAAAATAAATTGAATATTTAACGGACTAGTATTGAACTTCCTTTTTTTTTAATCTATGAATAGAATGAAACTACATTAGGTTATTGTAAACTCTCACTTCTGTCATTATTTATTTAGGCTATTTTTTATTAAAATTACTTTGATCCTATATATGTTTTTATTCTGTTTATATTTTTTGCTTACTTCAGTTTGAATTACTGAAACATTTATGAAATTTGCTAGAGTGTTGTATCTTTTTATGATTAATAAATTGTTTTTCATGACTAATAATAATTCCTTTCTCAATTATAACTTCTCATTAAAATATTTTCAATTCTTCATTTAATCTTTCATGCTTAAATTTTATCTTTTGGGCTAAATACATTTTAAATTTAATGTAATTAATTTCAATAGGTTCTTAATTCCTTGGATTTTACCTTCATTTAAAGATTTATTAATCATGAAAAATATCAGTACTTCACTATTGTCAGTTAATTTTTTCATTATAAAAATCTTTATTTTATTTAAAAATCAATTTCCATTGATAAAAATCACATTTGAAATTCAAACCTATTGCTTAACAAAATCACAATTCAAACCTATTGCTTCTGTTTTCATTGCTAGGGCCAAAAAAATTTTGACTGCATTAAATTTGATATCACATGAAATTTATATTTATTCTAACTTTCAAAGTTATATTTTACTATTCCAAAATAATTCTGAAATTCACCATTCATTTTTTATTACTTTTTTATTTCTGTTAATGTTAGTGCTTTATGCTCCCAAGTCACAGGTTTGATGTTCTATCTTTGGCTGCACAAAGTTGACTCAGCCTTTTATCTTGTGGGTCTGTAAAACTGAGTACTAAGCATGATTGAAAACTAAACAGAATTTTGCTTTAGGTTACCACCTAACCAGGACATATGCTTCACACCCCATGACCCGCAATCATAAAAGCAGATATTTGCAATGTAGGTCTTGTTCGCCCTTTCGTCACCAAGTTTAATTTAATGACTTTTTTTTTAAGTATTCTGTTTTTATTGAAA
This sequence comes from Latrodectus elegans, assembly GCA_030067965.1. NCBI lineage: Eukaryota > Metazoa > Arthropoda > Arachnida > Araneae > Theridiidae > Latrodectus > Latrodectus elegans. Next base: position 66,915,740 of record CM057813.1, on the reverse strand, counting down.
TGTTGTGATTTTTTAAAATAACCTTTTTCTTAAATTCCTGCTGATGTTGTGATTAACCCCTTAACTGTCAGGGGTTCTGTGAAGAAAGTGCTTCATTTTTGCTTCAAGATGGCAACATTGTTTTGGCTTTCACTGCATTGCAAGTTTTTCCCCCTTTAGAGCTTGTCAAGAATACAAACGCCCCTAATTCTTGATGTGACATATTTCTGTTTTACCCTGGACCACCTGACAATAATCCCATTCTAATGACTTTCTTCGGGAGAATTCCATCAATCACTGTGAGCTGAAGAAACCAAAATTTGCTAGTAGTCTGCTTTGTGAATGTTCTGCTTGAAAATTTCTTCAAGTCCCTATTATAATATTATATTATGCTAAGTATGAATTTTATTTAATTATTTTGTAAATTATTATCAGAAAATATAATTTATTTTTAAGCAGTGTTTGTATTTAAAATCTTAAATAAATAAAAAATATATGATAGCTATCACAATGAATATCATATTATAATTTTAAAATATTATTTTGCCTTATATATATATAATCATTTTTGTTTATTAAAAATCAGAATTTTTTTTATATTTCCCAGATAGTAAAAAAATGTATTGGTTTTTAATAATTGCAGTTACTTTTCAAAATCAATGCTATATTTTTAAAATCATAAAATAATTTTCAAAATTAATAAAAGAAATGCATTCGTTGCTTTAATACATGCAATTTGAAGAATTTTGATAAAATTGTATTAATAATTTTCAAAAAAAGAACTTAATTTCCTAACGGTAGACTGCAGAGTATTAGCTACTAACTCTAGTTAAAATTTTTGTGGAACATTTTTAATGTAAATTTTTCATATTAAATTCCTCACATAGAAAGATTTCTATTTCAAATTATGTAAAAATATTACTCTATACAAGAATCTGTGTTATATATTTTTCAATATTTCTTAAATTGTTTTGCACAAACATTAAAAAGAATGTATCTCTTACCTGAAAATTTGTTTTTCAAAACCAGAATAAGAGCAAATATATAAAAAGAAGGAAATCTTAATGCTGTTGTTTACAATATTATACTAATAATTCAATATTTAGTATAGAACATGTCAATATTGCATTTTTTCACATGTTCATATTAGTATGTAAATATTTTTCCTTCTTAGAACTATGACTACTTTGACATGCAAATCATTAAAAACAGTAAATTTAGATAATTTTTTTTTTACATATTCATTTTTCAATTCTTAATAATTTACTTTCATATAATTACAATTATTATTATAAATATATAAGTTACGTCATATTCTAATCACTGAAATTTTGATAGACAATTATATGATAATGGAATTATAGTGCCAAGAATTTTATCAAGTAAATTATATCACAGGTAAGCTCAAAAGAATATTTGCGAAGCTCTTAAGTTATAAGTTCCTTAAACCAGCACGGCTGTGTTCAATGAAATCCGAGAGTAATATAATAGGTATTTAAAATAATTATATATACATTCGCGATGTAGCTTGGGGCTTCTGTGGAGCTAAATCTGGGTATAGTGAATATGTAGAAAACTTCATTTTAAAGAATAATAGTCATATTATAAGTAATTAATGTTGCATAAAAAATTCTAATGATTGTGATTTTAAAATTTTTCAGTAGCTGATTAAATTAACTTCACTTGAGCCCCGTCCTTATCAAACAAAGAAGGGACCCGACAAGGATGAAAAAACTATAAATGTTAAAAGAATCAAATTACTTATAAAGATATTGATTTTTATATCCATTTCATTTCCTGAAAATCATTAAATGTATCAGAAAAATAAGGAATATAAAACGTAACTGTGAAAGATGTTATTGAGACTTAAAACGGGGAGAAATTCTTGTATATTGTCCCAGAAAAAAGCTCTGTATTTACCTCAAGCTTTGTTGTAACTTAATCTACTGTCGAGTTATACTCGTAAAACAATTCATGTTAAAAAAAATTTCTCATTAACGGCCCTCTTTGTCCAAAAATGCTTCAGAAACAGACTGACCCCCAACAGAAAGAGATATTTTTTTTTCAAGATAGCACTGCAGTATCCAATTAAGAGAATTGTGCTCCTGGAATCGAAATACGATACAACGCTGGAAATAGAAAAGTAATTACCTCCAAATGCTAGGAAAATTCATAATTTCCTTTTATTTTAACTATTTATTCTTTTAGAATATCATCATTTCACACTCAAAAAACTACGTTAGAAATGTTTTATTTTGAGTAAATTTTATTTTCTGTCTTTAACTTATTCTTTACATTTTGCTTATTTAGCAGATTTTTCAGCCATTACGAATATTTATTAACAAACATTTATAGTTTTGAAATATATATATATATATATATATATATATATATATATATATATATATATATATATATAATCAAATTGATTATTTGAAATCAAAATATTTAAAATTTAAAGATTTTCGAAAATAATTTTTATCTGACTTGTAATTCTGTCACCTTTATACTAATACATTTTGTTGAAAAATTCTTTTTTTAAAAGTTAAAATATCAAATGTATTAAATATTTTTCATATATACACATAAAATGTTTCTTGATAGTTAATCTTTAGCCAACTTTATATTTCAGTTTATATAATCAAAGCATGTTTAGCTTAGGAATCATTTTAAAGGAATAATAAGGCAAAATTATTATTCTTTATAAAATGCTACAGATTAGTAAAAATTTTGAGTGTTATAAAATGATTCACAGAATGAAAATAAGTTCTATTCTTAGTATGAATTAGCTCTTATTTTAATTAAGAAATATATTTTAAAGTCATAAGAAAATCTTATTAATTATGTTAAAAATAATTTGAAAATTTTCAGAGAGAAAAGTTTTCAGAGTAAAATCATAAGATAGTGTTACGGTAAAAGTGACTAATCCGGCAATTATGTATAATAACCAATGATTATACATAATCCCTACTAAACTCGGTAAATGTGATAAATTATTGAAATATATGGATAATCCTGTAAATATGCGTGATGGGAAATGTCCTAAATTTAGATTACTTTGTAGAAAAATGATATTTTAATTTCAAAGAATAAATATTTTTTAGCTATATCAAATAATTCATCCAGAAGAGTTTGAAAAATATCATGATGACTTTGATAATTGGTTGAGAGATTGAATATCATGAATAAAACATACACAAAATCTCTTAGTTTAAGAATTTAAATAATTGTGATTTATTGTACGTTCATTTCAGACCGATATATTAGATAATAGTGTATAGGTTATACATATATCTGACGTAAAAGGTATTCAAAAACACAAAATGATCACACTTTGATTTACTAAAAATAAATTAATGTCTAGATTATTATTTCAGTAAATAATTTTATTTAAACAATACAGAACTTCACACAAATTGAATATTAACTAGTTCTTATAGATAACTTTTATTTTTTGTTAATTAAAAGATCTGTGGAAAAAGAGAACAATTTAGATTATTAGAATTTATAAAAACACTTCCATGTCAAAACAAATTAAAACTATAAAAAATAATTTATTTATATTTGATTTAAATTTACTTATTTACATACATTAGACTGCTATAACACTTAGAATTACAGTTTGCCAGATTTTTACATTTGGATTTACCAAATCTGCACTGTCTCGAAACACATGGTTAATATCATTGAATCTCAGAAAAATTGTTTTCTAAACAATCTTTGACTAATTCTTAAATTTCCTTAAGTTTGATTTCTACTGATACATTTTTGAATCCTATTATAGTTAAGATTTTTTTACTAAATATTTTATCTCAAATTTAAAAGTATAACCTGAGCCCTTAAAATTATCTATATTTAAAACTATTTTATTTTATTTAAGATTATTATATTTATTTTATTTTTAATATTTTATTTTATTATTATTATATTTAAGATTATTAGATTCTTTGTGTAATGTTATTTCGACGCCGCAGGCGAACAGCCTACTCGCGAAGCGAGTGTAAGGCTTTAAATGTCCGCTGCGTAGTAGTCCCCATCACGGAGAGGCTAAGAGCCCCCCCTGTCGGGCCTGGAAAATGAGAGCCGATCCAGTAGCCGAGGATTGCAAGACGGGTTACTACTCTGTCTGACCGATACTGGTCTGCCATCTAAAGTCTCTTAGCTCGTTTCCGGAACGAACCAGACAAGCCTATCCACCAACCCAACGCGTATGCGCCATTCCCCGTTTATTAAATCTTTAAATTAACAGGACAAAGCCCGATCGCGAGGTGAGGCCCACGCAGTGAGCGTCACCTTTACAGGTGCGGGCTGGGAATTGCATGCCCTCATGGGGGACGTTGTGGGAAGGCGAGCCGTATTTACGCTAGTCTAGAGGGAAACCATGAAAACCTCTAGCACTCACCCGAGCTGGCTTGCAACTCTGCTGCGTTACAGGTAGAGCTGCAGCACGCTCTGGCGACGAAGGTCTTGATACAAAGTGGTATGAACGCCGGAATAAAAGTTCAAGTCGGCGACATCCTCTGTCTTGGTCGAGGTTGATGGTCGCGGAAGAACGTGCCCTGCAATGCGATAGTACAGTTCTGATCTACACTGCCGGGTGTCTTTCTCGCTGACCCTGTGTTGCAGCGAGTGGTGCCGCTTTCATCTGGAACGAAAGTTTGTGACATCTGATTGCGGGCACTCACTTGCTGGTTGAGACATGTTGTGGTTGTCCATTGACCGTCTGAGAAACCACTTTTGTGGCCGGTCAATGGCAACGATCACTTTGTAATTGAATGTCACTGAAAGCTCACAATTTCCTTGGTCGCACTGCACTAGAGTTTGTGTAGACACTTCCGCAGTCACTGCTTGCCTCCAGGCATTGATGGTTCATCATTCGGTATGGGGCCAAGAGTCCTCAATCTCGCTGGTTACAGGATCTGTGTGTTGTGGTTTTCAGGTCGATTGGGCTCCTCTGCCTTGTCAAAATCGGTGTCACTTGGTCACTGCTTGGTGGACGTGCTCCTCAATAAGGTGAGGCGTGCCTATTCCTCAAGATGGTGAGGTCTGCCATATGAATATGTTTGTGTATGTGTGGTCCCTGTAATCCTCAATATGGTGAGGCATGCCTTGTTGTTTGTGTTGGTGATTGTTAAGCACAGGGAACCTTAATCATTAATTGCTTCTATCGCCACCGGCTTGGTAATTTCTAATTTTCTAATTATTTTTATTAGTTTATTTTGCGCTGTTTTATTCTTGAGAATTAGTTCGCTCCACGCTGGTATGTTAGCCTCAGTTGGTTTATTTAGGTGATGCGCTGATGTCAACGGGCAATCAAATGCGCGTAGTGTTGTGGGTTTCTTCTTCCCCACATATACAATCTCCTGTTGTGGCCTTTCCCAACCTGTGAACAAAGGTTGGAAACTGGCCGTGACCTGTGAAATATTGGGCTAATTGTTGCTGGCCCACTGGTCGCTGTGTGTTCACTTTTGGGAAGAAGGTATGTGTACCTGCCTGTGTCTGCTATGTCCCACTCTTCTTGCCACCGATTTAGGATTTCTTGTAGTACTAGTTTCTTCAGGTGCGACTGTGGTAGCTTGATTATATCCTCTTGTGGCATTTGTGTCGCCCTTTTAGCTGCTTTGTCGGCCTCCTCGTTACCTGTTATACCTGTATGCGCAGGCACCCAGTATAGTTTAATTGTGTGTTGTTTGGCTAATTCAATAAGTAATTTTTGTGTTTTTTGTATGTATTTATTTCTCTGTTTGTGCTTTGCTAAGGCGTACAGACTTGAGAGACTGTCCGTATGTATGTGTGTAGCTACTGGGCTTTTGTCTTCTATCCATGTGAGAGCTTTGTTTATTGCATATATTTCTGCTTGGAAGACCGAATTGTTCCTATTCATGGGCAGGTGAGTGGTGTTAATTAGATGTGTGTTATGGTAAACGCAGATTGCCGCGCCAACGCCGTCTTCGGTTTTCGAACCGTCTGTATAGATATTGTAGTGTGGCGATAGTGTTGATTGTGTTGGTGGGAGGTTTATAAATTTTCCCATGATTTTATCAGCTGGGTGGATTGGGTGTATTGCAGCTTTGGTCTGAAATTGCTCTGTTTTAAGCGTTAATGTGCCGAAGTTTGCATCCTCATTGTATCTTAGCACGTTTGCCACGGTCGCTTCCCTCAGCACCTGGAGATGTAGTGGTATCACACCCGCTAGGACATTTAGCGCTGCTGTTGATGTTGTTCTGTAGGCCCTCGTTATTCTTAACAGAAATGGCCGTTGCACTGTTTGTAGTTTTTGTGTGGCTTGTTTGCCTAAATTACTGCCCCATACTGATGAGGCGTATGTGAAGATTCTTTCTGCTACAGTGTGATACCAGGTCTTTAGGAGTTTTGAGTTTATTCCCCAGGCGCGCGGCGCTACTCTAATTAGATGTCCATGTGCTATTATTGCCTTTTGTCTTAGTGTATTGATGTGTGCGAGCCAATTGAGGTTTTGGTCTAACGTCACACCTAGATACTTAATTGTAGTTACTGCTTTTAGCGATTTGCCTCCTATTCTAATTATTGGTTCTCTTTGTAGTTTATGTGGTTTGGCAAACGTGATTATGTTGCACTTGTTGACTGAGATTTGTAATTTGTGCGCATTGCACCATGATTCAAATTTTGTGGCTGCCGTCTGCCCTATTGTCTCTATTATTTTCCTAGTTCTTCCTTTAACACTTATCAGAAAGTCATCAGCGAACGCTGTAATGTTGACTTCTGGTGGGGTTGTTTTCATTAAATAATCGTTAGCGATTATTGTCCATAGTATAGGTCCCATGCACGATCCTTGTGGGCAGCCTTTGTAGATATTGTGTTTAGTGTTTCCAGTACCCCAGTCGTATTGTATTGTTCTATTTGTTAAATATGTGCTAATTAGTTTTATTAATGGGCTTGGACAGTTTAAGTCTATTAATTTCGTGTTGATATCCTGCCAGTGAACTGAATCAAACGCGCCCTTAATATCAACTGAGATTAGTAGTGTATATAATTTATTATCCCAGTTGTTTCTAATTTGTTTTGTGATTTCCTTGAGAGCCATTGTGTAATGTTATTTGCATTATACTCTTATTACATGTTTATCCTATATATTATATTACTATTTTTTGAGATGGGGCTCCAAAATGGTATGGTACCCGGGCGCCAATTGTGTTAGCTACGCCACTGATCCATTGTAGGTGAATATGATTTGATACGGACATCCGGTTTAGGTAGGTTATGGTGGGCACTTTTGGAACTTTATGCGAAGATGCTTGTAGCTCTCATTGAAGAAGATATTTGGAGAGGATTTATGCAATCAATTGACTAACCTTATGTAAGTAAAGTCAGTTGAATTTGGTGATCACTAACAATGACGTCTTGATATGTGAAGAAAAAACTCGGATTTATAAATTCGTGTAAGAAAATAGTTCAAGGTGGATTTTGAGTTGTAACTTTCTTTTTTCATTAAAATTAGAATCTGTTCGATAGGCGTAGAAATTCACAGCATGCAAGAATTTTAATTTCCGGATTTGTAGATAGTCCAAATATCCAAGAGAATGATAATGCTCCTATTCGTAATTTTTTCCGTAGTTGATTCCGCAGATGTTCGTATTAAGGATAATCTAGGAGAATATGATGTATGATTTCAGGTTCACTGTACTGACAGCGGTCTTTATGCCAGAGATTAAACCTAATTAGAATCGAATTGGTAGGAAAAGATCTTTTTCTTGCTCTGGTCAGCCATAAGTCTTCTAGTCGCGATTTTGTTAACAGCCTATGATTTTTGCGAATAGATGTGAGATAAGTGAATGCTTTATCATATTTGCTATTTTTCCATTGATTGAGACTTTATTTAAAGTAATGTTTCTTGATGTGTTGTTTCAGATCTTCAGGAGAAATAGATCGAATAGCATAATGACTCACAGTTGCTGCTTTCGCCAATGAGTTTGCAATTGCATTACCAGCAATCCCTGAATGTCCGGGAACCCAAACTAACTGCATTGACAAGCACTTTTGAGTAGATTGAATCATTTGGAATCGAAGCAGTTGAATAATAGTTGGTAATGTCCTGGAACAATCTGAAAGAGCAGAAATGCAAGAAAGTGAATCTGTGAAAATGACATATTTTTTGGGTTCAGTGCAAATTTTAGAGACTGCAATAAACAGTACCAAAGCCTCTGCTGAGAAAATGGAGTTTATGGAACTAATTTTCCCTGTTATTGATTAACTAGTTGTAAAATTGACTATTGCAATACCCACAGTTGATCCCTGCTTAGAAGCATCTGTAAAAATCATCGTATCTGTCTGCCATGATGACTCGCAAACTTGGTGAAATAGCTTACAAATTGTATCTTTTGGCAATGATTTAGTCTGAAAAGGGAGACTCAAGGAGCAATTAAAGTTTTTTTTTTTTTTTTTTTTTTTGAAAATTTATGGCCAGCTAGTTGAGACTTTTAATATGCACGAGGTATTTATTCTTTGTTGGTCGAGCTACAATTTGACTTTAATGGCCAGAGAATGATTACGATTGACTCGATTGTTAGTTAGCTTTTCCCAACCTTGAAACACAGGGAGATAATGATGACTTGCTTAAATTTCGAATGTAAAAGTTTAACGAGAGCATTTCATGTCTATAGTGAAGAGAACTTTCTCCTGCTTCTTGTAGAACTATCGGTATGGGGGTCCACTTAGGAAGACCTGTGGCAATTCTTAAGGCTGTGTGATAGATAGTTTCAAGGAGTTTGCGGTCTGTTGTGCATGCTGAAGTAAATATATGACAAACATAATCCAGACTGGAGACAATAAAGGATTTCACGATTTGAAGAAGATGAGCGGTGCGAGCACCCCATCTATTACCTGCGATACCTTTTAAAGCATTCAGCTTTTTTGATATAGCTTTTCTCTTTTCCTGAAAATGATGACGGAAAGATAAAGATGTGTGTAAAATGTATTCCCAAAATTTGAATATTTTTACTCCAGGAAATAGGATGATTGTTGATAAACAAGTTGAAATTATGTTGTTGTCGTTTTGAAGAAAAGTTAATCATAGAACATTTTTGTGGGTCTATCAATAACTTCCATTCTTGACATCAATTTTGTATTGTGCCAAGTGCAGATGTTTCTGCTGAAGTTTTCCCAAGTTAACAGATTCATATAGTAGAAATATATCATCAGCGTACATGAAACATCCGTTTTAACATTGAAGTATTGAAACCTTAGTTCCGTCTCTCACTTGTTGCCATCTGGCCAAATGCTGTATTGCACTTTTACTATCAGACAAAACCCAAATCTCAGCTCCATGTGAAAATGAATTCAGGGAGTCCAGGGCTACCTCTATAGCAAAAAGCTCACTACGGAACACGGAGCAATAATCAGGATTCCTCTTTTTCAGCCTTAAGACACTATATTGCTATTTGATGTAAATTCCGCTGCCAGACGATTGAATTAATCTTTCCTGCCATCCGTATAAACCTGTATGGCATCGTTCAGTATTTCTCCAATTCTCTCAAGGTCCGTCTGCCTCAGATAATCGGGAATATTAGATCGATCGTTTATTTACATGAACCGACAAATCCGGATAGAAAATGACACCATCAAAATCATCCGATGGGTCAAGATATTGTTGCAAGTGATGTGGTTCTACGGCATCATTTTTACTATGTTCAGATTGACTATTTGGCTGAAAGGGCTATTTCTCTTGAATATCTGACTATAACGCCAACCCCTAAAATAGATTGAGGTGCGATTATGAGAGCACACAGCACAAAGTTTTATTGTAATATTTGGTTAGATATACGCGTTTCTAAGGCTAAACGGCTGAAGACCTGCCTCAAAAAGTACTATATCTCTGTGACAGAAATTTCTTAAACCAGTGATGATCCGAGCTGCGCTGAGCTGAACCTTTTCTAGTTTCTGGAGATTAGTATTGGAGGCACAACAATAAATTGGATTGGCGTATTCCAGAACTGGCCTAATTAATGAGACATAAGTGTTTCGTAAAGTATCAGCGTCTGAGCCCCAGTTTCAACCAGAGATATACCTCAAGATGTTACTCCGTAGCACGAGATGAGCAATATGTTTGTTGCCCAAAATATCCGGATCTAACACAAATCCCAAGTATGTAGGGTTTTTATCCATTGTCAGCGCATGATCATTCATAAAGATGTTGAGTTGGAAATTATACAGCTTTCTATTGGTGGTAAAAAACCTACCTTTGACTTAGTTGGGTTAAAACACAGTTTATGATTCGCTGCAAAATCCCAAATGTCTTCAAGGACTTGATTAGTCTCTCTCTCCAATCTCCTCAAATCAGTATCGGACTTCCAAAGGACAATATCATCCGCAAAGGCGCCAATTTCACAATGTAACTTGGCGATTTTTTCGATGCCTGATATATGAATAGAGAACTGGGTGGGACTTAAGACAGAGCCCTGAGGAACACCTTACAAGATCCTGAAACTTTCAGAGAGAAAATTGTTAAACTTTAATACATCTATTTCTCAGAAAATCATATATCCAAGAAAGAGCCCTTCCGCCGATGCCAAAGTGCTTAAAAAGTTTTAGAATAAGTAAATTATTCCACTTCATGTCAAATGCTTTAGACAAGTCCAGCAACAGTGTGCTTAATGGGTTTCCTATTGTGAGCATCTCTTATACCCTGACAGAAGTAAAGTAGTTGATCAGTAGTGCTATCTCCCTCTATGAAGCCGTACTGTTCATCCGGGAGAAGGTTGTGTGACTGTAGATGATAAGTGAGTCTTCTGAGAGCCATTTTTTCCATAATTTTACACGTTATACTGGTTAATGCAGTAGGTCTAAAGCTCTCTGAAGTACCATCATATTTATCAGGTTTCCTGAATGGTATAACGGTCGCTCTCCTCCAGTCTTGAAGAAGTTTTTGTCTTCTCTAACAGCTATTTATAAAATTAAGTAATATTTGTCTTCCAGTGGAGCTAAGTTTGTCAATCATTTGACCATGTACTCCATCTGGTCTTGGCGATTTATTTAAATTAGTATCTTTCATTGCAGCCCCGAGTTCACTCGCTCTAAATGACTTACTGAAAATGTTTTCACTTTGAATATGGCTACGACAAGCATAGAACAAATTATTAACCCTTATTTTGACCTTTCTATCGGTGGCAGTAAAATCTAGTTTACTGAGTTCCTGGTAATGCTGCCCTAATAGATTGGCCGCTTCTTTGTCATTTTCGGAAAACCCACCATCTTCTCTTTGAATAGTGCTACTTTGTTCCACCTAGGGTTGTTCATTTCTGATATTTTTAACCAATTTCCAAAGTTTTCTGTTAGAAGACCTTGAGTCAATGCTAGAGTCAAGCTCGTTCCATTTTTCCTGTTTGATTTGTGTATATAATCTCTTAATTTTTGCATTAATTTTATTTAATCCATCTCTTGAAAAATCCCCATTGCCTGTATCTCTGACTTCAAAAATTATTTTTCTCTCTTCCAGTAGAGGTTGTAGTAAGGGTGATTTACTAGTTAAGTAAGGTTTCCTTTTTCTCAGTTGTCCTCTTGGAATAGACTTTCTGGCTGCCATTAAAATCATGTTTTTAAAAGAATTCCAGTTCGTTTCAATACAATAACCCAGAAGTTTTCACTTACTTTCGTTATCGACTGTCTCCGTTATTAACCGCCAGGCCGCTTTCTTAAAAATCCATTACCTGTCCCTACTGGTGGAGACTAATTGTCTCTTTTCTAATTCGATTAAAACAGGAAGATGGTCACTCCCCAAGTTTTCCAGGACCGTCCATCTACAGTCAAGCCCTATTATCTTCTTCTTTTGATGATTATAAAATAAAAATATTTAACTACTTTTAATTTGATAAATCAATTTTTTTTATTTTTAAGGAGTTATGATTAAAGAAGTAATATTTGCAAAATTAATTTTTGTAAGCATAAATTCACTAACCAGAAACAAATTCTTTATCCATTTTTGACAGTATTAAGTTTGCATTAAAGTTAACTTTTAAAAATACGTATCATAATTTATTAATTTATCACAAAGATAGAACTTATTTCTTATGTTAGAAACATCTTATTGAAGGTAAGATTATTTAGCTTAATATTAGAATTAATCATTTAACTTTGTTTTCGAAAACGCATGAAAGGAATAAAAAAAAGCCATAACATAGTGCTTATTTGAAAAATTCTATTTCAAGAGGTTAAAAGTCTAATCTTTAGTGCAATGCTGTTCGATAGTGAAGTATATGAGAAACAATGCATAAAAATGTAACCATTAAATTAGTTAAGGAAAATTTGCATGTTACAGGAAATTTCATATTTTCCGAAATATTTACCAAATATTTGGTTAAAATATCCTTAATTTTACAATGAAATTTATTAAAATAATTTAAATAAAGACTTAAAGATATTAAATAATATTCTCTGATATTTTCCTTATATTGAAAAATGTTTGTGATTAATATATTCAAACATTTTTTAAATATTTAAATTTGATCATTAGTTTATGGGTAAATAGTTATAATGTCTCTGAAATGTATTTCTTAAATATTTAACGGAATATTTTTAGTGTTTTTTCTGAAATTAGCACTTGATGTATTTTAATATCATTTGCCAGTCCTATACCAAAATGTAAATTTAGTGAAAGTTTGAATCAAAATTAAAATTTTCTTGCTAAATATATCTTCTTTGTAAAGTTATAGACCTTAATCGTAACAAAATAATATAATTTTATGTGGAATAAAGAGCAGCATAATTCCTATTCTAAAATTCAAAAATACTTATGTAATAAGATTTATTCCTCCATTTTTTGTAATTACATTGATCTTGGTATTTTAAACAATGATTGAAATATGTGTGCTGAAAATTTGAGTAGTGTGATGATATCAACAATATAAAAAACTTCAAAACGCGTTTAGTTAAGTTCTTAAGTAAACAGAAAATTAATGCCTAAGTGATTAATTTTAAATTATTAATAAGTAGAAGGAACATAGCAGAAAGATCGATTGGTGTTTCTGATTATATCAATTTGACATCAGGATTGACAATATTGACAAATTCCTAACTAGTGGAACTTCATAATTTTCAAATTCCGTGAGAAACCGATAAATGTAAATTTAAATCAAATGTAGCATTGATATAGTTAATGCACATTTCCTAACAAGTTATCTTGGAAACTTCTGTCTGATGATGTATTCCAGGTGAGCGTGTTAATAAATCGCCTTCATTTTCATCTGGCCAGAAAAATTATTGAAATGTTATATAGCAACTTCACCATTCTTGTTGTTTGCTATATATATATATATATATATATTGCCCCTGTCTGCAACACCACCAGTGATATCACCAACAAGGAAGGAGTCCCTCTCCAGCAACCGTATCAATGAGACGTATATCCATATGAATCTCTTGTTTACCCTATCCCTTTAACTTTATATGTTTAGATGTAATTATGTTTTATTTGTACTATATGTATCTGCGTTGTGCTCAAATTGTACCCTAATTTGTAATAAATTATTTTGAGCTACGATAGGAACTTATTTCTTTGTTCTTATTAAACCAGATAAGTGCTACAATATAAAATATTGGCTGCCCAATGTGTGACCCGAGTTCGAGTTTCTTTTCGCTGTTAAAAAATTCTACCCAGAATTAAATTTTGTTGTTGGAGGGGAACTCACAAATTTTACAGGTTACCTCCTAATGTGTTGTGGTTTATGGATTCTTGACAAATATAATCTCTTCCGAGATTGAGGTTCAATTGGAATATCTCCTTCAATTGGAGTATCCCGTTTTCGATTTGAGAATTCCAGATAAGTTTCTGTTACTGTTTTATATTTCTAATATATCTCAATTAATTGTGAAGAATTACAATTAAGGAAGTAATTGATGAGTGTTAATGTTTAAGCACTTATGAATATAAAACTGTATAAAAAGTTTCTTTATAAGTTGTTGTGTTTCGATAAAAGAGTAATTATTTTATGTTCTTGAATTCAGAACAATATTATTACTTGTGAGTATAGTTGTTTGTTTGATTTGGTAGATATGTTTCAAAACTTATTAAATACATAATATTTTGTATTAGAGTATTGAACTAAAAGAAACATTTATTTTATTATTATATTTGAAGTATTATAGCGTGTGTGCGTGAATTTTATGTAAAGAACAATATGAACAATAAGTCAAGTATCTGTTACTTCTGAATATTATATTTCTTATATATTATATTTCTTATTTCTGAATATTTGAGCAAATATCTTCTTTACAGTGAGATAGTGTTTTAAAATTGAGTATCTAACAGAATTTAATTGTTTGATGACTGTGCATTATGATTTGATGATATTTTTGTTTTGATTTAAAACACGAAACAAGGCGCCGCAAACGACCGTTGTTATTGCTTTCATAAACGCCTCTCTGTCTAGCCTTTTAATATTTATGAATGCTACGAGTTCAGTATATATTAATGTTTATTTTTATTTTTTTCGTCATTCATTTTCTGTTTTGAATCTTTGTGTTTTATTCTTTTAGTAAGTGGTTTCATTGAATAAAGAATGAAAACATTTTTTCCATGTATATTTAAGGTTATATATTAAGGTAACAAAATAATTATTAATATTTTGGTAAAAGGTATCAGAATTGATATTTTAGAAAATTGAAGAACTTTAAATTTAATGAAATAAAAAGTCAATAAAACATTTTTGTTATTTATATATATAATATTCTTTGAATGCTTATGATTAAGCTATCTTAATTAATCCATTTTGATTTATTGAATGTGGAATCAAAGTATTGATAAAATATAATTTATAAACAAAGGTACATTTAGTGTTTATTGGTATTTGTAAGACGAAAGTAAGCAGTTATAAATGAAACGAAAATAAAAGTTTCATGGTAGAATTTTGAAATGCTTTGTTTTGGCTTTGTTTGATTTGAAGTATATAATGAGAGTGAATTATTATAAATTTAGTGATATTAATATAATAAAATTGATTTGATTATTTTATGATGGTGAATATCATATGATTATTTCAAGTATATTTACAATAATTAAAGAGTTCATTTCATTTGCAATTAATGATTGAATAAATAATAATAGGTTTATTTAAAGTTAAAAGGTTTATATTTTCACATAATATTGTACTTAAGACTAATGGTGTTTAAATTTTGTTTTAACTAAAATAAAGACCCACATATTAAAAAAAATCAGCATTTTAAAATCAGTTGAAAATAACTTCAGAACTATTAAAATAAAAAACATGCAAAAATGTCATTCCTTGGGAAAGGGAAAAAAGAGGATTTGAGAAACCTCGCTATAGAAATGGGGCTAAGGGTAGCAGATGATCTGAAAGTAATTCAACTGAAAGATATTATAACCAAATCAAAAGATTATAATGAAGAATTTGTGAAAAATATGCTAACTAATATAAAAGAGGAACGGCTTGAAAAAGAAAAACAAGCTGAATTCGACAGAATCGCCCAGCAAGAAGCTGCTAAGGAAGGAAAACTAGCAAAAGAAAAGGAAGAGGAACAACTACGCATTGAAAAAGAGAGCGTATGAATTGCAACGCTTAAAACTTCAAATGGAAGCTCAGAAGGTACTTTCCTCCACTGCCACAGT
Source organism: Latrodectus elegans (assembly GCA_030067965.1). Lineage (NCBI taxonomy): Eukaryota > Metazoa > Arthropoda > Arachnida > Araneae > Theridiidae > Latrodectus > Latrodectus elegans. The sequence continues at coordinate 66,900,166 of CM057813.1, read as the reverse complement.
TCCAGTAAGTGAAACAGAGAAAACAAATTGGAATCTAAATCGAATTCTCCCAAAATTTAATCCCAATAAAGATGAAATGGGACTTATCTGACAGTATTTGAACGTCAATTAAAATTAGTGAATATACCTGAAATGAATTGGATGCCGTACTTTATGGACTCATTGCCAGCCGAAATAAATCAATTAATTGCTAGAGAAAATGAAGAAGATGTTAATTCAAAGGTGAAAGAGATGCTCTTGAAGCGTTATAGACTTACATCAGATAGGTTTCGGCAGATGTTCTCGCAGATGGGTAAAAGAGTTGAATATCATCACTTTTGAGAAATTGCAAGACTTAATCATAGCTGACCAGTTAAAGAAAAGAACACCTCCAGAAATTAGAGAACATTTTGTTGATCAATGGTCAGAACTGAATGATCCTTTTGAACTAGCAGAAAAGCTCGACAGTTATGAAAATGTAAGACTGGGAATGAATTAAAATTCCCCTACCTTTGCTAAGAAACCAAATTCCAAAGAATATGTTAAATTTGCTTCAGAGAGAAACTATAAGCCTTCTAACTCTAGGGAAAATGACAAAATCAAATATTCCAACTATGAAAGTCCAAAATTTACTAAAGACAAGCCTGAAAGAAGATTTTCTGTTTATTGCTATGGATGTGGTAATCCTGGTTTTATTCAGTCTAAGTGTCCAAAGTGCAATAAACTAAAAGGAGAGGCTAAAACAATTGTTAATGGTGTAAAGTTGTATACCGCACAAGCTTCAGATTCATTATCCAGCTCAATTTTTTTAACTGTTTGTGGTGAAAAAGCAGCTTTTTGTGCCGACACTGGTGCATCAAATTCCATTGCGGGAGAGAGATTTTATACTTTATTGAAAAAGAAAGGTTTCAAATTTCAAAAGAAGAATATTACAATGGTACTTGCCGATGGAAAAGAAAGAAATGTCCCTGCTTTGACAACAGACATAAATCTTAATGTAGAGGGAAAGAAAGTTCGCATGAAATTTATTGCGTTACCAAACGCTAAAGATAATAGAACATTGCTTGGCACTGACTTTCTCCAGGCTACTGGTATTGTACTTAACATCCAGAATGGCACTTGGCATTTTAGTGAACATCCACACAGACATTACCCATTTTATCGTGAACCATCCGAAACCCGTAAATACTGCAAAAGTGATAATGTTGCAGAAATTAACTTCTGATATATTTGCTGAAATTTCAGAAACCTTTAATTCCGTGAAATTGAGGAATAATGAAGGAAAACACTTGACAAGAGAATAACGACACAAATTAAATTCATTACTGGAAGAATTTGAAAATAACTTCAAGCCAGGGGGAGAACCTACTCCTTTTATTGAACATAGAATCCAGACTGGAAATAGCCTACCTGTTGCTGAACCTCCATATAGAATGACACCTGCAAAGAAAGAGTTGTTGAAGAAAGAGCTAGATTCCTTATTAACAGAAGGAATAATTGAGGAATGTGAACCTCCTTATGCAAGTCCTGTGGTATTAGTATCTAAACCAAACGGTACCATCAGATTGTGTGTTGATTACCGCAAGTTAAACTCAACGACTATTCCGGATAATTACCCACTACCTAGAATGGATGATTTATTGGCTGAAGCCAAGTCGACGAAATACATGTCTACGTTAGACTTAAAATCTGGTTATCATCAGGTTAAAGTTCATGAATCAGACCAAGAGAAGACTGCCTTCATCTGTCCATTTGGAACTTATAAATTTTTATGTATGCCTTTTGGGTTGCGCAACGCACCCGCAACGTTTCAACGTCTCATTGATAAATTTAGATCTGGTCTCAAAGATGTTTTTGCATTGTCATACCTTGACGATATCATTATCTTATGAAAAACTTTTGATGAACATTTATCAGATTTACGAAAAGTGTTTGAAAGACTTTCTATATTTAAACTGAATGCTAATAGAAGCAAATGCAATTTTCTTTGTGACAAAGTGAAGTATTTAGATCATTGGATAACTGAAAAGGGTGTAGAAGTGGATGCTGACAAAGTATCTGCTATTCAAAAAATTCCAAATCCAAAATGTGCTAAAGAAGTTCAGTCCTTCCTACAGAGTTGTTCCTGGTTCCGGAGACATGTTTCCCATATTTCTGAAGTTACAAGACCCCTTAGTGACTTAACTAAACAGAATAAACAATGGACATGGGGTGATACAGAGCAGAAAGCATTTGAAGAGTTAAAAAGACAGCTGATCTCATCACCTGTGTGGTCTCAGCCAGATGGATCTAAACCATTCCTCATAAGAACTGATGCGAGTAATTACGCTCTAGGAGTAGTCCTTATCCAAGGAGAAAGACCGGAAGAACATGTGATTGAGTATGCCAGTCGACTGCTCAGTTCGGCAGAAAGAAATTATTCAACTACCGAAAGAGAAGCACTAGCAGTGGTATGGGCACTTGAGAAGTTCCGTGGCTATGTGGAAAATCAAGAAATCATTATTGCTTCAGATCACCCCAACCCTTGAAATGGCTTATGAGTATTAAATCGCCATCCGGACGCTTGGCTCGATGGGCTCTTCAAATCCAGTCATATTACCCGAAAATTCTTTACACTCCAGGAAGATCTAATATAATTGCAGATCATGTTGCCCCTGATCCAGTACTCGGTACTTACCATACTAGTATATTGAAGTCCTATCAACAATCATCTACAGATAAAGGGCCAGTATACCCTTTGCAAAGTAGAGGAAGACCACGTCGACATCCAAAAGCTTCCTAATCTTAATCCTGTCTCCTTGCAGGGACATCGGTGGAGCCAGAGGGGGAGTCTATAGCGACCCCTGTCTGCAACACCACCAGTGACATCATCAACAAGGAAGTGAGTCCCTCTCCAGCAACCATAGGAATGAGACGTATATCCATATGGCTCTCATGTTTACCCTATCCATTTAACTTTATATGTTTAGATGTAATTTTGTTTTATTTGTAGTATATGTATCTGTGTTCTGCTCAAATTGTACCCTAATTTGTAATAAATTATTTTGAGCTACTTAAGGAACTTATTTCTTTGTTCCTATTAAACCAGATAAGTACTATATATATATATATATATATATATATATATATATATATATATATATATATATATATATATATATATATATATATATATATATATATCTATATATATACACTACTGGCCATTAAAATTGCTACACCAGGAAGAAATGCAGATAACAAAATTATATTTATTGGACAAATATATTATACTAGAAATAACAAGTGATTAAATTTTCAATAAAATTTGGCTGGATAGATCCTAAGAAATCAGTACCCAGAACAACCACCTCTGGCAGTAATAACAGCAGTTACACGCCTGGGCATTGAGTCAAACAGAGATTGGATTGCATGTACAGGTACAGATGCCCATGCAGCTTCAACACGATGCCACAGTTCATCAACCGTAGTGACTGGCGTTTGGTGACGAGCCAGTCACTCGGCAACCATTGACAGACGTTTTCTATTGGTGAAAGATCTGAAGAACGTGCTGGCCAGGGCAACAGCCGAACATGTTCCGTATCAAGGAAGATCCGTACAATACCGGCAACATGCGGTCGGGCATTATCCTGCTGATACGTAGGGTTTCGCAAGGTTCGAATAAAGGGTAGAGCCACGGGTCGTAACACACCAGAAATGTAACGTGCACTGTTCAAAGCACCGTCAATGCGAATAAGAGGTGACCGAGACGTGTATCCAATGGCACCCATCACACCAGGTGATGGGCCAGTATGACGATGATGAATGCACGCTGCCAGTGTGCGTTCACCACAATGCCGCCAAATACGGATGCGACCATCATGATGCTGTACACAGAACCTGGATTCATCTGAAAAGATGACGTCTCGCCATTCGTGCGCCCAGGTTCGTCGTTGATCACACCATTGAAGGCGCTCTTGTCTATGACGCAGCGTCAAGGGAAGCCGCAGCCATGGTCTCCGAGCTGAGAGTCCATGCTGCTGCAAACGTCGTCGAATTGTTCGTGAAGACACTTGTTGTCTTCCAAACGACCTCGTTTCTTGATTCACGGCTCGTAACGTGGTTGCACGATCCATTACTTTGTAATGTATTTTTTGTAATAGGAAACATTATTCCAAGGACGGTTTGGAAGCGAGAAAAGTGTCCTTAGATGAAAAGAAAAAATGTTTGCTGAAAGATAGAGCCTGCTTTTCATGTTTCTCTGCCACGCACTTTTCAAAATTCAGTAAAGTAAAAAATTCTTGTTTATATTGTGCCAAGCCGCACCATCATTTATTATGTGACCATTCTAAAGAAAGTATGTCAGAGGAAAAAATACTAAAGAAAGAAAGTAAAGAAAGGATTTCATCGAAGCTAATTCATTAACTTATATTTGTGTTAAGTATAATGTTTACTTTATGACTTTAATTGTAAAAATACGTGCAAATGACAGAGTGGAAACATGTCGAACGTTACTAGATAGCGGATCTCAGTATTTCTACATCTCAAAGCATGCAATCAAAAAATTAGGTATTAAATCAACTAACAAAGTAAAAATGCGGCATATGTTATTTGGTGGAAGAGAAACGCCGAGTCCGGTACATGATGTTTACGAATTGGTAATTAGTTCGTTAGATGACTCATTCACTATAAATGTTGAAGCTCTTTCCGAAGAGAGAATTTGTGGCAATGTGCCAAAAAATCAACAGTTCTGCTGTTATGAATGAGTTAAATGAAAAGGGGATAATTCTATAAGACAGTGAGCCACCTTATTACAAGATAGATTTTCTTTTGGGAGTTGATGTCGTAGGGGTTTTGTTTATAGATAAACCCATCAAATTAGATTCGGGCTTGTTTTTGTTAAAGACGCGGTTGGAATTCATTCTGATGGTAAAACATAAAATGCTTAATAAACGTGATGCAATATCTGATACTGTTTTGAATGTTATTTCTTTATGTTTCGAATTCATCTATTACTGAGTTGTGAGATCTGGAAAACATTGGGATTCTTGACAAAGTTCAGAGGTTAAGCAAAAATAATGATCATTTAAAGGTGATACAGGAGTTTGAAAAGAGTATGAAGATTCTGCCGGATGGCAGATACAAACTTTGTTTGCCTTTTAAAGCAAATACAGTTAAATTGCCTTCCAATAAAGATTTGGCATGGAAACGACATACACAAATGCGTGAACGCGCACAACGGAATGGGCTTATAAAAGATTATAAAGCTGTATTTAAAGAATGGGAGGAATTACAAAAAAATGGAAAAGATCGAGCGTGATAACGAAACCTCTCATTTTTTGCCACATCGACCAATTGTGAAAACCGATAGTAGTACCATAAAAGTACGGCCAGTTTTTGACGCTTCGGCTGGGGAAACTGGAAAGAGTTCATTAAATGATTTATTGCGCAAAGATCCAAATTTAATCGAGCAGATACCGCATATAATTGACAGGTTTAAAAGTTATCTTATTGGAATTTCTGGAGATGTTGAAAAGACTTTTCTCCTGTTGGGGATAGCCCTGAGCACAGAGATTTTCTGAGGTTATTTTAATCCACTGGGAAGAAGCAAATTGTGTATCGACATTCTCGAGTGGTCTTTGGTGTATCATCGAGACCGTTTATGTTAGCTGCGGCACTTTCACACTTGCTCGAACATGTGCCAGGTGAAGATTCTGAGATAGCCGATAAATTGAAACTTTCGTTTTATGTTGACAACTACGTCGCGGGAGTGAATGATGTTAGACAGCAAGAAGAACTTATTTTGAAGGCTAGAGCAATTTTGTCTCGGGGTTGTTTTAATTTACGAAATTGGTAGAGTAATGTTGAATGTCAGTACCTATCTAAGAGTCCTGGGATGACGAAAGTTTTTGGAATGTTATGGGATCTTGACAGGGATGTTTTAAAATTTAATATTTGTGTGGGAGATCTAAAATCTGATTGTAATATAACTAAAAGGTTTATTTTAGCCGCTATACAGAAACTTTTTGACCCACTCGGTATTTTATGCTCTGCAACTCTACTACCTAAAATACTGTTGCAGAATACTTGGAAATTGAAATTATCATGGGATTCACTTTTGCCAGATGATGTTGTAAAACCCTTTCTTAAATGGTGGAGTGAATTGGGTAGACTGCCGAACATAGAAATCCAGCGTTATTTTGAAATTAATGATACCACTCAGATGCATGTGTTTGTTGATATTTGTTAAGAGGCCTATGCAACTTGCACATTTCTGAGATCAGACACTTCCCAAGGTGTAAAGGTTGTGCTTGTCAGAGCAGAATCTAGAGTATCCCCCTAAAGCAAATTACTATCCCCAGGTTAGAGCTTATGGCATGCTGTATAGGTTCCAGGTAAGCACATTCGGTTCAGCAAGCACTTAACATAACAGAAATGGAAACCATTTTCTGGAGCGATTCCATGGTTGCTTTATATTGGTTGAGACATAAAGGAAGGTGGTCAGTTTTAGTTTCAAATAGAATTAAAGAAATAACACTTTTTCCTGATAGCGAATGGCGACATGTGCCAGGGGAAATTAATCCTGCTGATTTAATCTCTCGAGGGTGTTCACCTAGTAATTTGGTTGAGTCACACTGGTGGATGGGGCCTTCATGGTTAGTTGAGTTTCCAGACTCATGGCCCGTCTCTGAATTAAATAATCGCGAAACTTCCGAAATCACTTCAGAAAGGAAAAGAGTTAGAGTATGTAATCTAAATTTGACAGAGGAAAAGGTATAGTACGCTGAGAAATTTTCCAAATTTCATTCGATCATAAGATTAGTGGCTTGGGTTCTACGATTTGTTAACAATGCAAGAAGTAGTGTTAATCAGAGAAAAGTAGGGGAATTACGCCTAGAGGAGATAGAGAACGCTGAGATCCGACTAATTCATTCTGTACAAGCTCAAAGTTTTCCAGATGAAAAGTCAATACCAAACTTGTGTGTATTTAACAATGACAACAATATTTTCCGTGTAAAGACTGGAATTATTGAACTTATTGATGCTCCCCACTTTCTATCGCCAATCCTACTGCCTAAAAATTGTATCTTTACGCAAAGACTTAGAGCATTTTCATAGTGAGAATTATCATGCTGGTACTTCTCAGCATAATTTGTGAAAAATATTGGATACTAGGTGGAAGCAAAAGTATCAGAAAAATATGGAATGCTTGTGTTAGATGCCGGCGATTTAAAAGTACATCTCCAATGACTGTTCCAGTTTCCCTACCTGATGATCGAGTAGAAGATGCCGCCGTGTTCGAAGTGGTAGGGATACATTTGGCTGGTCCCTTGTACATAAAAAGTAGTAGTAAAGTATGGATGTCTTGTATACTTGTACCCTATTCAGTGCTGTCCATCTTGAATTGGTGTCATTGAATTCACTCTCCTCTGACGCCTTTTTATTGTCTTTTCGTCGTTTTGTGGCTAGAAGAGGAAGACCTTGAGTAATATATTTAATATATTCACAGACAACGACACAAATTTTAAAGGAGCATATAACGAATTAGCTGCCATCGATTGGAACAGTTTCCCACTATACAAAAATACAACGCATAGTGTGGAAATTTATACCCCTTCTCAGCTGCCTGGTGAGGTGGCTTCTGGGAGAGGCTTGTGAGGACAGTGGAGGAGCTTCTTCGAAGATTTTTGGGAAAGGCAATATTCACGCATGAAGAGTTAATGGCAATTTATGCGAGTGCGAAAAAATTGTTAACTCCCGGCCTTTGACATATCTATCCGAAGACATGCAGGATTTCAATCCTATTACTCTCGCAATGCTTATGATTGACAGATGAACTGTCGATGATAAAGATTTAGATGTGAGAGATGCCAACCACTACCGCAAGAGATTAAGATTTCGATCCAAAGTGATCGTGACACTGAGAAAGAGATTTAGGAACGAATATTTGGGTCTGTTGATTCAACGACAAAGAGAAAATCCTCAGTCGTATAACATTCATCCTGGTGATATCGCCTTGATTGGGGACGATGTGAGAAAACGCCTTCAGTGGCCTTTAACCCGAGTGTTAGAGCTAATTCCGGGTAAGGATGGGCAAGTAAGAACTATCAAATTAAAAACTCAGGCTTCTACAATAGTGCGACCAATTCAGAGCGTGTTTCTGCTCGAAGTCAGTGGAGATGACTTGGAGTGCTTGCCACTGCAGAGTATTCAACAGACTGAATCTGTGAAATCGCAGAATCCGTCTTCAGAGGTCACAAAACCTCAAGTTAACAGGTGTGGTCGTGCCACATAAGGAGACCTAAAAAACTTAACCTACTGACTGTAACTGATGTTTTTGAGTAATTATCCAGCTCCTCAAAAGGGGGGGATGTTGCGAATGGCAGCACCCACCAATCATGTGCCGTGCGCATCCCATGTGAGCTGACATTGTATGTTGATATTCTTTTTCTCTCCAGTAGACATTGTAATCTTTGTCTATGTAGTTCGTAGTGTTCTGTGTGCTTCATTAAGGCTCTGCTAGACCTCCGTTGGGGAAAATCGAATCCTATGTTAATCCTATGGATAATATTTTAATGTTTCACAAGTTCTATTTTCATGATAGAAACATCCGGTCTTTTGTAAATTACAAAAAACAGAGCAATACTGTCACTTCGACGTCCATTTTTAGCGTTTAAAATTTTTTAAATATTTTTAAAATGTTAAAATATCTCCATCCGAGTAAATTTTAACCAAATTCTAATTTCATTGAGGTTGTACAAAATTTGGTTTAAAGATATTTCATTTTTTTTCTCCGTACAGTTACAAAATGAACATTTTTTTTAAGCTAAAAATATTTTTGATTGCATTAATATTTCGATACGAATTTTGATTACAAATCAAATTCATTCTTATTTCTGAAAATCCACCTCTGTACACAACGCCACCTATGAAACTGGAAACTTTTTAACGCCAAACTTGGCTGATTTTTCTACTTCACTACGGTAACCTAAAGAAAGAGGAATTTCTGAGAAAAACTTCTCCCCATATGATTCCCGCTGTTTTACCATGTGGTTGGCAAACACTTCCAAATCGAGCAAGACGAATTAGCTTTTCTCACTCATGAAATAGAAAAGGCACCTGTAAATAATGCATGTTAGATTTCTGTTTATTAGCGTTGGAAAAGTAGCTATGATATGTACCTTTAAATCAACTTTGATTATTTTCATTTAAGTAAATTTTAAAAATGGAATATTATAAACTGTTTGGTGTTACCTTGTTCGAATTATATACTATAGCTATTATATACTACGATTTTGAAATAAGACTACCTATGTATTGAAAATTTAAAGAACTTAATATAAAAAAAAGCATTTTACAATAGACACACACACACACACACACACATATATATATATATGTGTGTGTGTGTGTGTGTGTATGTGCGTGTGTTTCTTATAAAATAAAATATCTAATAATAAGAACGATAAGTTTATTAAAATAATAGTGAGACAAATATTTTAATTTGATTTTTAATCATTTTCCAAAATTTTTGAGTTTTTACCTCTACAAATATTTGGAAATTTAATTTTATTTTCAACACATTTCATGAAAAAAATACACTATAAGGTATGATTAATAAGCATACGGTACCAGAATACTAAAGTATTGCGTCTGATAAGAAATTAAACACTTTAAATTTGAAAAATTATAAGTATCTTTGAAAAAAAATTGTGTTTGTAGTAAAACTTCAGCGGAAAAACATAAAAGCATTTCAATAACCAAACGAACGATAACAATATATTACAACACACTACAATACAGATGACATAAATGTTCTTAGGGGAATCATTTTATGCTCACGAAATTTATTTGAGAAAAATATTGTCCTGCGCAACGCAAATGACATTATTTTTGATAAAAAAGGAATAAAAGTAATAAAATATGAAAAGAATGAATAAATATCCTGTAACACTTAAGATAATATAAAATATGCAACTGAAGTTATAGTATTGATGTTCGAGAAGAAATACTTGAGAGAGAATATCAGGAAGGAAATTGAGAATCAATTAGGTATGCTCAAAGTGACTAGTCTAGAAATAGTGTGATTGAACGACTTTCTTTCTCTGTATGGCTACAACAATAATTAAATCATAAATCACCTTGTTGTCACTAAGATGGGATACGCAGTACAATACCGTCTCCAAACAGCTTTCTAATACAGCCATTCCAAACTATTTAACCGCAAGATTCTGTTGAACACATTATTCACTTTGAGGCATTTCTCAATTGATGTTGAATGCTGTTTTCCGAAAATTCAAATTTCTCGTAAATTCATTTCAACAATTTTACCATTTTAAATGTATTTGGATCTTTTTCTCATTAATTAAACTCTGTAAAATTAGTCTATTTTAAACATGAAAAAAAGTGATTACAATACGAAAAGAAAACTTCATCTTTCCACTAAAAGGAAATCGTTGAAAAATCGATTTCCTTTTCGATCGCAGACAAAATAAATAAATAAATAAATAAAAAGCTGAAAAATTAAAATCCAAAAAAATAAAAGTTTAACTATACGAATTTGTATGTTTGTGTTTGTATATAGAAAGATTTTGTGTGTGTACAGAAACACAGAAACAGAAACTAGAACTATATATATATATATATATATATATATATATATATATATATATATAGTTTCTATTTTTTCTTCATGAAATGTGAATTACTCAAGCATTTCTTTACTTTATTAACAGCTTTATTTTAATTACTATTTTACCTCATATATATTTCAAAGTATTAACTAAATTTCCCATATGCTCATGAAATTGTATTATATTTTACTCGTATTACTATAAAATTATATTTTTCTCGTATGCTATAAGTTGCATTTGCATTTGATTATTTGTTGACAAATATAAACCTAATTTATAGTTCTCACAATTTTACTCTAAACTTATTTTAATCTAATTTACCTGTGTGTTTTTATAAGGCGTATTTAGTTCTAATCTAATTTTGTTTTTATCAAGCCAGGGGAAAATATCTAATAAAATAACTGAAGAGTTCTAAAATCTTCACAATTAAAGTATATTTCACAATACATTTTACACCAGAATATCAATTTTTTAAAAAACGTGTACTTCTAATTATTACTTAGTTAATTTTATTTATATAGAGGAATAAAGTTAGGGACTTGTGAGATGAAAGATAAGAGATGAATCTCTCTTTAGAGCTCTAAGTAATTCTAATTATATAAAATAGATGTAATGATTATTATATAAATAATTACAGTTACAATATTTTAATGAAAATTACGATACGATTACACACACACACATATATATAGACAGATATATAGATAATCGTAATGTTATTTTCATAAAAATATATATTTTAACGGTATTTATATAATAATCATTTCATCTATTTTTATATAATTAGAATTTATATATATATATATATATATATATATATATATATATATATATATATATATATATATATATATATATATATATATATATATATATATATATATATATATATATATATATATATATATAAAGTTATTATTCAAGTTCAAGTTTAAAAAAACTTGAAAAAAATTAAATATATTTGTATTGAATTACTTTTGAAAATAATAGTTTTTAATTATTTGTTGCATTCATATTCAAATGTATCTTAAGTCAGTGGATCAAGTCTCATAAAATCAAACTGAACCAAGGCATTTAAAAAAATATTTTTAATCATTCATATAGTATTTTAGGTTTGATTTGAATTCTGATAATTCAAGTTCAAGTTATTATTCACAATCAAGTTATTATTCAAGTTCTGATAATTCAAGTTCAAGTTTTATTCAAGTTATTATTCACAATCAAGTCACTATTCAAGTTCAACTTTTAAAAAAACTTGAAAAAAATTATAACTTGATTGAATAATAAATATTTTTAATCATTCATATAGTATTTTAGGTTTGATTTGAATTCTGATAATTCAAGTTCAAGTTTTATTCAAGTTATTATTCAAGTTCTGATAATTCAAGTTCAAGTTTTATTCAAGTTATTATTCACAATCAAGTTATTATTCAAGTTCAAGTTTTAAAAAAACTTGAAAATATTTTTAATCATTCATATAGTGAACTTGAATAATAACTTGATTCTGATAATTCGAGTTCAAGTTTTATTCAAATTCATATAGTGAACTTGAATAAGTTTTTATTCAATCATTCATATAGTGAACTTGAATAATAACTTGATTCTGATAATTCAAGTTCAAGTTTTATTCAAGTTATTATTCACAATCAAGTTATTATTCAAGTTCAAGTTTTAAAAAAACTTGAAAAAAACGATAACTTGATTGAATAATAAATATTTTTAATCATTCATATAGTATTTTAGGTTTGATTTGAATTCTGATAATTCATGTTCAAGTTTTATTCAAGTTATTATTCACAATCAAGTTATTATTCAAGTTCTGATAATTCAAGTTCAAGTTTTATTCAAGTTATTATTCACAATCAAGTTATTATTCAAGTTCTGATAATTCAAGTTTTATTCAAGTTATTATTCACAATCAAGTTATTATTCAAGTTCAAGTTTTAATAAAACTTGAAAAAAATTAAATATATTTATAATGAATTAGTTTTGAAAATAATAGCTTTTAATTATTTGTTGCATTCATATTCAAATGTATCTTAAGTCAGTGGATCAAGTCTCATAAAATCAAACTGAACCAAGGCATTTAAAAAATATTTTTAATCATTCATATAGTATTTTAGGTTTGATTTGAATTCTGATAATCATTTTTGACCATTTAATTAGTAACTGTAAAATCACTCAACATTTGCAATTTGTCTTCATATTTTTTAGTGCGAATAATAAGAACCGAATTCTAAACTATAAATAAATAATATTTTCTTTAGAATCACTGGCAGCTAATTTTCCATAAGACAGCAACAGGTAATTCCGGTGTCAGTTCGTTGAGCATTTGTACTGACTCACTTTCCCTCACCCCTATTCTAAGAACCCTGAGGGTAATTTGAGGTAAACATCTGCTTAAGAGCAAATTTAAAACTCTCTTTTGGGCTGTTTTTATGGCGATAGTACTTTAATTTTTCACGATATAACGCGCCAAATCTGGAAGACTCGCTAACTTCGAAGGATTGATTGACAAGCAATTTCAACCAATAATAATGTTTGGAATACTCCCCTCTACAAGCTTTGAGAACTAACACCAGATGGGGCGATAAGACAACAGAAGTTCTCACGTATGTCTGGAAGAGCCTTAAATGTTAGTTTTTTTTGTTTTTTTTTCACATTCTGAGTTTTATTTCAGTGTAATTAAAATTAATCTGTCGACACAGCGGAGAATAAGAAGTTTGGAAGCGATCAATGACAAATAGCTAATATGGTGAAAAATCCTTCTTCTCTACTTATTGGCACCACGCCAGGAGAGATAAGAACTTTGAACCCAGAGTCAAGTAATCACACATCTGGTCGAACGAAGTCTCTCCCTTTTATTTTCTGCCGCGCCTACTTGCCGAAAAGAATCCAGAAGAGAATGTTCGAGAACGGGAATGAGTCATAACTCGCAATAAGGAAAGAACAAAATAGAAGTTTTTTCCCCCATTATCACTCACTGCCTTTGGAGAAAGAAAGGAAAAGTTTTCACCACACACACTGACCTTGCGTTTTCAGCTTTCAAAGCAAACAAAATTACATAAATTATTATTATTCCTACTTCTTTTTGAACGACGATCCCCGGAATTTCCGGGTATTGAAGTTCAAAATCCCCGGAATTCCGGAGTTTCCCCGGAGCACAAACACCCCTGGGAATATAAAATGATGGATCAGCTAGCTGAACTTCACTTGGAATTTTTAAGTTTGAAATATTTAATCTTTTAGAAGGCGTGAAACTAGTAATCTTAGAAACAAAAAATCTTCTTCCCATAGCGGGTCCTAATTTTCACTTGACAAAAAGTTGAAACCTTTTTCTTTACATTTTCAGATGTATCATTCAAAGGGGCAACTGACAGAGTCAAGGACCCATCTCAAGGGTTTGAATTCCTTCCAAACGCCTCTGATATGTTTTATTGAAGTGTTTATTAGAATGCTCTTATTTTCGTTACAGAAAAACGGAAGCCGTGGGTTTTCGGACACTTGCTTATCGATGGATTCTGAACTGCTAATTTGCTGATTTCGCTCTTAGGCGTCAATTGTACGGGTTCATTCTCTTGGTGACTATTTGTTATAAGCGGTGTGAAATATTTACGAAGAAGTGTGTGATGATCTAATTTCTTTTTACAAACGAAACAAGAACTTTTAGATTTACATCTTGCTAATGAATGATATACACTTAAGCAAATTTTACAAAGCTTTTTTTTTTTAAAATTAAATCTAATCTTTCTGATAATTTTATTTTTTTTAAATATGTTATAGTGATACAGAGCGTGTGTTTGTGTTTTACAAGCAATACACAATTTAGGAGATTTTATTCTATCTAATATTTAATAAAATAATAACATGTTTATTTTGGTGAGTGGAATATTTTTTTTTTTTTATTATTAATAAGTCTATACTATTTTTCCTGAGTGCCAATTATTACATATTTGCTTTGAATGTTTTTTGCTTATTTTTTTACATTCATATTCTCAGATATATTTTTAGAGACTAAGTTAGAAACAAATTTCTGCTTTTATAATATGTTGAAGATATTCTCTTTATGATCTTTTGGTATTGTTGGGAAAATGAAATTAGCATAATTATTTTTTAAACATCCATGAAGCTTGTTTCTTTAATTTATTTACTGTTAATCCTCTTGCAAAGTAATATGCCTCTTACTGAAGTATTTTCTAGTGATTGTGGACTATATTTACAAATGTCATGATAGATAAAACTTGGTTGCTTTTGAGTAATCAAACAAAAAAGCATACTGATCTATCTCCATTTATTGAATGATCGAAGTGAATGTGAGATATTTCACTTTGCAAAGCATATTTAGACGTGATTAAATTCCGATTAAATATTAAGTCTAAATTAAAACAAATACTTTACATTTATTTTCAATGCATTAATATTTACAACGAATCAATACGAGCAGTTTCACTAACATAACGATCAGCAGTCTGACCACGAAGTAGATAGATTAACCGAATAGGTATCTGGTATTTATACACAGTTTTGCATAAACAGAAAAAAGTCAAAAATAATTTACATATGGCTAGAAAAATGTTCAGCTGCTTTGAAGACAGCGAGTGCCTTAAAGTTTTTGCCGATGTGGTCAGGAGTTAGCAAAGGTCGCTATGGCAACGATAGGACAGTGGCGTTTCTCAAACTGAGAACTTCGCTCTTTTCTCCTTGCGTTGCCGTCATTGAAGTTCGCGTTTATTATTTTGGTAAGGTCTCGCCGAGGATCGACTTTGCATTTGAAATTGTTTCTCGGCGAGCTTCTTTCCAAGAAGTTATGCATCATTAGCGTGAAATTTAAAAGTGCTTTTTATTCAAATGTTTCTTCTGCAGTTCCGCTACAGGACTCCCCTTTCAGTGTCAACGTTGATTGCGAAATTTAACTCTACGTCCAGCTCTAGTAATAAAAGCTGGGTTTGAAGATTCTTTTTTCTTAACGCTGGCTGACGACTTATCAGCTTTGTGAAATTCATACGGCATAAATGCAGGTTTTAATCTATCGATATTAATAAATGAATTTTACCATTAATTAACAGCTTGAATAGTTTGTCAGACTTTGACAAAACTTAATATGGACCATGATAAGGCGGTTGAAGTGATCAACGAACTCCGTCGTGACGAACAAAAACATATGAACAGTCTTTTAGATTTTTATGGTAAAATATATTCTGCCGGGAATGCGATGAAGTTGGTACTGGTCTGATTAGATTCATCAAGCGTTGTAGTCTCCCCACACAGGTGACAGGGTCAGTTTTAGTAGAAGTTGGGCCGAAAAACTCACCAGGTAATCTGAGATTTGTTCCGTAGACAAGCTGTGCTGGAGTAGCGTTAATGTCTTCTTTAATGGTCGTTCGCCATCCAAGTGGTACGGTCGGAAGACAGTCTACCCAGTTGCTAGCATCGTGACACATGAGAAGATTTAAAATTTCTATGAAATCTTTCTATTATACCGTTTGAAGAGGGATGATACGGTGATGTCCGGCAAGTTTCTATTCCCATGAGCGATGATAGAGATTTGAATAAAGAGGACTCAAATTGATTACCTTGATCACTTTTCAGTTTCAATGGCGTGCCGAATCTGGAGATCCTATTTTAATACAGTGTACGTGCGACAGTCTCCGAGGTGATGTCCACCATAGGATATGCTTCTGGCCATCTTGTGAAACTGTCAATGCAGGTTAAACAATAAGAGTAGCCTCTTGAAGTGGGAAGTCTGCCGATGATGTCGACATGAATATGTTAGAATCGTGATGATGAAAGGCTAAATGATCCGTGAGGGGTAACAGTATGTCTATTCACTTTGGTTCTTTGGCATGGCAAACAGGAGCGAACCCAGGATGTGCAATCTTTTCTCATGGAAGACCAAACGAATCTTTAAGAAGCTGATATGTTGATCTAATGTCAGGATGAGATACATTATGCAGTTGGTTAAGAACTTTTTCTCGAAATTCTCGTGGGACGAAGGATTCCGGTTGACGTATCGCAATAAAGATGTGCACCTTCAAAGCGCATGGGTTGAAGTTTAAGGTTAGACTTCTCTGGGTTCGATACCAGCTCTTGTAGGTCGGAATCCGTTGTTTGTGCTTCTGCCATGAGTTTAAAATCAATTGTCGAAGAAAAGTCAATTGTGGATGTGCGAGATAGTGTATCGGCTGTGATATTTTCATCACCTTTTATATGTCGAATATCTGTGGTGAATTGTCCAATAAAATCCAGGTAACGAAGTTGTCGTGGGCTGCATTTTTCGGGTTTTTGCTGTAATGCATAGATAAGCGGTTTATGGTCAGTGTACAAGTTGAAATGACGTCCTTCGAGCATATAACGGAAGTGTTTTATAGCATAATAGGCTGCTAAAAGTTCTCGGTCATAGGTACTGTACTTTGTTTGAGCATCAGACAGCTTTTTGGAAAAAAAAAGCAAGAGGCTGCAATCCTCGAGAAGAACTTTGTTGAAGAACTCCACCCATGGCTGTTTCAGATGAATCCACCATCAATGAGATAGTTATATTAGAGGAGGGGTGAGCTAAAGTTGCAGCTTGAGCTAAATCTTCCTTGCATTTCTGAAACGCCAAATCAGCATCTTTTGTCCATGATATGGGCCTTTTGTCCCTTTTCGTAGCAACTTTTAAAAAGTGAAATAACGGAACTTGAGTAAACGCAGCACGAGGGATGAAACGACGGAAAAGTTAAACAAGGCTAGATATCTTCTAAGCTCTTGAATGGTGGTCGGTTTAGGAAAATTGAGAATGGTGGAAACTTTCTTTCAGTGGCTGGATACCCTGGCTTGTGATCTTGTAACCTAGAAATTTAACTTCTGTCTGTCCAAAATTACATTTTGATGGGTTGATGCGTATTCCAAAATCTCGAAATTTTTGAAAGATGAAACGGAGGTGGTTTAAATGTTCCTCTTCATTTCGAGAAGATACGAGGACATCATCGATATATGGCATACAGAAGTTGAGGTCTCGAAATACCGTATGGATGAATCGTTGGAATGTTTGTGCAGCGTTGCACAGCCCAAAACTCATGAAAGGGAATCCAAATGGCGTAATTACAGCTGTTTTTTGTATATCTACTTCTGACTGGAATATGATGGTAAGCCCGAAAGATGTCAATAGTACTGAAGATATTCTTTCCTTCCAGTTGGTGTGCGAAGTCATGAATATGTGGCATAGGATATGTATCAGGTTTCGTGACGCTGTTAAGCCGGCGGTAATCGCTACAAGGCCTCCAGTCGCCATTCTTCTTTGGAACCATATGAAAAGGAGATACCCAGTTGCTACTTGAGGGTCTACAGATTCCCTGGTCCAGCATGTACTGAAATTGCTGTTTAGCAATTTTCAGCTTATCATGAGGAAGTCTCCTAGTCTTGGAGTAGATTGGTGGGCCTGTAGTTTCGATGTGGTGCGGATGTCGTGTGTAACCATAATTTTATTTGAAGTCTGAGTGATTTCCGGAAATTCTTTTAGGAGTTGATGGTAAGGAAATTTTTCGGCTCGTACAGTTATTGCTGCAGCCGGTCCAACGAATGTTGGAGCGCTGGACTTCAATTTAGCGGCACTGTCGATGAGGCAGTTGTGCTTCATATCCACCAGTAGTCCAAAACTTCGAAGGAAATCAGCTCCAATGATAGGCAGCGATACGAATGCAATGGCGAAGGGCCAAGAAAATGTTAGTCTAAGGTTGAGATCAACCGAGAGAAGCTTTTCACCATATGTGGCAATACTGGATCCGTTGGCGGCAAAGAGTTTTAGGTCTCCACGCGGCAAGTTTTTCTTCAGGAACGTATTAGGAATCACAGAAATTTCGGAACCGGTGTCTATAAGAAATCTCATTCCAGAGGTCTTATCGGCCATTAATAATCGTTTGGGTTGGCCGCAAGCGACGGCGCATCTAGATTTCCTGTTGGAAACTGCAGGGTTTGCGGCACTGCATTGCTTCTTTTCCGTAGCTGTGGTGGTACCAGCAAATTCCACAGTCTGGGTCAAATCTGCCAGCCAGCTGAAGGAGATCGCCCTTTGGAGAAACTTCGGTTGGGACTTCTCGGGAAGCGTATCCAGTTTCTTCCTGGGCCGTGAGTCTTCTGAACAAACTTTTTAAGCTCTTCAATTTGTTTGAGGATCTGAGAGCAGTCACTGCATTGAGGACTGGCGGGATGTACGGCATGAATAGTTGAAAAATCTGTAATTTCTAAGACTTTATCAGCCATCTTAGCTAAGGATTCCAAGTCTTCGGAACTCACTGCTAAAATCTGTTGTACTGCCATTGGCAACCGCTGCAACCACAGGAATTTGAGGAGATGTTCAGGAATTCTTGGTGAAAAGTCTTTCATATTGCGTAGCAATTGCGTAGGGCGGTTATCTCCAAGTTGTAGCTCTTGTAGCAGCAACTGCAGTCTGTGCGTCTCAGAATCCTGGAATTGCTCAATGAGAGGATTTTTAATGGCCTCGTATTTCTGGGTGGGAGGAGGACTCAGCACAATGTCGCTTACTTGAGCAAGGATTTCAGTCTCTATTGCAGAGATAACGTGATGGTATTTGGTCTCATCAACTGTAATACCGGATATCACAAATTGGCTTTCTATTTGTGCAAAATACAGAGTAGGATTTTGCTCCCAGAAGGGTGGTCCCTTGAAGGATACTCTAGCAACCATAGGAGTCTCAGTTTGGTTCGTATTACCTCCATCTGAATGAGCAGCAGCGTCCGCAGGGAGAGATACGTCAGAATTTTTAGTTTCCGCATCAGACTCAGCATTCCTGAGGAAGTTTACAGTAAGCTGGAACTATCTTTCTAAAGGACGTTATTAAAGTTAAAAATGCATCCGGGTCATCATTTTTAGACGTGATTAAATGCCGATTAAATATTAAGTCTAAATTAAAACAAATACTTTAACTTTATTTTCAATGCATTAATATTTACAACGAATCAATACGAGCAGTTTTACTAACATAACGATCAGCAGTCTGACCACGAAGTAGATAGATTAACCGAATAGGTATCTGGTATTTATACACAGTTTTGCATAAACAGAAAAAAGTCAAAAATAATTTACATATGGCTAGAAAAATGTTCAGCTGCTTTGAAGACAGCGAGTGCCTTAAAGTTTTTGCCGATGTGGTCAGGAGTTAGCAAAGGTCGCTATGGCAACGATAGGACAGTGGCGTTTCTCAAACTGAGAACTTCGCTCTTTTCTCCTTGCGTTGCTGTCATTGAAGTCGCGTTTATTATTTTGGTGAGGTCTCGCCGAGGATCGACTTAGCATTTGAAATTGTTTCTCGGTGAGCTTCTTTCCTAGCTGTTATGCATCATTAGCGTGAAATTTAAAAGTGCTTTTTATTCAAATGTTTCTTCTGTAGTTCCGCTACACATATAGCTTACTATAAAAGAATGTTGAAAACCACATAACCTGATTCTAATATATAATTTTGTGGATTTAAATGAAAGCTTTCTACTCCTTGAATAATTTAAAGCAATGTTGTATATAAGCTACATGCAGGTTATCTTATTGCATATATAGTAAAATTTTGGCTTAAAGAAATAAATTTATAAAATAGTACTAAAAGTGAAATTGGAGGAATTTGCTGGAAAATATAATAGATCTTAATAGATTCAAACATATTGCATTTTTTTTTAAATTTAGAAAAAGAGAAAAAAAAGGTTTTGTATCAGTTAATTATGTGATAACAGTGTTAATATTTACTATCCTGACTTATGTGTGATTCATCAATTATTGAAAAGAAAAGTTTCCTTTGTGTGATCTATTTTATTACTGATAGTAAAAATGCTGTAGGGATAATTATTGCTTTATGCATATTAAATTCCAAAACATTCACTCAAGCGAAATTTACAGCCCATCCAAAAATATCAGTCATTTACCTTTTAAATTTGATTAAAAGCTATAATTTATAATAAATGTTAATGTTAAATTTCTGAAAAATGTTAAGGTGCACTTAATGTGATTAGCAATATGACGCTATGATATTAACATACACACAAACACACTTAAAAAGATTTAAGTAAATATTTTAATGTAGTGAAGTTGTTGAGATTGATTCATAATTAGCTTTTCAGCAACCGTGTGAAATCTTTATAAGGTATTGCAGAATACTGGAAAAAGTAAAATTTTTCACAGAAAATAGACCATTTTCATATTTAAGAAGAAAGAAATCCAGCAATCTCATAAGTCCCCAATCTGAAGTCTTTGTATATAGAACATAGAAATTTAAAATCAATTTCCTACTGTCCAAAACGATTTAGATTTGAACCTAAAGCCTTTCACTCCAAATAATATGATCCTATCACTAAGGAAGTTTCTGATTTTAATCTGTTTGATAAAAAGTGTTTTTTTAAAATTACAAATAGTTTTGCGGCATTGAAAATATGGGAATGAACATCCAGAACCTCTAACATGTCTTAAAGCACAATTGTCTGTTATTCTAATTATAAGTAGTAGTTAACAAGAAACTTTCTGGCTTTTGATCTTGTGCTCAAAGTTTGTGTTTGTGATGTGTTTATTTTTTTTTGTAAATGTGCTGACCAGAACATAAACAGTCTTTAAAATTTTACTAAAATTGAATGTATTATATTCATAGTATGCGATTATTCACTTTGTTATGAAACAGACTACTGACTCCCAAATTTTGAGACAAAAACATTTAATTAACAAAGAACTAAAGAATTTACAAAGGAATCATGTTTGGGTTCGATAAAACTCTAGTGCCTCCGTAGTGTACAAAAATCAGAATCAATCTTAAAACAAAAACGCAGCTTCTCCGTCTGCTCCTCGCACCAACCGTGTCTCCATACTCACCCTCCCCATCGAAGGCTCTAGAAATCGAAAGGGCTGAGTGTGAGATATTACAGACAAATTATTCCTTCTAGGGAGTTTTTTTTTTTCCCTACGGAAATCAACCTGCAAATAAAAGAATAAAAACACACACAAACAACAAAGAGCAAAATTTAGTATTACAGATAGCCCTGATCAATCGGACTCTGGCTGATACACAAAATTATATGGAATTATATAATATTAAATGTAATATAAAAATATAACACACAGACACAAAAGAACACAAAATAATTATGTAACACAACAGAATTTGCAACACTAGCTAAATTTACAAATAGATACACATCATTATTATAAAAAATGCTAAAATTTTTTTCAAGAAATTATGTATGCATGAAACAATAATTGAAATTTGTACTAAAAGAAAACATTTAATTTAAATTTGAGAAAAAAAGAAAATATTATGTTTTGTTATTCAGCATTCTACTGAGACTATCGGCATTCTGATGTAATTTACCCTTTCTGTGAACAATATCAAAATTTAGACTTTGAAGTACCAAAGCCCACCTTAAAAGTCTGGGATTAGATCCTGTATGATGTTTTAACCAAACTAAAGGGCTGTGATCAGTTTCGATAACAAATTTATACTGACCATCTAAATAATATTTTAATTTAGTAACAGCAAAGATTATTACTGCACATTCCTTTTCTATAGTGCTATAATTTTTCTCAGACTTCGAAAATTTTTTACTCAGAAACAGAATAGGGTGTTCATTTTCATTTTGATCTCTCAGAGCTAAAACTACTCCTAATCCTAAGTTTGAGGCATCACATTGAATAATAAATGGTTTTTGAAAGTCTGGACTGTAAAGTACAGGCTTCTTTATTAAAGTGTTTTTTAATTCTACGAATGCCTTTTCGCAGTTATTATTCCATATTATAGTTCCCCTCTTGGATTTCCTTTTTAGCAGGTCGGTTAAAGGCGCAGCAACTACCGAAAATTCTGGTATATACTTGCGATAGTATCCAACAAGACCTAGGAATGCACGTACTTCGGTTTTGCTTGAGGGACGTTCGAATTCGGTAATGGCTTTCACTTTAATATCGCCTGGTGTTCTTTGACCTTGTCCCACAAAGTGCCCCAAGTATTTAACACGAAGTTGAGCGAATTTGCACTTTAAGGGTTTTACAGTCAATTTCGCAAATCGAATCTTCTCCAGAACACATTTAAGACGTTGGATGTGATCAGACCAATTAAGTGAATATATAGCTATGCCATCTAAATAAGGTACAGCAAAATGTTCGCAATTTTTTAATAATTCAGCCATTAACTTATTGAAATAATAAGGGGCATTCTTCAAACCGAATGTCATCCTCAAAGGTTTATAAACAACAAATGTCGTCGTAAATGCAGCACATCTTTGAGCCTTCGGACTCAAAGGTATTTGCGTATAGCCTCGTGTTAAGTCTAATAAAGATATGAAATTCGCTTTCGAAACGGATTCAACGCGCTCTTCAATGTTTGCCTATGGATAATATTGCGTTCTGGTAACCTCATTTAACATGCGATAATCAATGCATGGAAGAGGTTCTTTTCCAGGAGCTTTAACTAATATTAAAGGTGATGAGAAATCGGATTCACCTTGTTCCACCACCTTCAATTTCAACATCTTGTCTACTTCCGATTTCAGAATTTCTGTCTGTCGTGGGTACATTCGATATGGTTCAGTTATAATAGGTTTATCAGATTCTAATTCGATGTCCAGTTCAGCCAGTTCTGTACAACC
This sequence comes from Latrodectus elegans, assembly GCA_030067965.1. Classification (NCBI taxonomy): domain Eukaryota; kingdom Metazoa; phylum Arthropoda; class Arachnida; order Araneae; family Theridiidae; genus Latrodectus; species Latrodectus elegans. The sequence goes on along the minus strand of CM057813.1, from coordinate 66,876,969 downwards.
CGGTTCATTTGAAAAAATATCAATTAATTGAATCAAAAGTTTACTCAATTGCTTCTTCTTCTGCTCCTCCTCTAATTTTTCATTAAAACAGCTTTCAGGAGAAGTATCTAAAAGGGTAGATGAATTAATTTCAAAACTTGGGATACCTTCACTCTCAGAATTAGAGGTAAAAATTAAATTATTATCTTCTGGACGCTGAAAATAGGGTTTTAACATATTTACATGTAATTTTTCTTTATTGGGAAATTGTATTATGCAATTTGTTTCTGATAGTCGTTTTACTACTTTTCCTGGACCTATCCACTGAACAGAAAATTTATTTGATCTAGAAGGTGCAACAACTAGCACAAGATCATTTTCTTTAAATTCTCTTTTCGTAGCCTTACGATCATACCAAAGTGTCTGTTTTTCTTTAGCATCTGTCATATTTTGCACAGCTAATTCTTGACATTTTTTCATTCTATTCAAAAGATTAAAAACGTAAGCAATCACACTATCTTCTTCAATAGTTTTACCAGTTAGATTTTCATATATTAGTGTTACGGGTGTTCTTCAGTTCCGACCATGGACTAATTCTGCAGGAGAATATCCAGTGCTATCATGAATGCAAGTTCTAAGTGCAAAAAGTGCCTGAGGTAAAATCTTCTCCCAATCTGTACCCTTTTCTAAACAAAGGACTTTCAGTATTATTTTTAAAGTTCTATGCAATATCACAACAGGATTGCTTTGGGGATGCTGAACAGAACTATGTATTATTTTAATACCAAATTTTTCTAAAAATTCTGATGTCAGAACACTCATGAAAGATGTTCCTTGATCACTTTGCAGCTCCCTAGGAAAACACATGCGGCTAAATATCTGAAGAAAAGCATCAACCACAGTAGTAGAACGTATATCTGGTACTGGGATGGCACCAGGATATTTGGATGACATGCAAATAGCTGTTATAATATACAGGTTACCACAGGAAGTTATAGGTAAAGGACCACATGCATCAACGTTAATTCTTGTAAAAATTTCCGGAATTACTGGAACCAATTTCAAAGGAGCCCTTTTCTTATCTTGAGGCTTCCCTACTCATTGACATTTGTCACAAGATTTAATAAAATTCTCTATTTCTTTAAAGCAGTTAGGCCAGTAGAAAGTTTTGCACAACGTATCTTTTGAGACCTAAATGATAATATACCTAAATGAGCTGCAGTTACCTTATGGCAGATCCGTTTTAGCTGGTTGCGAAACTTCTTGGGGACAACTAATAATCTTCTTACAGTTCCGTCATTGTCCATTTTATTATAAAACAACACATTTGTGTGTGTGTGTGTGTGTGTGATTTATTGTAATATATTTATTATCTTTTGAAGATTGTGTCGTTTAGCTTGCTCAAAAAGAAGTTTCAAACCATCGCACACTTTTTGTTCCTGAACAAATTCTTCTGGAGATGTCTTTATCAAAACTATCCCTTCAACTTCGGTTTCTAATGGTGGCAAAATTGCATTTGTTCAAATTCTTCATTTTGTTTAGTTTTGAGGTAAGACCTACAGGATTCTATTTCGAAAGTCGTGCTATTTTCCTTACTTTTTTTTTTTTTAGCTCAAGTTTCTATAGCATTTATTATATGTATTTTCACCTCTTCATACCTTTTAGTTTCCTCAAATAAAGCGGCTGTTTTGTTTCCCAGTAAATATCTTCCTTGATCCAAAGAATCTCGAAGAACTGCTGCCTTTGTCAAAATGTGACCTAATTCACAAAAACCTGGGCAATAGGTAAGAATACTTAAGTTTCATCAAGAGGTGTTCTTAACTAAACCTTTTCTTTAGTGTACATATCAGGATTCACGTATTTTCCACAAATCAAATCAAGAGTTGCTCCAGTGTCTCTCAAGATAGGCATTCGAATTCCATTAACAGTGCAGATACTAGTGTAAGGAGCCATCAATTCATTGAATGTACTTTTAGCAATTTCATTAGATGCTACCGATTCTAAGTTCTTTTTTATTTTGTCATACTGAGGCCGCAAATGACTATAAGAACCACACTCATAACATCAGAGTTGCTTTCGTTTTTCAAATTCCCTTTCATGTAGATAATTAGAATTTTTATTCTCGACTCTTTCAGGAACATGAGATTTATTATTTCGAACTACTTTATTAAACTTAAAGGCACGGTTTTCATTTTGTTGACGAAAACCAAAATTATTTCGAGGAAGTTTTGTAAAATCTTTCGTCTTAAAACTATCTCTTAAACTTTCATATTCATATTTTTTCTCGGCCAGATCATACAGAATTTATTTTAAGCCATTCCGCCAAAAAATGTTCTTTAATTTTAATTGGCACTCGACGTTTCAATTGATCTGTTACCATTAATTCCTTAAGCTGTTCAAACGTCGTTATTTCTAATTTCGTAAGCCATTCCGTAAAGTAACTATTCAATTCTTGTGCATAATTTCTCCATGATTTTTCTGAAGTTTTCTGGTGTTTAAGAAACAATTGTCTTAATTTTTCGTTATTTAACTTGAATCGTTTAATAATAAGTTCCTTCACATAATCATAATCAGCCTTTTCTGGAGGTTCTCTAGCTAACTGTTAGATATTTCTGAAGGTACACTTACAAGATAAACTACCCATTCATTTTTTGGAATATGAGCCATTTCTGCTCTACGCTCAAAATTTATTAAGTATAAACTCATCTCATCTTTCTTTTCATCAAATTTTGGTGTTATTTGAATTAACTGAATTTTTTGAGCTTGTTCAGTCCTATTTGTAAGTGATTCTCATTTCAAAATTGCAGCATCTGAAGAGATTTCTAGACGTTTCATTTCCAAAATATGTTCTCTTTCTTCACGTCTAATTCTTTCCTCTTTTTCTTCTTGTTCCCTTTTAACTCTTTCCTCAATTACCCTATCTAATATACATTTTACTTCTTCCTCGTTGAAGTTATTACTAGCTAAAATTAATTTTTTAATATCTGGGATTTTAAAGAATCTGAAACCATTTCTCCTAACTCTTCAGTGCCGAGCTGGCAGCCGAATGGTTAGCGCTTTTGCCTTCGGTTCAACAGTTTGTGGGTTCGAATCCCACCTTGGGCATGGATGTTTGTAGTGGTTCGGAATACACTTTAAGCCGTAGGTCCCGGTCTAATTAGCCCTCGTGTGCAAAAAATGACCATTGAGCGACAAACAAAGCCAAAGCCTAACTCTTCAGTTACTTCTACTAAATCTCCCTTTTTTCCCCCGTGCTAAAAAAGGCATTTTATTTACTAAACGTTTTTATCTCAGAAGAGATGCAATAATGAGAGAAAAAAAAAAAAAAAAAAAAACAGACTACACCCACTGATATGCAAAATTTCATAAATAACTATTGAAATTATTTACCACACACTACTAATATAAAACATATCAATAACATTTAAAAAAATTAAATGAAAACAAACTATATTGTAATAAAACAACTAGTGTATAAATGGAATATCAATTATTTTGAAAAGAAGAACAAGTGTAATATTAAATCTTCTACTCTCGATTTAAAGTTTCTATTTATTAAAGCTAATGTTTGATACTCAGATAAATTGAATCATTAATCAAAAATGTACATTATAAGTGTATAAATTATATAAAATCATATTCTTATATAGATACTACTGTAATAAATCAGAAAATGAAATTATGAATATTTTTTTAATTCAAAATACAGAACACTACAATATTTTTATATGAAATAGCAACAATATTTAAGAAAAGCTATAACTAATCTAAACCAAAAATCAGCTTTCTATTTCAAATCAATAAACTTAGTTAATAATACACGACATCAAATAATGATAATAACGTAAGATATTTTAAACATTAAGAATATATCTTTACAAATTCCCCCTTAACAATGAAAACAAACATGCGATTTAAATATCAAATGAATCAGTTAGATACGTTGGAAACACAACAATCAAACACATGAATAAAAATCTCACATTACTTTAAATTCAAACTTATTTTGTAATAATATACTTTCATTTTCACTGCGATTTAAATATCAAATGAATCAGTTAGATACGTTGGAAACACACAACAATCAAACACATGAATAAAAATCTCACATTACTTTAAATTCAAACTTATTTTGTAATAATATACTTTCATTTTCACATAACGAAATCGAAACCTTTCTAAAGTGTATATTCCATTCAGAAAATCTACTTTATATATTAGTGAAACATTAAAAAAAATATGTATATAAATATACTTTCGATTTGACACATTAATCTATAATATCATAATTATTTTAACATATTCCTACGTGAATTGAAATACATCAACCACATAAAAATTATGAAATACACATTTAGAATACACACTTTTCTTATAAAAATTATTACACTGTAAATTCGAATACACGAAATACAGAAACTAGCTTTTGTAAGATGAAATACACCATTTACAAACTTATAAACAAAATTAATTGATATAACATGAAAAACCACGTAAATAAGACTGAAACTCAATATTCTATAAATTTATATGGCATACCAAACTATTTATTTTCAATAGTAGCCAGAGAAAGATTGATCAAAATGGCCTACCTGTATTCCAACATTTCAGCACGTAACCCATTATAGTGCACATAATTCCCACAGTGGATGCTAATGCAAAGCATTATAAAAACATCCAAAACCGCTGCCAACAGAACATAAGTTTGTTATGAAACAAACGACTGACTCCCAAATTTTGAGACAAAAATATTTAATTAACAAAGAACTAAAGAATTTACAAAGGAGTCATATTTGGGTTCGCTAAAACTCTAGCGCCTCCGTAGCGTACAAAGATCAGTATCAATCCTAAAACAAAAACGCAGCTTCTCCGCCTGCTCCTCGCACCAACCGTCTCCATACTCCCCTTCCCCCTCGAAGGCTCTGGAAATCGAAAGGGCTGAGGGTGAGACATTACAACTTTATTGTATAATTCTGAAAAGTTGTTAATCATGAAGAGAACACATAAGAAAGGATTTGCTCATCAAAATGTAATACTCATCAAAATATCATCCATGAAATTATAAGTAGATTATAATATCATCATGAAGGTCATTTATATAATATGTAACTTCATACAAATGAGGACTGATTATTTTTCCTGAAAATTGATATAATTCTCATATTTTTGTAAGCTTAAAATGATATTGATGAATAAAGATGCGATGATTTATTTATTTTCATTCCAATTTATTGAGTGTTGTTGCTCAGTTATGAAAAGAGCAATCAAATTCACACACATTCACACACATGATTATGTCTGAATAGAAGAATATTTCTCACTGTAAATAATATTTGTTAATTAATTAAAAAATTAATTGATATTTTTTCATAATTATTTTAAATTATGTCTCTAGGCTATTATTTTCATTTTACAATAGAAGAAAGTTTAGAACATTCTTATGGGCAATTAATTAATCAGTATGTGATGTAAGATTATTATGAACTCACCTCATGTATCTCTCTCCTTACCTGCTAAAAAAATCTATGTTTAATAGTGCACGTCAAAAAAATGATCATTAGTATGAGTTCTTTTCATATAGTTTCAAATAATAAGGAGAATCATTAAATGATCTGTGAAAAAACTCATCTAAAATAAATTGTCTGGAATATTGGTGAAAATCAGAAAATTTTTGTTATTAATTATATCTATAGGTGGTTTTATTCATAATTAAGTATTTAAGTTATATAAATATCTTTTAATTGAAAAGAGATTTTGCTCTTATAATAATGCTTTTGTATTGTTCAAAGTAATTAACTTACTCCTACTAAATTTAAAAGAGTAAACTAGGATAGTTCAATTGGTTCTTTAGTTTTTACTATATATATTTATTTCCCACATAAAATGATGCAAAATTTGATTCATCTAGAAATTACAAAACACAAATTTAGGCAAGTATTAAATGGTTTTGTTTATTTATAGAACGTTTACATCCTTGTTTTTAGTTATAAATATAACAACAGACTTATTGATGTTTACTAAAATGCAACCAGTTAAAGCCATTCTTCTTTTTTAATTGCAGCCAATTTGGTAATACTATGAAACCAGTTTTTACTTTTTATACCAAATTTATTTCTATTTCATCTGTTTTGAGATGTTGTGATGATTAGACTTGCTGGAAAATTTAGGATATAGCATATAATGAGTCAGCAATTTGTACTTAATTATTCTTTAAAAATACATCTGTTTCTTAGTAAAAGTAAAAATGTAAACATTATTGTTGATTGTAGGATGCTAATAAATTTTTCCAATGCTCATTAAAAGTACATTTTTTTACATTATTTAATTACGTGTTGAGTTCCTCAGTCTGTGCAGTTAAAGTTGAAACATCTATATAATATTAAAGAAATCTAAAAACTGATTGTTTTAATTCATGGAACCTTTCCTTAAATTCAGGTATTAACTTTGTTATTATAACATGCATTCGATTTTTTAGTGTATGTTACCATAATTTAAAATCTGTTTGATTTTCACGAAAAATATTTTAAATATTTTTCGTACGTTTAATATTTACAAAGGCTAAATAATTTAGCATTTGTAAAAAAATGTATTGAAAAGTTTTTTGTAAATTTGTATTTGAACGAGTTGTTTTTTTAAAGTATTTTATTCTTTGTTTGCATGTGAGTCGCAACTTTATTTTTCAGAATTATTGTTTTCCTAGGTTTATTTAATGAGATATGTAATGTTGAATTGATGAAATATTATAATTAATAATATTTAAAGTAACATTTAAGAATATAATTTTAATTCAACACTTTATGTAACTTTGATAAAAAGTTTGTACAACTCTTGGAAATTCTTTAAAACTTCAGGAATAAGATTTTTTTAAAGACACTTGAAACTCCTAGAATTTTGACTTCTTGAGAATCATGAATTACTCCTGGAACTTTTACTTATTTCGATGCATTTATTTTATGTTAGAATATATTATAGTTTTTTTGTTTTAAAATTTTCAGAGATATTGTTCAAATTCCAAATTGAGTAATCTCTTAGTGTAACCACTGGATGGCAGTATGTGATTGATATAATGTTATATTCATAACTGTTGACTAAAATAAAGATCTAGTTCAGCTACAATAGTTTAATGATAATCCATTTCAGTCAACACTGGATGTACAATTTAGATTTATGTGTGTTAAGTGAAGTGAAGAGTAATCACTTAAAAGATTATCATGTGGTGCAATCAATAAGGTCAATATATGGCGGATTGTTCTAAATTGCAAAATACGTAAATTTTGAACTCTGATTATCATTTAATGTTTTCTGTCATTACTTCATGTTTTCTTTGACACTTCTTCTCCTTTTTCGTATTGAAATTATCGTCTGACTTTGGCGTAGTGTTTGATTGCCTAAGATTGAGTATTTTTGTTCTTTTATTTTTACTATTTAAATTTTTAATTAATTAATTTTTTTTCATTCTTATGGATTCAAAATGGCTGAGGCAGAGACTGAAATGATTTACACGGGTTGCGATTTGCGCATTCCAAAAGTAAACATTTGAAAATTATTGACTCTCGATTATTCTATACCACAACTAATCCAGTTAGCTGCAGAAAATGGTATTACTAAGTTCTTCCGTTTCCCGTCTCCCACTGTTGATACTGCATCGATTCCAAAGATACCTTCCAATTTAAAGCAAGAAATAATTCAACTTGTAAAGAATCACTTAAAAATAATACAAATTCAACACACCTGTCAAGGTAAGCTTCTATTCGAAACTAATTGCCCAGATATTGCTGTAGAAATAAGAAAGATAAACAATATTCTTGGTGTACTTGTTAACTTGAGTTTTCAACATGAATACATTTCTTCAAGATTTCTTATAAAAGAAAGAAATATAGATTTACCTTTATATCCTTTTGCTGATGAAATTGCACAAAATGGCTTAACGATATTAAGCTTACAAAGATTTACAAAAAAGAATTCTAAAGAACTAAGCGAAAATATTTTAGTGAGCGTCATTGGACATCTACCTCAAACTATTAACTTATTCTATTCTATCATTCCAATTTTTCCATTTATTGATAATCGCTAATGTGGAAAATGCTATAAATTCACTCACCCTAGGAAAAAATGTACGCAAGAAGTCTTCCTAAGTAAAAACTGTGGAACATTCCATAAAGACACTCTCTGTGCCAATGAAACTCTTAAATGTATAAACTGTCAAGGAAATCATGCAGCTAATGACATTTCCTGTCCTACGAGGCGTGAAGAAAAAAAATTCTTACATTTTAAAAGCATAAACCACCATTTTAAAAGCATTTATTGAAGGCGAGAAGACGTTATAATAAATCGTTAAAAACCAGTTACTCCAGTGTAACCAAAAGTCATCTTCCTTTCACACCGAATCAAAATGAAATAATTAAAAAAGCAATGACTGAGATAGCTTCAGTTGAAGCAAAATTACTTGCGATACAAGCTAGACAAGATCAAATGGTCCAACAAATGTTCTCATTCATGAAAGAATGTATGCGAATATGTTTGAATCCAACTAGATCAGTTTCGAGATCTCTTCCAAGAAAGAGTCGTGCAAGATCTATCCAGTCAAGGAAGATAAGTCCAAAAAATTCTGTGAATCCGCAAATGATATATCTCCCGAACAACCTATAATGAAGTCTCCTCAAACGAATATTAAATATGCAGAACTTAACATTGAAGAAAGAATTAAGCCAGGAAGAAGGCATAAAAAATATTCATAATTTTTTTTTTTTTTTAAATACTCTTTTACTAGGAGCACACTTTTTTTTTAAAAATTTTTAATAACTGTTCAAGTTTTTCGTTATAAAACGAATGTTCAATTCAATTAATGTTCAATTGAATTTCTTGGAATGCAAGAAGCGTTCTATTTAAGCGCCCGTATGTAAAACTTCCGTACTTTCAATCTTCCGATATCTTAGCAATTCAAAAAACGTTTCTTAAAAAATTCGATTTATTTCAAATTTGTAATAAAACAATAATTAGATTAGATAGGCAAGATGGCCGTGGTGGAGGACTTCTTTTACTGTTGATAAATCTCAACCTGTGCAAATTTTACATATATCCCGCTCAGAAGATAACGATACTGAAATATTAGCTATAAAAATTACTATATCCAAATCATTTCTTACTTTAGTAAATGTATACGTCCCTCACGGTAAATTTTAAAGTTCTTTCTTCAATAGTATCTTATCAAATATTCATCCTCCCTTCATAATAATTGGAGACTTTATACGAAGTTCGGCACTTGGTAGTTATTCAAACTATCCCTAATTCCTCGATTGGATACTGGATAGCAACATTTGTCTTTTAAATACCTCTCAGCCTACTCATTTCGGACTCCACCAAAGACCATCCCTTATCGATTATGACTTTGTATCTCCTGATATTTTTCCTTTCTGTACTTTCTCATTCAGTTCAGATAGTTATGGTAGTGATCATGTCCCTTTTCAAACAAGTATCAAAATCTTCAATAACGATTATTCAAAAGGCACTTCCCGCAATAGAATTTTATGGACTGGCTTCTAAAATTCAATGAACACTCAAATTGCTAATAACGGAATAGTTTCTGTAGATCAATTCCAAATTTTATGCAAAATTTATCTTGATAAATTCAGGAAAAAACAAATCTTTTGGTTAAATTCATATCCTCCGTGGTTGACATCGGAATGATTTTTTGGCTCAAAAAAGAAAACTTTGGAGGAAAGTGAAAAGTTTTCTTAATCAGACTCTGTGGATAAACGAATTTCTGCAAAACTTCATCAGCTTCTTCTAACCATTTCCAGAAATTTCTGGAATAAAACTATAACAAATTCTGGTATATCTAAAGACATTTATTCTATTCTTAAAAAGACTTAAAAATAGATCTACTGACTTTCAAACTCATCATCTACTAATTTCTAGAGAAACTTCAATTATTTTTCGGACCCTGTTGTTCAGAGTAACTTATTGCCAAATTTTATTTTCGTCAATCTGAAACTGAAGTACTACCTCTCGATTTTAGTTCAAATTTTAATTTAGAATATAACTCTGCATTCTCCATCTCAGAGCTCCAATTGGCGATTTCTAAATGCAAAAATACTTCAGCTGGTCCTAATTTAATATCAGCTAAAATTTTGAAGGGTCTATCAAACATAGATTTACGATCCCTTTTGTTACTCATAAATAACTCTTGGTTAAGCGGTATTGTTCCCCTGTCTTGGAAAAAATTAATCATAATTCCTATAATAAAACCTGGGAAAGATATTACTTCAGTAAATTCTTATCGCCCAATATCTCTTACAAGTGTTCTATATAAGGTCATGGAACGAATGATATTATATCGTTTAATAAATCATATCTCCATTTCCAAATATTTTTATACAAATCATCATGGATTTATGCCTCATAGAGATTGCGATAATATTCTTTCTATGCTTCATCATCACATTATTGCTTTACGCTCACAGAGAAAATATATCATATGCGTAACTGTAGACATATCTCAAGCTTACGATTCAGTGTGGCCAGAGGTGTTTACAAACTCCTCCAATTTGATATCAGAGGAAATGCTGCTCATTGGATATTGGATTCTTTATCGGCAACCCACTTTCTCTAATGGAGGTGTTCCTTAAGGCAGTGTTCTTTTTCCCTTTCTTTTCATGATTTATATGTCACATATTTACGAAGTTGTCTCTCCTGATATTGTTTTATTTATACTGATGACATAATCCTTTTGACTGCTCATTCATCACAAGAAAGTCTACAGCAAAAAATGCAGACTGCAATCATAAAACTTGAACAATGTTGTGAAGAATGGAAACTAAAAATTGATTCCTCAAAATGTTGTCATTGATTTCTCTTCCAAAAAATCTCCTGTAAATTTTGAACTATCAACCAATTACTTATCTCTTGGCCCTAAGCACATAAAAATTCTGGGCCTCTATTTTACTATTAACATAACATTCAAATATAATTTTCAAATTAAAAAAAAAAAATCCATCCAAAAGAAATATAATTTTTTAAAAGCTATTATTGCTTTAGTTTTTGATTTGTTTGAAGTAAGTGATTAGTTTCTGCTACCCATCAATTACCTGCAATAGCAGGTAATAGAAGATGGGGAGCAAAAACTACTCACTTACTTCAAATTGTTCAATCCTTCATTACAAGTAGTCTCGATTATGGATGTCATGTATTTACGTCTGCGAGCTTATCAGACCGAAAAATCTTGGATCCGATATATCACTCATATCGATTAGAATTGCCATAGGTCTTCCTCGCTGGACAACAATTCCACTTCTTCTGAAAGAAGCAGGGGTTTTACCTCTTTCTGTAAGACAAAACTTTCTCTCTACAAGGATGTTCATTAGAAACCTTTCACTTTCTACTAGAACTCCATGTGGTATTTTGTGGGAATCAATGTCATACAGTCATATCTCTAGTGCTCTTGCTGTATCTTTGCGAGTGAAAAATGACTTGAATAAAATGGAATTCAAGAATCACATATTTTAAGAGTTCTTAGAAAACCTACATCTGTTAATATAAATATAAAAATATTTCTTAGAAAATATACTTTTCAGACTAAAAATCTTCCTACAAATACTATCAATGATCTCTTTGAACTGCACAGTACTTCTGAATGGTCCAATCACATATTATTATTTCCTATTAGAATTGAAAAAATATAAATTACTCATATAATTTTTCATAAAAATAGAGTTTCATTGAAGGTAACTGCACAAATGCTTATTAACTTTACTTTTGAAGTTTTTGAAATTTATTTAAATTATTTACTTTTACGAAATTTTTCAAACACTACTTGTTTTTATACTATCAAAATATGTAGATTATTTTATTTAGTAAATTTTTTTTCCCAATATAACGTCATTGAATATTTTAATTTTCTCATTAATACATTATAATTATTAATAAGCTGAAATGTATAGTTTGCCATTATTAAATTGATTTTAGAATATATGTTTTATTTATTGTATTACTTTTTTTTCCCGTTAAAACACATTATGTAATAAAAGTTTGAATCTTGCTTTTGTTTTGCTCTACTGTTATTAAACATTTACTGCTGTATTAAGATTATTAAAAGCAGTTTAATAAAAATTCAAGATTATGCATTATATATATTTGTAAATTTATTAATCATACAGTGGTAGTCACATTTGCTTATATAATATATTTTAGTTGTACTTTCAAGGAATTAAAAGAAAAGTGTTTAAAAATAATTTTTTTATTTTAAAAAATTTATTAAATATTTTTAAGTCACATTTTAAAACTAGTTTGTTTCAATAATATGACGCACACTATAGTGTATTTATGTTATACAATTTATTGTTATAGGAATTAATCTATACTTAGTTTAAACTTTTGTTTACTATATTGTTTGAAATTTTATGTATTTTTACCAAGTTATTGGATTATTGAATGAATATTCACCACACACACACAAAAAATTATTAATAGCATAATCCTATTTTTTATTGAATTATTTCGGTGCAAAGTATACAAGCGTTTACATGTATAGTTGGTGAATGTAATAAAATATATTTTAAAATGAGTATTTGAAATTTTTAGTGAAATCAAAGTATATTTGTTTGTTTTTTTAAAATTAAGTTGATGATTTAAACTGCTATTATTTAAATTCATTTGAAACCTGATGAGCTATGAAAAATATTTTATAGTCTTTTGGTTAATAATTAAATAATCTGCAAACAAACTTTTTTTAAAATGTTTGTCTCATTAATTTAATTCAATCTTATTAATAATCAAAAAAATGTTTCAAAATTTGTAGGTATTGCATAATATAATTAGAAATTTAGAAAAAAAAAGGATTTGTTTTTGTTGTGACTGAACAAATTTATTGACTTGAGGTAATTCTTATTAACTTAACATAAGTATACATTACTTAACACACTTTCTGTTAACATGCTTAATGCATATTCTGATTAATTAATTAATTATCTACGTATTTTATGTTGTATTTATTACTGAACAAATGCGGCATACAAAATGTGTGTATTGACCACATTTCAATGTTACAAAATTCTTTGTGTTTTTTCCCTGTATATGCAATATTGTTTGCAAGAATAGCTTGTAATTACTTTTCCGAAAATTATAACCTGAATATAACTATTTTTTGTCCAATATTATTGAAGGTGGTTCTTATTTTGTTGGTCTCTCTTTGAAATTATGCGTCTTCTAGATTTATAGTCCTCATGATATAAGACTAATTTGTGCTCAGTCATTTTGAGCATTCGTGTTCACATTACATTTTTAACTGATCAATTATTAGGAAAAACTGACGAATAGTTATTTAAAATCTCCGCAATTTGTACCATAATTCATATATTAAACATTTATTTATATTCTTTTGAAATTCATCAATTTTCTTTCTTTGTATTTTGAAATTGTAACTGCGTTGCTGTTAAAGGTTGTAAAATATTTTATAATATTTTCTTTACATGTATCTTTTGGCGAATTTTTATGTACTTTAAATTTTTATTTTAGGTTATGTATAATTAGGTTGGTTTATTGTGGTCGTTCTTATTATCAGAAGGTAGCGAGTTTGAATCCTATTACAACCGAATATCCGTCGTATTCACTAATGGTGGCACATTAAATATGTCGCAGTGTCCTCTGGGTGTGGCAGGTTAGTCTGGAGGTGTTTTGCTTGGTATCTGCTTCTCGGAGCAACGATGGAACAGCCACTATATAAGTTGCCAACTCTTCTACTCCTTTTAGTACTGAAAGGACTAATCCTAGTAGCAGCCTGGTATTGTAAATAGAAAAATGCACTGTATTACAGTGAGTTTAAAAAAATTGTTTTTTTCTTTCAAACTTCTTCCCTTTTTAATTATTCTTCCGAAAAGAATAAGTATATTTCAGCAAGTTCAATATTGTTTTTTAGCTTTAAGATTTTCTTTCACAACATATTACTAAATATTTAACTTTTAACATAGACTTGATGAAAAGAACAGTTCTTATATCAAATTAATATTGGAAATACCGTGTAATATTTTAGCATTTAGAGTAACTATTAAGTAGTAATAAATTGCGATGTAAAAAATAGTTCCTATTGGCTATTTAATTGCATGTATTCAAATAAAATGTCCTTTAAAAAGATTAAAAAACTCTTAAGGTTTAGAGAATTTTTTCAATAATGGGAACAAATAATAAACACCTGTTTCTAAAGCAATACTTCTAACTGATTATTCCCTCTAGCCAATTTGTCCTTACTGCCTAGCTAAGCCTTCAACTATACCGAGCCTTAGCTTTATATGGATAACGTATCTACATTTCTGGGCGAAAAAGCCGATTCAGAAAAATAGCGATTTACGTTTACTTAGTTGAAAACCGATGGAATGTGGTGTGGAACGTTTGTTAATTCTCTTTATAATTACGAAGTTATCAAATAATGAATTTCGGATTGCTTTCATAACCGTTTCAATATATTTACTATTCGCAGCATATCGGAAAACCAAAGTTTATCTTAACCCACTTAAGTGGGCTAAAATAATCTTTGTTAATCACCGAGACCTTTCAGTAGATTAAAGCAATGTTTTATTACATAGCAAATATAGATATTATTTTGCTATGTAGTAAAACATATAAAGCAAATACTGATATTATTTTATATAAAAAAACATTCTAGAAATGAAGAAAGAAGGTAAGCTTCAATATCATTTGTATTATTATTATTTTTTTTATCTATCCCTTATAGAGTGCTAAAACTTCAGTGGATTCATGCCGCTTCCCGTAAGATCAGAGAAAGAAAGTATCACTTCCCACAGTCAGTGATTAGAAGGATGACCACAGTTACCTTCACTGAGTAGTTGGAGATTCGTGGGTTGCGGATGCGGAGAGAAGGGTTCCAGCTCAAATGTAACCTGAGAGTGGTTCAAAATCTCGAGGGGCAAGGTGATTCCAAACCCTTTAACCGTAACGTCGACTCTCCTTTATGTGTGTATGCATCACTAACGATTATGTATAGATAATAATTTGGAGAGGGAAGAAAGAACTGTTTTTGTTCTTGAAATGATCAGAGTGCCATTGACGCGTGCATAAGCAATAAAATCAAATTTAAATGTTATTATATTTTAAATTAATTATAATTTTTGTAATCAAATAAAACGTAGCCTGTGTGTTTTAAGTTAACCGAAAATGAACATCCTAAAATAAGTTTCATTCTATTCTGTGCAACTGTTTTTAACTTAACACCGGGCCAAAATTCTGTTGACACAGTTTAGGATAGTTATATTCAAATCAAACATCTACCATGAAACACATTCCAGGAAAAGTTTATAATATTGTTCACATATCAAATTTGCCAGATAGCAGATTGCATAATGAAAACGCTTTTGCATTGCTGTATATATCCACATACCTACTTTTGCATTGCTGTAAAGATACCGAAAGAAAGCTATAAGTCGTAATATTATTAAAACTTCTACTTAACTTCTAATTAGAGTATCTGTCACTTACATGTATTATAGTAAGAAAAGGAGAGCTATTTATGGAGCCGCTTATTTAATAATGGTGGAAATATTATAGTCTAATTCATCATCGGACAAAATTACAGGAGGAAAACCATCCCAACCGAAGGCATCCTCAAGGAATGAGTGAGTGATTGTCTTTTTCTGGCGCAAAATCCAAAAAAGACATACTGCGCCGAACGAAAGTTTAAAATTCTATTAAATCAGAATAAAATATCCATTATAAAATTGGTAAACAAGTTTGTTGCAGTAAAAGATTATAAATTTGAATCTTATTTAAAATTTAATTTGGAGTAAAGAGAATGCGTTATAAGCAGTGCAAAATTCTGATAGTCCTTAAGAAATCAAAGAGATTTGAACGAGGTATTTCCCCAATCATGTCCAGTAAATTTAAGACAGTTTTGTGGAAAAAGGTAAGACGAAGATGGTTAAAATTAGGACATTCAATTAAGATATGATATATAGTTAAAACTATTTTACGACTCGAATACAGAGGTGCAAGTTCCTTAAATAAAATATAACTATGTGTCAAACGAGTATGACCGATTCGAAGACTGGATAATATAACGTCAGCACGTCTGTATGAGATATTACTCCAGTTCCGAATGAGAGGTTTAACAAAGAAAAGTTTGTTTGTTACTTGCGTATTCCAAGAATTCTGCCAAATAGAATGCGCATATACAAAGATTGAATGCTTGATGTCGGCATAAGGGATTGCTTGGTCTATACGGTCTTTATCTTCTTTAGCAGCTACGTCTGCTAATTCATTGCCAGTAATAACGACATGACTAGGTATCCAGCGAAACAATATTTCGAAACCATTATGAGATATTTTATTTAACAAAACTAAGATTTTATTAATCAGGGGATTAAAATGTTGAGGGAAATAGAGCTGTTTCATAATGCTCATACTGTCAGTATAAAGCTCCACTACAGATACGAAGTGCAGTGTGATGAATCGGGTCTAACCATTTAAGGGCAGACTTTGAAGCTGAGCCATAAGCCACACTCCCATAATCGATACGGGACAATATAACAGACTGGTATATTCTGCACAATGAGGTTCGATCAGAACCCCAAGAAGTATTGGAAAGTACTTTTAGTATGTTAAGAGATCTTTCGCACTTCTTGCGCAAATGTAATATATGAGGCAAGAAGGTAAGTCAATTATCAAAAATTATCCCAAGGTATCGTAACTCATTAACAACAGGTATGGATACCTCCTGAAGTTGTATATTGGGATCAGGGTGAAGGCCACGTTTCCTACAAAATTGGATGCATCTGCTCTTACTTGGTGAAATGGTATAGTAATTTTTGTCACACCAGTCAGTAATTTGATTTATAGCCATCTGTAGCTGTCGTTCAATTGAATATATATCTGAACCTTGACAGGAAATCTGCAAGTGATCCACGTAAAGTGTACTTTTAATACAAGGTAATACAGAAATCTTGGAAATATAAACAATAAATAATGTTACACTAAGTATACTACCCTGAGGGACGCCCTCAGTTTGAACAAATGATCTAGACAAAACAGACCCAATGCGCACTTTAAAACTTCTTTTTTGTAGGCAGTTTTGAATAAAAAATGGTAGGTTATCACGGAGATTAAAGCCATGTAAGGTCCGAATAATTTCATAGCGCCAGGTTCTATTGTAGTCCTTCTCAATATCTAAGAATATTGATACAAGATGGTTCCTACGAACGAAAGCGGTTCTAACGTCATTTTCCAAATTAATAATATTGTCTAACGTAGATCTACCCTGACGGAAGCCACTTTGCTGCTGAGGTATACACCTATTGTTTTCTAAGTAAAAAACAAGACGGTCATGTACCATGCGTTCCATCGTTTTACAAAGGCAGTTTGCTAAGGCTATAGGACGATAACTTAAAGGGTCTTTAGGATCTTTTCCTGGTTTTAGGATGGGGATGATTATTGCTTCTTGCCGCATAGAAGGGAAAATATTTTAATGCCAGATTTTGTTGAAGAGGAATAGGATATTGGTAAGAGAGACTGGTCTTAGATGGCGGAGCATTTGATAAGTAATTCCATCTGGACCTAGGCTGCTACTACGGGTCTTGGATAGAGCCTTTTGTAGCTCATACATGTGAAATTCGTAGTTGTAGGGCAACTGTTCAGAATTATTAAAATTTATGTTGATCTGCTCAGTACGACTCTTATACTCTTGGAAAAAAAGTGTTGAAGATTAAGATTTGGACACACTAGAAAATGTTTCGCCAATTTTATTAACTACATCCTCGGGAAAAGAATAAACTGCAGTGTTAGTATTCAATATCGAGAAAGAGAATTCTTGGTACAAGCCATTAGCTGCTTTCTCTTTTTTCCAAACAAGCTTGCTAGGAGTGCTAGATGTAATATTTGATGTGTATCTTATCCAAGAGTCCCTTTGACTTTGACAACGAATCTTGCGGGCTACAGCCTTTGCTTTTTTAAAGATAATTAGATTATTAGTAGTGGGATGTCTTCAAAAAATATTCCAAAACTTTTTTTGTTCACGGTAGGCTTTTGCACAGGTTTCATTACACCAGGGTTTGCACTATTTTTGAGGACGAGAGGAATATTTTGGAATTTGATATTTCAGCAGCTTTTATAATAGTATTTGTGGCTTTAATAACAGCATCATTTATATCAGTGTTTGTAATCATTTCTTCTGTAATAATTGCCAGTTCTGCAAAAGAATGCCAGTCTGCCTTGTGATACTGATAATGGTTGCAGGTTGTAAGCCATTAGAAGGTGGACCAGCAAAAGTAAGGATTACAGGAAAATGGTCACTGTTATACAAATCATTTTTAGTGGTCAGGTCCAGATGAGGAAATAAAATAAGAGAGCAAATAGCCAAATCTATGGAATTAAATGTTTTCGTAAGAGCATGAAAGTGAGTTTTTTCGTTATTTAGCAGACAGAGGCAGTGATTAGTTATCAGCTGCTTGATATGTCGTCCTCGAGAATTTGTATTAGTACTTCCCCACAGAGCACTATGTCCATTAAAATCACCTATTAATACATAAGGAACGGAAAGTTGCTGCAATTGTTTATTTAAGTTGCTTTGGGAAATGACATTACGTGATGGTAGGTAAATGTTACAGTGATTCGAAAATTAGTATGTATCTCAACTGCCACAGCTTGCAGCAAAGTACGTAATGGAAATACTGTGTGGGGGTAGTTATTCGAAGCACGAATGCACACCCCGCCTGATACAGAATCATCAGGTATGTCCATTCGATAAAGCGTGTAACCTTTTATTTTCCAAGTAGTATGAGGTTTCAAGTTGGTCTCTTGGAGTGATAGACAAGCAGGCGAGTATGAATTTATTATGTCTTTAACGTCAGATATATGCACGCGGAGTCCATGGCAATTCCAAAAAATAAGAACTATCATTATGAAGGGTTCTTTTTACGGTGACGTGATCTGTTCTTCGCA
Source organism: Latrodectus elegans (assembly GCA_030067965.1). Lineage (NCBI taxonomy): Eukaryota > Metazoa > Arthropoda > Arachnida > Araneae > Theridiidae > Latrodectus > Latrodectus elegans. The sequence goes on along the minus strand of CM057813.1, from coordinate 66,858,051 downwards.
ATCAACTCAAAGTTATCAATATCAGTATCCATATCACTATGGCTGTCTGTAGGAAGGCTGGCTTTAAAATCAGTTACATTTGATTGATCTTTAATCTTAAGTTTTTTTTGTTATCAAGGTCACTTGTTTTTTGTGGCTTTATAAATATGGACTTCTCTGTAGTAGGTTTGCTTTGTGTTTCAGGTTTAAAAAAGGTAGTTGATGAAGTGTCTGTTTGTACAACAGTTGATATACAGTTTTTTTCAGTGCATGGGCATATGGTTTCTTGAAATGAATTGTTGTATTTTGAAGTTGTATTTTAGCTTCTTGATATGAGATTTTTCGCGTCGTTTTTATCCGTTGAATTTCTTTTTTATGTTGCCAGTGTGAGCAGGTCTTAGAAGATGCGCTATGATTTTCTTTACAGTTTATACAAAATGGTTCAGATTTACAGTCAGATTCCTGGTGTTCCAGACTTGAGCATCGAGTACATGTAGCTTTTGATCTGTAAAACATTTTAGAGTGTCCAAATCTGTTACAATTAAAGCATCGTATGGGGTTTGGGACATAAGATCTTACAGGACAGTTCAGGTAATCTGCTTTTATTGAATTAGGAAGATTAGGACAGTCAAAAGTTAATATCAAGTTTTTTATGGGGAAAATTTCTTCGCCTCGATGGATGGTGATTCGACGGACATTGCAAACTTTTTGGTCTTTTAATTCTTCAAGGATCTCAGTTTCAGATACTGATAAAAGGTCTATCTCTGAAATTACACCACGACATTGATTAAGTGATTTATGACTTGAGGCTATGATTGGAATTTCTCCAAAAACTTTTAAAGATAAAAGAAACTTTGGTTGTTGAGCAGACGAACTATCGATTAGTTAATCTCCGGATCTTAGCTTTTTAACATTACTAGGTTCTCCTGCAACTGCCTTAATGTTTGAGAATTTTAAAAGGTGACATTTGCTTATGCATGCCCTCGTTGTTCTGTAGTAATATGAACTTTGGGTAACCATCTCCAATTCTGTCAAATTTACTATCAATTTGTGAGGAGTTAAGACCCTCTCCGTGGCCAGAATTTTTTGGACCCATGAGAAAGAGAAATGTTCATCCCAGTGGGCCCTCGCCCATCACAGAGCCCAATAAGGGAAGGCAGTTACCGGCTCTGGCAAAAGCCAGCCTCGGAACTTACCTAAGGGGTATCACCAGGATATAGTACTACATGTTGGGCTGAGGATCCAGCGAACATGTCCGCACAACCCAGAATGCAGGACTAGCCCTACAGCACCATGCAAGGAGTAAAATAAAATCCTAACATAGCACCAGCCAATTGACTGAGAGCGGGCTCACTCCAGCCACCCGTCTACAGAGAAGCCGGGGCCAAAGGGAACGCTAAGGGACACCAGGACACCAATTTCCCCCTTACGGGACGCCATACACGGCCAACATATGGGGTGGAAGACCAAAGAAAAAAATGGACGTAAAACCCATTGAAAAGTAAGATGCAACATAAACAAGAAGTCTTGATCTCGACGACGACAAAGAATAGGAAAATAAAGATAAAGAAAAGTAAAGACAGGAGGAGAAATGGATAAAGATCGCTAGGGCACCTTAAGATAGCGATACCCATATTTACCTAAAGAAGGTAAGCTCCTGAGGGATGGAAAGGAGAAGAAAAGAAAGAAGAGGACAGCTCGCTAGGGTACCTTGGGATTGCGACACCCATATTTACCTAAAGAAGGTAAACCCCTGAGGGGGCATCCTCAAGGAAGCGGCGAAAATAACAATAAAATGAAGAGCCATACAAGTGCGGCGATCAGTAAAATAAATTTGATTGAAGACTAAAAGATTTGTAAAAAATGAGATTTATTTTAAGCTTCTAGTTGAAATTTTATGCAGTTATATCCCAGTTAAATTTAGAGATTTTTACAAAAAATTTAAAACACAGTTAAATTTCGGTAAAAACTTATCGAAGGTGATTTATTTTATAGATTTGGAGAAGTAAATGAAGTAATTCATTAGCATGCTTTACTTGGTATTCGAGCAAATATTTACGTTTTTCATGCCTCCATTATTTAAATAGAGAAACTAAACTCACACACACGTTTTTTGAAAGAAAGAAATGAGCGATTGTCAATCGATCTCATTCGTTAATAAGGAGAAATGAAAGCAACAGACAAATTGAGTCAGGATAACCACTAGGCCAGTTATGGCGGATGCAGCAAATTTCCAAAGCACAAACCTATATACCTACCTCAGGAAATCAAAAATAATTCTAAAAATGTAAAAAAAAATATCATGCCCGGATTTACTTACATTAATGATATGTGTTCCCCCCATCCCTTTCAAAATCAATCTTATGATATTGAATGTAATATTCCTCATCAAGTTGTGCATCCGAATTCTCAGAACTCATTCAGCTAACGAATGAGCTTAAATCAATATCGGAATTGTCATCAAAGACATACTAAGTAAATTAAGACAAATCCAATCTCCTATATGTAAACTATTTAAACTAATAATTTCCATACGGAGCAAAAAAATTAGAAATGTACTCTAATTAAAATAGTTTTAATAAAATCTAACTCTAAATTATTTGTAAACTTTTAATTAAATTAATTATTAAATGAAAAAAATCATTGTTCAATTTATATTTAATCAAAATTAACTCGAAAGTAAATTTTTAAGTCTATACCTTTCCCCCTTATGCATTAACCAGTGATATACCAGCTCAGATTCAGCTATGCAATTCTACTCTAGAGTGGTCATTCACTATCAGATCCAGACAAGGCTGAGGTCCTTTGACACAAAAACATAGAAAGAAGGCGTAGCCAGCCAAATTTGTGCTAGAATTGATTCCTTTAATGAGACACAGTTAAGCATATAAGGGATTTAATGCGCGATTTTACCACTGACACAGGAAAATTTCCAAATCTAATTGTAGTTTTGATTTTTAACTAGACATTTCATCTCAAAATTAAAGCTTGATCTAAATTTTTAAAGTAATGAATATTGTATATTTTTTTAAAAAAAGTTAGTTTAACTTTCTATTATTATATGTATATTTTTTCTACTAGTAATTATAGCCCTGTTTTTCAGCGGGAGACAGAATGGTCTTCCCAAGCACCAGCTATCTTCATTACACTACAGGAAGAGATAAATTCACAGCAGTGACATTTTTTAAATTCCCCGATTTTTATATTTCTCTTTCAACATGCTTCTTCTTACATTTAATTTTTACACAATTTTTTTTCCAAACTATAAAGTGGTTGTTTTTTTCTTCCAGTTGACATCATGGCTACTTGTTGATTTAGTTGAGATCACTTTATTTACAGGGTGAGCCAAAAGTTCGTTACAATTTTAAAAATTCATAAAAAAAGAAGAAAGTGAGATAAAGAAGTGCGGTTTGCAAGAAAGGGCTCACAAGGTAGTCGGATTTTTTTAGCAGCAAAAAAAGTTTTAGTTAAAAAAGTCACCTATAGCTGGCGCTAAAATCGAGATATTAAGCAGAATTATGCAAATTAATCTTGCGATAAAAGGCCATGATACTCGAGAATTTCTCATTCGCTTTCAGAATATTATCATTACCCGATCGAGCGTTGTTGGTGAAGTTGTTCTATTTAAACGGAGAGTCAGCAACTATTGCGTTGCGAAAATTTCGCACGACGAAGACGAAGAAAACCCCATATCGTGTCCTGGAATAGTCAAGCTTGTCAAGAGGTTCGAGGAAACTGGCTCTTTGGAGGATCGGCCACGCAGTGGAAGACCCTCGTTTGCGGAGAGCCGAATTACTACCGTGGAAACCACAATGAATGATTTAGCGGCGGAATCGTCCATTGGGAGTAGCAGTGCTCGCGAAGCTGGAAGAATATTGGATGTGCCTCAATCATCGATTCGACGTATCCTCCACGGGATATTGCATGTCTATCCCTACAAACTGCAGTCACTGCAGGAGTTACAATCGGGAGACACAGCTATGCGGGAATCATTTGCCGAGGGGGCTATGGCAAGAATCGAAAACGACCCTCAGTGGTTGTTCAACGTTTTCTGGAAGGATGAGGCGCACTTCACACTACACGGGGATGTCAACACCCATAACACTCGTATATGGGCAACATCTAATCCTCGTGAATACACGACGAAATCTCTGTTTCCAGCCAAGTTGAGAGTCTGGTGTGGCTTCACCTCATCTTTCATTGTCAGACCTTTCTTCTTTGAAGAACCGTATCCCAGATTGTGCTGGAAAACGTGCACAGTAACCGCTAAGCGTTACCTCACTCTTTTGCGTGACAAAGTCGTGCCCACATTAAATCAAAGAGGTGTGTTATCTGTAATAAACTTTATGCAAGATGGCGCACCTCCACATTATGCCAATCCAGTAAAACGATTCCTTTTGAATACCTTTGGTGAAGAGAGACTGATCAGTCGAAGTTGCAAGATCGCATGACCTCCACGATCACCCGACCTCACTCCGGTTGACTTCTGGTTGTGGGGCTATTTGAAATCACGTGTGTACCGTTCATCTCCTTCAACATTGGCCGAACTCAAAGATTCCATCTGTCGTGAAGTTTCTGCAATTCATTCCGACGTATTGCATTCAGCTGTAACAGGCGTTGCGAGTCGCCTTAGTTGTGTCGTACAATGTACTGGAGGTCATATTGAACAACTGTTATTATCAGAATAAATGAATGGAGCGTACTGTTGTCCTTTTTATGGTGTTTTGGACATCTATAGGCGACTTTTTTAAATAAAACTTATTTTGCTGCAAAAAAATCCGATTACCTTGTGAGCCCTTTCTTGCAAACCGCACTTCTTTATCTTACTTTCTTCTTTTTTTATGAATTTTTAAAATTGTAACGAACTTTTGGCTTACCCTGTATATTCTTTTGATAATACTAGGTTCACCAATTAATTGCGTTTGGTTGCGTTTCATAACTCTATTAATAATTTTAACTATCATAATTTAATAAAATAATAACAGAAACAAAAATAATTTTTATTGTTTGACCAAATAAACAAAATTATTCTTTTACAAAATATAACTAATTTTCAGTTTTTCTAATTTCGGTTAGCTATTAGGAAAACATTTAAATCCAATATATTTAAAATAATTTACGTTTAGATATTTCTGCATTTAATAACCACACACAATTAAACTTATTGAAAGCAAATAACGAAAAAATATTTTAACATATATAATTAAATGGACCTACGTCACAAAAACTAACCAACAAACTGCCAAATAATTATGTATTAAAAGATTTGAATTATCAAGTTGTTGACTCCTGATTTAAAATATAATATTAATAAAATTTTTAACCATAAAGTGGTTGTTTCTTTCATTACAGTTGAGATCCTGACAACGCCACTTCATTACTATTCTTATTGTTTTAAAATATCCATGACGTCATATAATGTATCATCAAATTGGGACGGTATCGTAAATCCGACTTGTCGAGGAATTCGCTGCCTGTCTTCAAATCGCATTCTTCGAGCGCCAGCAAACCTGGCGAAAGTCACCTTTGAATGTCTGAGAGTATTTTCGAAGTTCATTTTGTCAATAAAATGATTTAATTGAGGACCAAAGCATGGATTTGAGAAGCCTTTTCTTCATCGATTCAATCCATTAACACGTTGAAAATAGAAAAGAAGAAAAAGCAAAATGAAAAAGACAATTCAAAGCTTCACTTTAAAATTAGCTTAAATCGGAATTGATGATTTCAGCTTTTAAAAATTTCATTAATAATAGAATTATAAATTAATAATTGCAATATTTGTAAGCAATTTCTTCTAAATTTTAAGATCTTAAGCCTATTTTACGCCATTATTATTTTTTATAAGAAAGTATATTTTATTATAATATCAATTTAGTGTCATTTATTAAAAAAGGTAAGTTTCTTATTAAATGCTATTAAATTTTTGAATTTCTTTTTTGATGTTGAGATCCAGTTAGTAACACACAGATATTATTAATCTTGAATATTCTGTTTTCTTATAACTTTTTTATGCCCTATCAACATTTAGCATTTAAAAAAGCACGAGTTTTGCAGGTATACTTTACTCTCTAAGTGAACTTAAAAAATTTTGATTTATATTTAAAAAATATACTTTGTCATTTATTGTTTAAACTGTGTCTACCAAAATTTTCTTTATATTTGGTGTTAATTTTGATATAAATTTATGCAAATAAGTTTTTGTTGTAGTGTCAATAATAATTCCTTTTATATGTAAACATTATTTCTCCAAATCTTCTGAATGACCCGGCTTTTCTTAATTTTCATATTAATACAAAATCAACTTCAAATTAGCTTAAAAAAATCAGATGTTTCTGGCTTATTATTAAAGTTTTTTTCAAACTGCATATTGTTTCCATCGTATAAATAAAATAGACATTTGAGCTTGAAATAAAATACATTAGAAGTGAATAAAAATTATAATATAATTTACATCAACATGCGTATAAATTTGAGATTTAAAATTAGAAAATTAATATTTTAGTTTTTAAGAATAGTTTGCCGGAATAAATAAAATATTTACTTCCACACTTTTGGACATTAAAATTTCAACTCTTTGAAGCTCGAACATCAAAATAATCAAATAAATGCATTGAAATATACAAATGATTACCATTTCAGCACAGAAAGGACCATTGATATCGGAAACAGCGCAAATAAAAAATAAATAAAAATTTTCAGAGGATTCTTCATTGCAAAATCGCTTTGTAAACTTAGATATTTCTTATAGTATCGTGTCATAACTCAAATAAAAACAAATGCTAACCCTCAACTATTAGAATTCAATAGTAGCAGATCGTAACATATTCAAAAGTGTATTCTGTGATATGGTCATTCACCTTGGTTGAAATCCAACCAAGTCCTGTGGAAATGGATTCAATAGACTATCCCTCCTACAGAGCAATACATTTTGAAATCGCGTAGTAGGAAGCCAAACGGCCGAAGACTTCATAAAGTCTTTTAATATCCAATTCCGAGAGAACTTTTCTCAGATAGTGAATAGTTCGTATTCACATGTCACAAGAGAAAAGACATGAAAAGTACCTAAGTACCCATTTTGATAAGAATTCTTGCAAAAGACAGAAACGCAACAATCATTACCTGGTTTCAATTATGTCTCAAATGGAATACATGATCTTATGTTCTAAACAGCGCTTTCCAACCACTAAGCCATTGCAAGACCATTACAACGATTTCTGAAACAGCAGTGTTGTATTAGAACCGTCAATACAACAACCAATAATTCAGCATCCTTTGACAATGCAGGATTGTTAGATGAATGGTGTGCTTAACCACAAAGCTGGAGACAAGAAAGACATAATGTCTTTTCTGACAAATGCTGGTGTTATGTGTATAATTTTAATGATTATATAAGTGCCTAAAGCTAAAAAAAAAAAAAAAAAAAAAAAATCTCGTTGTCTGTTGTATTTATTATCTTTGTAGGTGCTCTACACCTGGTATGATTTGAGTACGGCACATGACAGGCATATATCTAGTTTAGATCGACGGTAATTTTAATAGTGATCGATAGACATTTATGGGATATTTAAATTTATTGATTATTATTTCCACTCTTCGGAATCTGCAAAACGCCATCTTTTAACAAGATAGTGAAAAAGCACATGTTGTACTTTGTAGTCCGACTTTCCTCGATAAAGGGAATAATCAATTGTTGCCGTGATTCGTACGTTCTACAACTATCTTATCAAATGAAAATTTGTGGTTATGAATTACTGGCAGACTTAACTCATTACTTTTTTCTCAGCTGCTACAGTTGCATGGTGACATAGACTTGAAGCATCAAATAATGAGTTGTAAGTTTTTATTATTAAAACTTATTTCGTCTATTTTTAATCAAATGAGGGTCGTTTTATCTGACGATATATTTTTTAAAACCACAACAAACATGTTTCATATGCTAGGATTTTACCATTACTTGGAAGAATATAGAAATTATCAAATATAAGAAACATAACATTTCAAATTCGAATAAATAGTGTCAATTTTTTTTATATATATACATTGCTAACCTAATATTTTTTAAAAATGAAATTGTGAATTGCTGTTTGAAACATTTTTTCTTTTATTTTGAGAATACTTAGCTATAATTAAACTTTCTAACAGATTTTATTCATTTTTTCAGCAGAAAGTGAATATTGGGCTGTTTTTAAGTTTTTCACGAACTGTTTTTGCAAAAGACTGTAGATATTCATACATTATCGGAAAATCGGTAGAAATTTTAAACAACCAGGAGTTTCCCAATGAAATCAGTAAAGTTGGCAGTTATGCTGTAAATTAACTTCTTTTTATCGAGTTTTAAGTTCAATCATTGCGTAGCGAGATAAATAATTTGTACGTTTACTGGCTGTATAATTCGCAAAAGATTTTAGGAACGCCATTGTCAAATCATGTATCTCAGTAGCAGCTTCTATATTCTTCTTCACAACAGCTCCCTTTGAATCAGAAAGTTTTATCCTGAGAGTACAAAGATCTCTGTAACTGGAGACAGGCTTCCCATTATCTGTCTTTAAACACTTAATATCATCCAAATGTTCATGGCAAAGTATAAGTTCATAACTTCCTTGATTATCTTTTCGAGCAGTTCTGCCTTGTATTTGCAGTTCTTCTTTTATGTCCAGCGAAAAAAACGTCTGGATAACATGTACTCCTCCGTTTTCTTCCACACTCAAATCATTAGCCTTGAAGTCGACTCCACGTCCCATCAATCTCGTTGCCAACGTCACCGTCTGTGCTATTCCAGATTCACTGATGTACGATTCCATTGCACATGGTTCTTCGTTTCCTGTCAATTTTTGCAATCGATCAATTCTGTTTCCGTATTTCTCGTCGAACACATTCATTTCGCGTTCTGTTTCGAAGAATACAATAATTGCACGACCTTCACTAACTTTTGCATTGATACTATCATAGATGCTATCTAACCATCCCGACACTTTTTCCTTTAAAATACAGTTACATGATGGAGTGAATTTTAATTTGTGGTCACCGAAGAAAGAAGGCATAACAGACATTGTATTGATACCATAAGATGATATAGCTTCTTTCTCAAAGTTTTGCAAAGTTGTTAAAGTGCCACTTACACCGAGTATTACTGGAAAATCTTTCGGTAAGTGTGAGTAAGAAATACTGCCACTGCTAAGTAACACATATCCATAATTGTCGAAATCTTTGTGCTCAAAATCTACTTCCTTTAGAAAAAAATAATTAAAAATATTGTAATATAAATTAACTTTATTAGTATAATATAAACCATCGCTATGCCTCAAAGTTATTATTCCGTCAGCATTTATTCTATATACACAGCTGAATGAATCTTTCTTTACTTTAAATTTTGAAACAGATATAGCATTCTCGATCATAGTATAAAGATGATTTTTAAACAAATCATTAGTGTTTTCTACAAAATTTTTAAAATTCTCATGTTTTTCGTCTTTTAGTAAGCCATTGATAAACTCCATGATTCTTTCGCAAACTGTATCCTTCTCATATATACCATCTTCTACAATTTCCCAAATCTTAGGCTGTATTTCCAGAAGAGCAGGAAAAGGTAATTTAAGGCAAGCTCTGTAAACATTACCATAAAAATTATCAGAGAAAAAAACATCGACTTCATCGATTAGCAAAATATTACGATTTGATTTTCTATCTGATACACTTATTTTATCTGGAAGCTCATCTAGAACAAGTTGTTTTACAAGTTCTCTCAATCCAAGCTCTGTACCATTGATGTTTTGAACTAGAAAACCATCGACAGCATCATCAATTGTACGGTAAAGTACTTTATTCCCGATATCAAATTCACTGAGAGTATCAAAAAATTCTCTAAAGGTAAGCGCATCACGTTCGGCTAAATATTTGCTGTAAGTTGCAATAATGCATTTATTACCAGTTAGCGCCAAAAGAGAGGAAAGAAGACCTAATATTATGGATTTTCCTTGACCGGTTGAGACTTGAGCCAGATGTTTGTCAATACCATTGGATTTTTTATCCACTCCCAACAATCTAAAAATACACAGGATTTGAGTAATATGGGGTTCAATTCTTTTTCCTATTCTTGCAAGATCTTTTGATTCTAATGCAGACCACACTGCTGCTAAATTAGCCAGAAGGGATGGAATGATGTTCTGCTTGAATGTTGGGGTCCATTCATCTATGGGTGAAATGCCTTCCAGGCTTGCACGCGTGTCACAAATAATATTGGAAATGTCAGAGTTTACTAATGAAGAAAACTTTATTGAATACTTGTCGTAACAACTTTTTAATATGCTCCGATCAATAGAATTTTGGCATGTAACTGCTTTAGAGCTTTCGATGCATAAATTTATAGCTGTATCGATGTGTATTTCTTTTTGTTTATTTGTAATAAGAAAGAAATTTTCAACGTTATCTAAACGAGTTTTAAAATCTAAATAACTTTGGCTATTCATTAATACGTCGTTAAATGGAAATGTGCAGTCTCGAACGAAATTATCGAAATCCCTATAATTAGCTTGATTCTGAATATGAATGAGAGAATGGCCTATTGCAAGAAATAAATCTCCAGCAGCTTTCAACTGATCAGACTCAGACCAAATGTGTTTGTCTAAAGATTTGCTTATAATGCAAAGCAATTCCATGACAACTGTTATCGCATAATGTTCTGGTACGTTAGCATTACTGCCTCTAAGTAAGTTTAGAAACTGTTGGGGATTTGACACTAGATAGTATTTCTTCTCTTCATCTATGAGAGTTAAATATGTTTGGCAAAAACTACTAGGTAATGATTTCTCTGAAACTAACCAAACAAACTTGATTCCATTGAAATGTTGTAAAAACTCATTATATAATCTAAAATATTTAATAACCTCTTGAATTGTGGCACTTTTGTAAAAAGATTTATGTACAATTTCAAGCAGTCGTAGGAAGATATTTTCTTTCATTACATTCTTAAATTTGTAACAAGGACATTTATCAAGAATTTTTCCAACGATGAGCACTCTGTTTTTCCAATAATGTTTTAACGCGTCTACTAAATTCGCAAAATTATTAATTACAGTATCGTTATTTTCAGTCTCAAGAATGCCACTTATTAAAGCCGTTTGTTGCATCAAAATTTTTTTATCAATTTCATTTTCTTGATAGACTGAAGTGGAAGTATAGATACATATGTCAGCTGCTAATTTGGTAATATTGTGTGCTGCTATTCGAAATGTTTCATGTTTATCATGTTCCGTCGTTAAAAGAAATTTCTCAAACAATTTCTCAAGAGACTGAGTGAAATTCTGAAAATTTTCATTCATTTTATCAGCAAGCATTATGTGAGCTAAGCCGCAATCTAGAATACACAGCCATACGAATCGGTCTTTAACTACCTCACCACCAGTATATATAAGATCCTTTAGGTATTTAACTTTGGATTTATTTTCAGAATTCCGTTTGAATTTGTATATAAATGGAATTTTATTTGAGTATTTCCCAGGCTGATAGTGCTCCATTAGTTCGAAAATAAGACGACATTGGTGCAGAAGAGTTTCATTCATAGGAATTACTTTATGAAAATTAATTTTTTTCGCCAAAATGAATTTTCTACCATTATTTATCAACAATTCTCTACTTGGTGTTTGAGTCATATTACAAATTTCTGTCATTATTTCACAAAAACTCTTGAAAAGAAACAAATAAATAGGGTTTGTTAGAGGACCTAATTGTTTTATAGATTCATATTGTGGAAGTTGCTTGATTTTGCCATAAAAATCATTCCAGACGCTCTGGATGTATTCTTGAGGAATGATTGAATCAGGAAAATCACTTTGCTGGTTAACAATCGCAAAAAGATCTAAGAAGAGCTTAACGTCTTTACGGGTTAGACTGAGAATAATGATATCAGGCAAATATTCTATGTCAAATAACTTGAAAACGCGTTTATATTTAGGGGGGCATTTCTTTAAATTGTTTTTATGATTTATTTTACCAGAATTATAGATACCATAAAGAAACTTTGGAAAATTGTTGATAACCGGTGAAATATCATCACTGAATTTCGGTAAAAATTGGTTTCTATGATACAAATTATTTTCACTATTCAAAAATTGTTTGGCCAATTGTTTTACTGTACTTGATATATGCTGATTTTGTATAATTGCTTCCAGTATTTGTTTACTTTCAAAATTAATATTTCCTTTTATTACATTTTTATATATATTAGATAACTGTAGCAAATCTTCTGCGCAGTCAATAGATTCAGTTGATGAATTGATTCTAATTTGCAAAGTTTCTGTGAACTGGCGATAATTTTCATTTCTCATATCTATCAAATTGTCTTCCAATATCTTGATAATTGTTACTCTGTCTAACAGATTTTTTTTAAGAGCATGAAATGATTTTTTAAAATTTAACATGTTATAGTTGTTTACTTTTATTCTGGCTACAAAGTTATCCTGATTAAGGGTTAGTAAGTTTTCTTCTCCATGTATTCTAATTATAATTTCTTTTTCACATAATTTTATAACAAGTAAGCTGGAATAAATGATGTTCCCATCGACAAAATTTCTTTTTATGAACTCTTTTCTATTACTACTGTATACTTCTGAATGATTTGGTGGTTCTTGTTCTTGTTTTTGTGTGTCTCTGTGATTCTTGCCTTCATACAAATCGCATTGAGTTTGTTTTGTTTCTTTCGTACTCACACTATTATATTGAATAATAGTTTCATTTGTGCTACCTAGTAAACTGGAATCAGAAGGAACTAAAGTTAATTTTAACATAGAATCATTTGTTTTATGGATTCCAGTTTGAATTTCATTACAACTAACATTTGGCATCCCCTCATTCAATTCCTTCACTATTTCAGGCAACGTTTCATCGTTAGTGCTTGCTTCCATTGGTTCGCTTTCTGATGCTTTAAAAACAGGCTTCGAAGCTGCTAGTAAGTTCAAATGATTTGAAGAAGAGGAATCAGTACTAAGTGAATCAGGACTATCTTGCTTTCCTTCATCAATTGTATATCCAACTGTGTTACAAGGAAAGGTTTGCAATGTAGCATTTGATTCATTAACTGTTTTTAGCAAAGATTTGTCATTATGTTCTTTGGTTTCAGAAATGTCAGAAGCTTCCGAATTTTCTCCGCGATTTCCTAATCGAGCCTCGCTGCTTATAACTTTTAATTCATTGCTGTGGGATTCAATATTTGTTTTAAAAGTTGTTTTCGTAAAATTATTAGAGTCGCCTTCAATTGCACTGGAAATTTGCGTCGAAGTTTTTGACAAAGAATCAAAAGTCAAGGCTTGATTATTGTGAAGTAAAGAAGGATTATCTGCTTTTTCCACACAAGATTTTGTATTTTTACTCGAGCTGCATTGGTTTCCTTTCTGAACATTCTTATGAGAATCACTTTTTTCTTTATGAGTTTTAGAATATTTTCCTTCTGCACAAGTTTTCGAAACTTCCTTTTTATTGTTCGCATTATAATTTTTGGTATTTTCATTTGATTTATTTTTTTCCGTCTTCGAATTTTTTTTGCTTTTTACATGACAAGTTTTTGTATTCCCCTTTGATTCATTTTGGACCTTCTTAAATAGATGTTTAGGAGCTCGCAACTTCCACATCTTTATTATTTTTGAACAAAACCAAGGAATCAGTATTATTTATTGAAATGCGCAGTTTCTCGTAGTCAATGCGAAAGACTATTTGAAACGTTAGAAACAAATACCCTTCATATGATTATTCAGCAAGACTATCTTCATTTACAATTAGGTGTCGGCGAGATAAATTATTGCTTCGTATTCCAGATGATCAAATTTTCTAATCTAGAAGAAGAAAAAATCATTAGAATCTCAGAATTCGAATAAATTTACAATAAAAATTGTAATATTGATTAAAACTAGTTTCTACATATACAATAAGAGCATGATTTTCACTGCGAAAAAATAAAATATATTTTATAAAGCATTGATTTTAAAAAGACTTCATACACATAATTAAACTTAACAGTTGTTTTCAAAACCAGTGGCGTAGTGAAGGGAGGGAGCAAGGGGTTCTATCGTGGGCGCCGCTTTGAGAGGGGCGCCAAATAGTAGTTACGAAAATTTTTTTCAGAAAAGTTTTATTCCTTTTTAATTGAAATATCAATTTTATTCGGAGAAATATATTTTATATTTAATTATTATTTTCTTCTCTGTTGAAGAGATTACCATAAATGAAAATGTTCCTATTTTTATATTAATAGGTTAGTATAGTTTAGTTCTAATTAAAAAGTGTATTTTTTTAATCGCGTTTTCCATTATCTTTCCTTATAGTTTTTTATACTTTGTTCAAGATTTGTGATGCTTTATCATTAAATCTTGTACATGTAATGATGAAAATTTGTTTAATTTTTCTGATAAAAATTCTGAAATTATATTGGTTAGTTTCCTTTTTATGCATTTGAGATGTTTTAAGTTTCAAATTATTTACCAAATAATGTGTGTTGATGTTATATCTCTAGATTTTTAAATTAATAATTTAGGGAGATTCCAAAAAGGTAAGCTCATGATCTAATCTATAACTGATTTGATGTTGTGAATGCCGCAAAATTCAGTATGTTCTCTAGAATTCTGATTTTTTTTACAAGATGTCTAAATCAAGTTGCATGCCTATGAAAAATTTTAACATTGATTAAGAAATTAAATCTTTTCTACGCAAAATAAAAACAAACAAACAAGATATCTAATGAATATAGTTTATTCTTTTGCGGAGCTCCTAAATTATGAGTTCCTTAAGCTAGCATGGCTGTGTTTAATAAAATCCGAGAAAAATATAATAGGTATTTAAATATATTATTATATATACATTCGATATAGCTTAGGGCTTCGGTGAAGCTAAATCTGGATGATATAGTGAATCTGTAGAAAACTTCATTTTAAAGAATAATACTTGTTATACATAATTAATGTTGCATAAAATATTCTAACGATTTTGAATTTAAATCTTTCCACTTGCTGATTAAATTAACTTCACTTGAGCCCTGACCTTATCAAACAGAGACCCGAGAAGGATGAAAAAACTAAAAATGTTAAAAGAACCAAATTACTTAAAGATGTTAATTTTTATATCCATTTTATTTACTAAAAATCATTAAATGTATCAGAAAAATAAGAAATATAAAACGTAACTGAAAGATATTATTGAGACTTCAAACTTAAGGGAAAAGATGAGCTCCTTTTTACCTGAAACTTTGTTGCAACCTCAGTCTACTCTCGCGGTACACTCGTGAAAAAAATTTGCGTTGAAATGTATTTCTCATTAGCGGTCCTCTTTGACCGAAAATGTTTGTGTTCAGTATCAGACTGACCCCCAACAGTAAAGAATTCTTTTTTTCCAAATAGCACTGCAATATTTAATAAGGATATTTGTGCTCCTGTAATCGAACTACGGTAAATGTGATAAATTATTGAAATATAAGGATAATATCCTGTAATATATGTATAATCAACCAATTCGCGATGATAAATGTCATTAATTCCGATTACTTTGTAGGGAAATGATATTTTAATTTCAATGCTGGAAATAAAAATGTAATTATCTCCAAATGCTAGGAAAATTCCTACATTACCCAGTTAGAATTTCATCATTTCGCACTCACAAATTTTGGTCTTCAGTATTATTTAGTTAAAAACTTCGTTGGAAATGTTGACTTTTAAGCAAATTTTATATAGTTTCTGTCTACAACTTATTATTTACATTTTACCTATTTAGCAGATTTTTTAGCCTTTACGAATATTTTAACATGTATAGTTTTGAAATTTAAATGTATTTGAAATTTAAAATATCTTTTCTCAAATTGCCTATTTAAAATTATTTATTTGAAATTTAAAGATTTTCGAAAATAATTTTTGACCTGCAATTTCGTTGCCTTTATAATAATACATTATGTTGAAAAATTCTTTTTTGAAAAGTTAAAAGATCATATGTATTAAATATTTTTTATAAGTACACATGAAATATTTCTTGATAATTAATCTTTAACTTTATTTTTCAGTTTATATACGAAAGCATGTTTAGTTTAGAAATCATTTTAAAAGAATATAATGAAATAAGACAAAATTATTATGCTTTGTAAAAAGCTAAAAATTAGTAATATTTTCGAATTTTACAAAATGATTCAGAAAGAAAATAAGTTCTTTTTTAATATGAATTAGCTCTTTTATTTTAATTCATACATTACCCAGTTAGAATTTCATCATATATTAAAATCATAAGAAAGTCTAATTCAACATATTAAAAATAAGTTGAAAATTTTCAGGGAGAAATGTTCTCAGAAAAAATTTCATAAGAATGTTACGGTAAAAGTGACTAATCGGGCAATTATATATAATATATATATAACCAATGATTAAACATAATCCTCACTAAACACGATAAATGTGATAAATTATAGAAATATATGGATAATATCCTGTAAATATATGTATAATTAACTATTTCGTGATGGAAAATGTCATAAATTCTGATTACTGAGTAGAAAAATGATATTTTAATTTCAAAGAATAAATATTTTTAAGCTATGCAAGGGTTACTCTGAAATTTTTGAGATACGCGCAGACGAGAATTTACAAAATAAAAATAACGGTTTAACTTTAAAATACAAAGTATTTTAAAAAGGAATTTTTACTGACTTAATTCAACTTGTTTAGCGTAGAATAAATTTTAAACAGAAGAGAAAATGCAGTTGACGTGAGAACATTTTCGCGCTATGATTTTCTACGATTTTAAAGTAGGATTAAATCAAGAAGAATGCGTTCAACGGTTGCAATTAGCATTTGGTGATGAATCTCCAGCTCGTGCTACTGCATTCAGATGGTTTAGAGAATTTAGAAGAGGTTGCAATTTTCTTCAGGATGAAGAACACACAGGAAGGCCGCCGTCGGCAGTAATCCCGTATAATGTGTCTGCCATACGAAAAATGTTAATGGATGATAATCGCTGTACCTATCAAATGATACAGAAGGAACTTAACATTGGATCCGCAGCCATACACAAAATCATTCATGAAGAATTACATATGAAAAAAGTAGTTTGCCGTTGGGTTCCCCATAATCTAACTGAGCTCCAAAAAGAGGAGCGTGTCAGAATCAGTAAAGAAACTCTTAAATTGCTAAGTGATGGTGGCCACGAATCATTTCTAGAATTGTAACAGGTGATGAAACGTACATACCGTTTTTTAACGTTCCAACACTTCAAGAGTGCAAAGTATGGGTCTTTGAAGATGATCCCACCCCGACAATGGTGAAAAAACAACGCATACTGAAAAAAGTGATGTAAGCAGTATTCTTCAGAAGTACGGGATTGGTCAAAGCCATCAAGTTGGAAGGACAGTAACAGTAAACTGGTGTACCACTAAATGTCTTCTAGTAATTCTACAAGAATTGAATGTTAGGGGACTAATGCTTCACAATGACGATTCATCTTCACATACAGCCGGATTAACAGTTGAGTTTCTTAAACAAAAGCAAATTAAAGTGATCGAACATCCGCCGTGTTCACTTGATCTAGCTATGTGCGACTTTTGAATATTCTTTAATCTAAAAAAGAACTTACGTGGACGTCGTTTTCATTCAGAATTGATGTGGCTATAAATGCATTTTTTTCATCTATTCCAAGAAATGAATGGCTTGAGGCATTTAATCTAAGGAAAATTCGTGTACAAAAGTACATTGATGCTGGAGGAGACTACTTTGAACACGCGCCTATAATTTTGACAGTATAACGTTAAAAACCTAATTGTATCCCAAAAATTTCAGAGTGACCCTCGTATTAAATAAATCGTCCAGAAGATAGTTTGAAAAAGATCATGATGACTTTTAGAATAAAACATACAATAATTTCTCAGTTTAAGAATTTAAATAATTGTGATTTTTTCGTACGTTCATTTTAGTAGGTTTTATAAGACCGATATATTAGATAATAGTATAAGTGTATATATTATCTAAAATTATATATATATGTGTGTGTGTGTGTGTGTGTGTGTATCTATATATATATATAAATAAATAGTTAATTTTTATTCAAGCAATTGGGAATTTTAAATTGAATATTAACTACTTCTTATGGATGACTTTTATATTTTGTTAATTAAAATATCTGAAAAAAGAGAACAATTTAGATTATTAGAATTTATGAAACATTTCTATGTGTCAAAACAATTTAAAACCATATTTTAAAAAAGAATTTATAAATTATTGCTTTAAATTTACTTCTTTATATTCATTAGACTGCTATAACACTTAGATTTACAGTTTGCCAGATTTTTTACATTTGGGTTTATGAAATTTGCACTCTGTCTCGAAACACATGGTTAACATAATTGAATTTCAGAAAAATGATTTCCCAACACAATCTTTGACTAATTCTAAAATTCCGTAAGTTTGATTTTCACTGATGGATTTCCGAATCCTATTAAAGATTTTTTTACTATATTTTTTATCTCAAATTTAAAAATACACCTCGAGCCTTTAGAATTATCTATATTTAAGATTATTTTAAAGTAGGTATTTTTTTGTGCTGTTGTTATTTGTATTATATTCTTATTACATGTTTATTTTATATATTATATTACTATTTCTTGAGATGTGGCGCCAAAATTGGTATCGTACCGGGACCCCAATTGTGCTCGCTACGCCACTTTTCGAAACTAATATAGAGTTTAAAAATTATAAGGCTTGTTTCAATAAACTTTTGTTCAAAATTCATCTAATATGCTTTTTTCAGTATAACGTCCTCCAAAGATTCATATTCTGCGTCTAAATTTTTATGATCATGTTTCTCTATTTCAATGGGTGATGGGTTAACGAACAAAATTCGTAACAAGGTTATGTACTTTATCTGAATTGTTCGCTAACCGATCATCGATTTACCATAGGTTTTTTGTAAAATCGATTCCGATTTCTGGCGGTACTAAAAATGGAATTAAAAAAAAAAGAAAAAAAAAAGAATACATAATTTATTATTAGGTTTATCAAAAAAAAAAATAATGTATATATTCTTGAATATTAATCAATCTTTTAATTTTTTGTTTATAGGGCGTTAAGGAACACAATGTCGATTGCTTTTCTCTCGTATTCAGGATTTTCCAGAAGTAATCAATAGCATTTTCGTTTTAAAGTGATAGATAAAATTGATGTTGTTTCCGCCTGGAAATCGTTATTCAAGACAAGACTACGTAGAGTGAATAAACAAAAGGGGAGGGTAGGAGCTCAAAATAGAATCAGTTTTGGTTTTGAATTTAATCAAAATGAAATTGATGGTCTACTTCGGCTAAAAATTTTCTATTGGGAAAAAAATTTTCCAGTATAGAATTTTGAAGTTCAATAGACAAGCGACATAATTTAAGAAAGATGAAAAATGATTTTTGAAACTTTAGGGTTGGCAATCCTGCACGTTATGCTCTAAGATTCGAGAGATTTTCGTCAGAATTCGTTACCTGAATATATGTTCGTTGTCTGAAAACAAAAGTTTTTCCTCGAAGTGCTAATAGTTCGATTTCTCGCAGTCCAAACTGTTCGTTTACCGATCATACACTGCTTTTAATTTTGGACAAGTAAAGCGTCATTGCGAAACACCTTACTGTGTATCATAGCAGTTAGTTCCATTTAATATAATTGTTATATTATATATTTCAAGTTCACACGCCGATACGTTTTTTCGGATACATAAAACAATATTTAGGCAAAAGAAGTATCAACACAGAATACGTTCCATTAATGAAAATTTTTACTCAGCAACATAACGTAAAATTTATAACGAAGCAGCTATTCATAGCTTATATTAATTGAATTGAAATTCGTAGATTTCGTTCGCAAACTCAGAGAAGAAACACTGAAGAGTGCGGAGAAAAGTATCATTTGCGAAATACATTCTGATGTTGAACAGTTTTATTTAGCAATTAAATTCCCATGCGCGGAACAATAGATTTTTACATGAACTGTATATAATTTATAACGCATTTTTACATGCAGTTATGTAGGGGCGTAAGAAAATAGAAGTTAGAATAATACAAAACAAAACATTTATTACGACATTGCACTTAATTAAAACAATTACAAAAAAAAAATACTTAATAATAATAAACAAAGTTATATATAAGGTACTTTACAAATAATAAACAAAGTTATATATGAACCGGATGATTTGAATTCCATTTCTCATATCTCTATTTCTTATTGGATACTGTGTGAATATTTTGTAAATTCACTTATTGGGCAGTAACGCTATTTCTTATCAGTAGAGTTAATATAGATCAGTTACAATTATCAAAAACTTCCTGTATAGAATTTTGAAAATTCACCACTTGGTATACTTAATGGAATATTTTAGTTTCATCTTTGATATCTGCTTCAAATCTAATTTAATTATTGATTCAGTTTTTTGGATACATTCATAAAATTAATTTATACAATTTAGACACTTAAATTGCATAAAATTATAGTCATTTTCCCATAAAATCGATTATTAAAAAATTCGCAGTGATTTTAAAAAAAAAATTTCAGTTTTATTATTTGTTTTCATGCAATATCGTTTTGTATAATATCAACTTTTCTGTTTGATTGATGCTAATTACTTCAATTTTCTTTTGCAATTTTCCCTCCATTTTCACTGGTTTAATTTTGATCCTCAGTATTTTCTTTTAATTTATAGGGGTTAAGATAACCAAATGAAGTACATTTTGAAGATTCTAGTTAAATTTTCAAAACCATATTTAATGACAGCAATAGTGTGGTTGAAAACAATGTGGCCCATGGTTGCTCAACGATCGACTCAGATTCCGTTCCCAGCTACTACACCGGATCAACAATTTTCAACGTGTGGAAGCTGCTTGGTCTGCTGCACCCCAAGGACACATCCAAAGAATCTTTGAATGAATGCCGAGGCGTGGTGGTAGCGGTGATCTCCAACAATATAGTTTTAAAGACAACAGAAGAAATATTTAAAATTGCTTTTATTAAATAATAATTGAGAAGGAAAGTCACATTCTGGAAATTTTATCTAATAATTGTATTTATATTTCGCGTTTTGAATAAGTATATTTAAAAGAGATTGTTGTACTCATCTTGAAATACTCAAACTAATCGATAAACATTTAATGAGATGTTTAAAAAATTCTAAAATTACTTATTATTTTATAAAATGTATAATTCACACCCACACCCACCCACACACACACACAGTAAAGTAACGAATACTGATTATTTAAATATTTTTTTATACATGCAAGTTCAATGAAGGCTTCCTAAATAATCACACATTAAACTTAATTTTAATTTAAATAAAAAATATTCTCATTAATTTTTAGCAATGGTTTATTTTTTATTATTTAAAAATATTATTGAAAAATGTTGCATAAACATAATTAATATTTGGTTAAGAACAATTTTTAAAATAAAATAAAAAATATTTAACATGAATGTCGATACCTCCGGAAATTTTCTAATTTGACTTTTGGAAACCCCTTCAAATTTCTGGAATTTGATTATTGGAAATCTGTATAAGTGCACAGTTATGTCGCTATTTAAATTTATATACTAAAAGGTGATTATTTAATACTTTTTTTTTTTCAGAAAATTCCTTTTTAAGATAATCGGAATTTCATATTTCAATATTTTTCTAAGGTTTCTTTTGCATAATATAAAAGTATTACGTATATGTATCATTTAAATTAATTTCAGTTGTTCACATCAAGTTTTCAAGAACTATTCAACAATTTCTCCTACAGGCACTGATTTTTAGACAAAGCGCTCAACTTACTGTTTGGGGTTAGGCGTTTCCACAGGTACAATTGTTGCATAAATTCAATGTATATCTTACTGGAAGTCCTATGCGGTCTGAAAATTTGTTCGACTATCCCCTAGTTGTCGAAATTTGATTAGCTTGATATTTGATTAGTGCACCGCCTTCCATTCAATTACTCATGGATTTTATTCTCATGCCTGTTTTTGCTCTCTTGCTTAACAAATTGCGCGGTTGGATTCACATTTCGACTCCGATATTTGAAATGGTTCGGAATCACACTTAAACTGCTAATTCTTGTAAAATATTTCTGCCAAGATGATCAAAAGCCAAATTATACAACGTCAGGCATAGATATTTGAAGTTAAAAATAATTGTCGCTATGACCTAATTATTGTGAGGAAAAGCAGTGACCATAAGGGGAAATTATTTTTTATTTTACATCTTTCTAATTTTATTTCGTTCATGAATCACTCGAGTTTAAATTCCCCTTGAAATGATTGATATTTTTCTGCTAGACACATATTCCATGATGTTAAGAGTACCAGAAAGGTACTGATTTCTAAGAATCTATAATTCCACATTTTTAAAAAGTTGAATCATTCATTATTTATA
Source organism: Latrodectus elegans (assembly GCA_030067965.1). Classification (NCBI taxonomy): domain Eukaryota; kingdom Metazoa; phylum Arthropoda; class Arachnida; order Araneae; family Theridiidae; genus Latrodectus; species Latrodectus elegans. The sequence goes on along the minus strand of CM057813.1, from coordinate 66,835,680 downwards.
ATAAATCTAAGTTATTTGAATTTTTACTTGATATAAATTAAAATTTAATATAGGATACAAAATTGTAAACAGATGTCGCCAGTTCACAGCGAGAATCGCTTTTAAGTTTCCAGGCAACAGAGAATAAGAGAGACTTGCTTTTATATTGCGGACGCGAGTAAGTGCTCCTCCGATAATTGTTTGATATGATATTGTTACCAGTGTAAGTAGGCACTGTAGCAAAATAGCTTTGTCCTTTTTAAATGTTATGGTTTGTCCAATATTTGTAGAATTAAATCACTGGTCTTAAATACCTACCAGAATGAAATCACTGGTCTTAAATACCTCAGGCAGAGAACAGCTTCTGTTAACTAGCATTCACGACTAATCATCTTCACTCACAGACTGTCTTCACAAAACTAAACTATGTCGGGCTGTGGTATTTATACCTGACTTGGCGGGGAATTCTGCTATTTTCGCCAAGGTTCTGGAAGCTTCTAGGCTATCTCGCTAAATATTGGTCCTAGAGCTTAGGTGATGGATGTTTCCAGAAGTATCTATTTCTTGCCAAATCACCAAAAATCTCGCTAAGTTGCCAAGTTTTCTCGCCATAACATCGCAAAGTCACCGAATTATTAGTAAGCCCGCTTTTAACGTATAACACGTCTAAATACCGCAATTTTTGCCAAAAATGTGAGTATTCCCGATCTGTCTGAGATATTTTAAGACATATACAATAATTATTTATAAATTTGTAACATTGCCCCTCTCTCAAGGACTTCACGTCCCGGGCAGTACAATCACCTGATAGGAGGCCAAATTTAATATAAAAGAATTTACATTTTAAGAGGATACAGAACACATTACATACACAAACAATTAAAAATACATAAAAAAATTACAGAAAATATTAAAATTATCTATACTATTTACAAAGAGACTATGGTATATTAATTTTTACTTTACATTACGATAAGGAGCTAATCTATTATAACGTATTACCTTTGGTTTTGAAGAAGATGATTTCCTTACGCAAACCACGACGTCATTTAGTCTTTTTAGGACTGTGTAGGGACCTTCCCAGTTGGCATGCAACTTTGGAGAAAGTCCTCTACGTCGAATCAGGATCCACAACTAAAATTTATCACCTTCATGAAATTCATGTCCTGTCGCTCTTGTGTCATACCTTGTCTTCATTCTTTCGGTTGTCAGGTTGATTCGGTCTCGTGCAAAGTTATGGACATCTTAAGAACGTGCCTGAAGGCCTCGAAGGTACTCCTCTGGCGATGAAGATTTATCCGGTGGACGACCAAACTGAAGATCACAACGGAGACGAAGTTCACGACCAAAGAGCATTTGTGATGGAGTATATCAGGTAGTCTCATGGACAGCACTATGATATGCAAGCAGAAACAGCGGTAGCATCAAGTCCCAATCTTTCTGGAAACCATAAGTGAGAGATTATTTAAGATGGTTCGGTTAAACCTCTCTACCATGCCGTCCGATTGCGGGTGTAATGGCGTGGTCTGCGTCTTATCATTTCCGAGAAATTGACACATTCCTTTAAACACAGCAGAAGTGAAATTTGTCCTTTGATCTGAATGAATTTGTAAAGGTGCGCCGAATCTGGAAACCCATTGCTGCACTAGAATCTCGGCTACTGTAGTCGCTTCTTGATCAGGGATTGAAAATGCTTCAGGTCACTTAGTAAAGTAGTCCATGACAACTAGGATGTATTTATTGCCATTTGAAGATCGTGGTAAAGGACACAAAATGTCCAATGCTATCCGCTCAAAAGGTGCTCCTACATTATACCGCTGCAACCTTCCTCGGCTACGTTTCTTTGGTCCCTTTCGTGCCACACAGTCATCACAAGATTGGCACCATTTCTTTACATCTTGTCTAGTTTTGCTCCAATAGAAGCGTTCTCGAACTTTCTGTAGAGTCTTCATTACTTCGAAGTGACCTGCAGTTGAGCTACTGTGCAATTCTTTCAAAGCATCTGAAATTCTTGATTTTGGAAGAACAAGCTGCCATTTGAAATTACGTCCATCATCGGACTCCCATTTCCTGTATAACACGCCATTTCTAATATGGAGTGAGTCCCAAAGAGCCCAATATTGTTTAGTAGCAGGACTGTAGGTGGAGATGTCCTGCCAACTTGGTCTCATACTGGAAGATTCTTTTAATTCAAAAATTGGATTTATATCTGGGTCTTCTTTTTGGGCTTTTCTAAGTCCTTTATCACTCCATGGGTCTGGTTTCGATGGCGTTGAAACAGTAACTTGGCGTACCGAAGGATTTACTAATTGATAGTTCTTCTCTACTCTAGAACAATATCGGCAGCTTCCATTACACGGTCTCCTTGATAAAGCATCAGCATTTCTATGAAGATTGACTTCGAAATACGTTATCGCAAAGGCAAACTCCTGGATTCGTTGAATCCATCTGGTTACCTGTCCTTCCGGGTTTTTAAAATTTAAAAGCCAGGTTAAGGATGCATGATCTGTAAGAAGCAAGAATTTTCTTACATAGAGATAATGGTGGAAATGTTCTATGGTTTTAACGATTGCTAGCAAATGGTTTTCTTAGAGGAAATCCAATCCAAGAACAAATTCGTCATTGATATCAGCGACATATGCCATATGATGGTACACGGCATTACCAAATGCAATGTTTAGATTGACTTTTCCATGCACTTTAATCTTATCACCAGTCACTGTTTGGAGGGTAATGCAGGGCGCCGTCCAGATGAGTTTCTCACCAAGTTTGCGAGCCAGATCTGTCCTAATGATGGTTACGTTGGTTCCAGTATCCATTATCATTCTGCAGGGAACTCGTTGACATGTCCCATAACGAAAAGTCCGTTGTCTCCGCCACTTACGGAAGAAATGTGAAACAATTTAAAATGGATCTTCTGACTCTTCGGATATCTCCACCCCACGAGATAGCCACAAATAGTTTCCCAGCTGTGCTGTTTCCACCATCTTTTGGTTTCGGGCTGTCTCTACGGACGTGTCCGACTACACAGCAAGTCAAACACTGAATTTTCGTGTTTCTGCCACCTTTATTCAGTTTTAAGCTACGGACTTTTCGCCACAGATCTTCAATTTGTTTTCTTGGATCATAGTCTGTATCAGTAGCAGAGACGGCTCTGATTGAGTGCAGGTCTTTACGCGCGGCCTGCTGGGAAGCCTCTATCTTAAGTGCGTAGACTACAGCAGATCCGATATCTTTGACATGGGCGAGTCTAAGTGCTTTCTGTATTTCCAGATCCCGCACACTATCGATAAAGTGATGGAGAGCCAGATCTTGACGTGTCTCAGCTGGACAGTCCGAAAATGCTAAATGGGAAAGTCGCTGAATATCGGAAGTCAATTCTTGCAGACTTTTACCCGCTTTTTGATGGCGGGATATTAACTGTAATCTGCAATATTCTTTAGTGCACTTTTCTTCAAACCGCAGCTCAAGCGCACTCGATAGGGCTTGGAAATCGTGCCTCTGCTCTTCCGGAAGAGTCTCGAGGATGTAAGCCACGTCTCCTTTTAAAGAAGCCGCCAGGTGAAAAGCTTGGGCCCGGGAATTCCATCCATTAGCTTCCGCTACCATCGTAAACTGGGTCTTGTATACTTGCCAGGATGATTTTCCATCGAATGTTGAGAGTTTAATCGTTGCTGGGAAATCTTAAATGCCATATTGGGCTCTTCTTGTATGTTTGACATTTGTTTCTTCAAGCTTTCAATCTCCTTATTCATATTGTCTAATGCTTCTTCAACGTTTTCTTCGATCTCCAAAACCTTAGTTTCAACTGAAGTTACCTTAATTTCCACTGCATTCATCTTCTCCTGAATGATGTTGGAGAATTCTTCTTTAACACTTGCAATGTCCTTCTTATGTTCCTTTTTAAGCTCCTCCTGCCCAGATTTTATCTCTTTCGTCATCTCGGTTTTAATCTCTTCTTGTTCAGCTTCCATCTTAGCCATCTGCTCCGTTAATTTTTCGAGAAGGCTTTTCATTAAATCCGTATCCATTTTTCTTGTGACACGCCGCATCAACTGATCAACCCCGCTTCTAACACCAGTTGTACCGAACTTCGGGTTTCGTGTGGATTGAGAGTTGAATAAAGCAACCACTCAATGAACACAAGACTTTTATTCGTAAAAATTCCACTAGATATACCAACTGTAACAATCACAATTATACAGCTACAATTCGTCGGATACAATAAGTAACAGCTTCCAATCACAGGTCTCTAATACCTCAGGCAGAGAACAGTTTCTCTAAACTAGCATTCATGACTAATCATCTTCACTCACAGACTGTCATTACAAAACTAAACTATGTCGGGCTGTGGTATTTATACCTGACTTGGCGGGGAAATCTACTAATTTCGCCAAGGTTCTGGAAGCTTCTAGGCTATTTCGCTAAATATTGGTCCTAGAGCTTAGGTGGTGGATGTTTCCAGAAGTATATATTTCTCGCCAAGTCGCCCAAAATCTCACCATGTCGCCAAGTTTTCTCGCCAAAACATCGCCAATTCACCGCATCATTAGAAAACCAGCTTTAAACGTATAACACGTTTAAATACCGCAATTTTTGCCCAAAATATGAGTATTTCCGATCTGTCTGAGATATTTTAGGACATATACAATAATTATTTATAAATTTGTAACAATATCTTTGCGCGAAGCTCGGCATTTGTTTTTTCAATGCCTTCAAAAGGCTTATAGAACGAAAAAAGTTCCATCTAAATTAGAATCGGAAATTTTAATTTATTAGGGGATAAATATAACAATTGCTTACGCTATCGAAGCGGAAATTTCTAACTCTGATGAATTAAAAGCATTAATTTTAAAACAATTTCAGCCTACACCGCGTGAGTGCTTACGTAATTTTAAAAATGCGTAAAAATATTCAACAAAATCTCATGTACAGTTCGCTTCACTTTTCAGCGCAACTTTCGATTATTATTGTAGACTAAGGGAGGCTAATGATTTAAAAAAATGTATGATCTTATGGTTTCCGATGAATTGTATGAAACTCTTTATTTTAAAATAGGGAACATATTAGTATTTGTGAAGATCAAAATTGGTTTACTCCAAATGAATTGGGAAGGGAAATGAATCTATATGAATTTGAATCTAAATCAAATGAATCTATAATTTTTGAAAATTCCATTTGATTTGTGTACATCACCCAGTGTATTTCAAAGATTTATTTACAATGTATTTAGAGACTTAATAAGGGATAATACTGTAGTCGTTTATATGGATGATTTTATAATACCGTCACGTGATGAGAAGGAAGGTTTAGAAAAATTAAAACGTGTTTTGGCTGTAGCTAAAGAATTTGGGTTAGAAATTTTAAAAATGTCAGTTTCTAAAAAGATAATAATTTTTAGGATATATTATTGAGGATGGTACAGTTCGCCTGAAAAGACAATTGCAATTCAAAAATTTCCAGAGCCCAAAAATCTTTAGCAGATTAAGAGTTTCTAAGGTCTTACTAAATATTTTAGAAAATTTATTACCAACTATGCTAAAATTGTCAAACAATTAAGTGATCTTCGAAATGGAATAGAATTTAAGTTTTGAGTAGCTCAAGAAGATGCTTTCAATAGATTAAAATAACTTTTGTCTACAACACCTGTTCAGCATATTTTCAGACGAAGAGCCCCACTAGAATTACATCTGGATGCAAGTAGCCTGGGATTTGGTACTGTTTTGCTACAGAAATCTGACGATGGACAATTTCATCCTATGCATTACATGAGTAGAATAACCATCTCCCAGCAAGAAAAGTTATGCAGTTACGAGCTTAAAGTTTTAACTATATTGGAAGCTCTTAAAAAAATTTAGAAATTATTTATTGGGATCTAAAATTAAAATTATAACATGTGATGGGATGATTTTCAAAAGACTGTTTAAAAATGACATCTCTCCTAAAACAGCTCGGTTGGCATTACTTTTGGAAAAGCTTGAATAAGAAATCGTTCATAGATCTGGAAAACAAATCAGACATGTTGATGCCTAAGTAGAAATTCTTGTGTATGTGATTACTGTTATTGAATAACAATTATAAATGATATTTTTTAAATTACAATAAGGTATTATTTTCTTAATTGCGTTGTGTATTTATTATTTTATTTATTTTTCTACCCAGATCCAATCCTGAAAAATAGAAGCAAAAACTAGCTTTGTTTTAATAATTAGAAATTTCTTTTTATTCACTTACAAAGTAACAAAACTATTTAAACACATATAACTCAATTACTTATAAATCACTTATATTATTTTAATATTACAACTTTGCTTCCAACACGATTAAGCATTTACGCGGAGTTCATAATGATACTAAATTGCTTAAAGTTATACTCATATTATTACTTAAAGTTATAAAATAGGTGGTACCACACTAACGACTGGCTGGAAAAACATTTAAAAAAACATTAACTTACGTACAAACAGTGACTAGGCCGGCCTATTTAAAGGGCTTCCAAAAACAAGCTTGATAGCTAGTACGACGAGGCTTCCTTCATCTGGATCGTAATTTCAGTTTCTTCGGAATAAAACTACATTGGCCTTTTTCTTTTTTTCTTCAGACTTTAATTATATTTAAAATATGTAGGCTCTTATTATCAGGAGATTTCAATTTTTCTGCTAATCGAATCCACTAAAGCGTCGAGCTTGAATCACACACTAACAGGGTCCCTTTTTGAGTCGATGTCTTACAGCCTTTCTTTTTCTCCTTTTTCTCGCGCTGACAAGTCCCTTCTGCACCTCCCCTGGCTTTCGCCTTGCGAAACCGGTTTCTTTCAAGTCCTACGTTAGGGCATCTCAATTCGTCAATATGGGGGGATTATAGAATATAATAAAAAAAAAAAGGACCAGCCAGAAAAAAAAAATGGGTTGTTTAATTTCTAAAAATTATCCAGCCAGCAAATACAACACCAATAATCTACCTGGAAAAAAAAAATCGAAGATTTTTTTTCCACACATTTACAATCCAATTATAACAGTCACAATTTAGAATACATCTTTAGAGGTGAAGTTGTGAATCTCCTCTCCGCCGAATAGGAATCACTTTTCTGGTAATAGAGAGTTTGCAGGGAAAATGCAATCTTTATTTTGTATCATGTCTTATATTCCAAATTTAATGCAATTTCTATGATCTATTTATATAGTACCTAAACTATTTTGGCATGGCTTTAACTTGTTAACCTTTTCTTTTTTTTTTTTTTAAATATTTTTGTATATCCCCGTTTTTTACTTAAAATCATAGATAAATTGATAATTAATAATATTTCCAATTAGAAATCGTACATAAAGTATTCATTTATATACCACACAGTGTAATCTTGGCTACTTTAAAACAAAAACTTCTTACAGACTGCTAAAATTAATAAATTCAGTCAGCAGTTACATAAGTATCTCAAGATATTGTGGTGAAACACTTCTGCTCGGAAGTTGGCATCAGCAGCTAGAAAACTTTTCTACCTGAACATTGGCAACACCAACCTCCATAGAATAGCGCACGAGGAACAGGAAAGGAGAATTCACGTTTTTTTCCCTTAGAGATTTTGTACTCATAATGTTTTTAGGCATTTTCTTAAAAATTCGATAAATAAAATTTAGTTAAGTTTTAGTATATGGTGTGCATTCTTATTTATTCATAAAAGGATTAATGAGCACACTATATCTGGTGACCATAATTTGAATACGCATACTTCGACGCGAATTCCTTTGGATCAACATCTACAGTTCTATGAGAATAAGTAATGTCAGTGCTGATTTGTACTCATCCATAACTTCTAGGATGCAGGTAGGATCTTTTTATAATTTTCTTAAACGTAACGTTATGCGCTTTTTGGTTATTTACTGGGGTCAGTTTCTTGGAAAAATTGTGTATATTTTAACGCAAAGTTTTTTCACTTAAATAATTTGTACATATTTTTCTCCCATGAGCTACATTCTGTTAACTACTCCACAATTTTATCAATCCTTTCGCATCATGCTGAGTTTTATTATTTGATTTACTATATTGTATTATATAAATATTCATTACTTCTTTTATATTTCATAACCAATATTTTTGTGTTTATTGCATTTTTTCATTCATATATCTTGATATTCGAAACTATACTCATTTCCCTATTATTGATTTGTATACTTTGTAATTATTTTTCTGCTAAATTTTGACCATGCCTTTATCTGATGATTTTTCCGTTGCTCAAAATTCTCCCTCCGAAGACACATCTTCGCAGGTTGCACACGTTTCGGTAAAAATACCACCTTTCTGGAAAACTAACCCTTCCCTGTGGTTTATTAGGTTGGAATCACAGTTTTTCCTGGTGAATATAACGTCCGATCTAACAAAATTCAATCATGTTGTCTCCTGCTTAGATCCCGATATACTAAATTCGGTACACGACATTTTAGAAAAACCACCTACTACCGAAAAATACGATGCCTTAAAAAAACGTCTCATTTCTGTTCATTCCGAAAGTGAAGCATCTAGAATTCGAACGTTATTGCAGGGAGTAGAACTGGGTGACCAAAGACCCTCACAATTACTACATCGCATGCGTTCGTTAGCTGGAGATACCGTAGGTGAAGCACTTTTACGCTCATTATGGCTCACAAGACTGCCATATAACACGCAGACTATTTTAGCCGCTTTCAGTGAGGATGATTTGAATAAAATAGCCGCAGTTGCTGACAAAATAAGCGATTTAGCTATCCCTTCGTATGTACATTCTATCACCCCTAACTCTCATGATTCTGTCACGGCTCGCTTGGAACTCCAGGTAGCGCAGTTAACTCAACAAGTTAGCGAATTATGCACCGCTCTGGAACGCAGTTCCCGTAGCCCTAGGCGTAATTTCCGCCGATCATTTCAACGCAGCAGATCTCGCAATAGTTCCCGCTCTCGCACTAACTTCAATCACTACAAGGAACGTACGAATGAACTCTGTTTTTATCATGTCAATTTCGGTGATCAAGCGCGAAAGTGCCAAGCTCCATGTTCTTTTCATCAATCGGGAAACTAAACGGGCGATAGCTCACTGGTCAATCTAGCGACCGCCAAGTGAATCGTATCCTGCTGGCCGACCCGTTTTCAAAATTAAAATTTCTAATTGATACAGGAGCCGACATATCTGTTTTGCCTAAAAAATATGCTCCAAAAACCACACCCTCTGAAAATTTAGCTTTATATGCAGCAAATGGCACTAAAATTTCTACTTTTGGCAACAAACGCCTCATTATTGATCTAAATCTCCGCCGAAAATTTTCGTGGTTATTCGTAATTGCTGACGTAAGCCAACCAATTATAGGTGTTGATTTTCTTACACATTTTGAGTTACTTGTCGATGTCAAAAATAACCGCCTGATCGACTCTCGGACGTCTCTCTCGTCAAACGGCATATCTTTTAAAAAATTTTCCCTAGATTCCAACATATCCGTACTTATCGGCGATTCCAAATTTGAAAAATTACTCGGTGAGTATCCTGAGCTTACAAACCCCTCTTTAGTAACAAATTAACTTAAAAGTTTTGAAATTTTCCATCACATTGAAACTAAAGGGACCCCTGTATTTTCCAGACCTCGCCGTTTGGCCCCAGACTTACTCAAAGCAGCACGTTTAGAGTTCGAATACCTAATGTCTCAAGGAATTATTCGACCTTCCAAAAGCCCTTGGGCCAGTCCCTCCACATGGTCCGCAAATCTAACGGTGATTGGCGCCCTTGTGGCGACTATCGTCGCTTGAACGCTGTGACAACTCCTGACAGGTATCCTGTACCCCATATTCAGGATTGTACACAGGTTTTCTTTGGCAAAAATATTTTTCTACCCTCGATCTGGCAGAGCGTATCACCAGATTCCGTCAATCCTGAGGACGTACCGAAAACTGCTGTAACCACCCCATTCGGTTTGTTCGAATACCTTAAAATGCCATTTGGACTTCGTAACGCCGGTCAAACTTTCCAAAAATTTATACATCAAGTGCTTTACGGATTGGAATTTTGCGTCCCCTATTTCGATGATCTTTTTATAGCATCGGCAACCGAAGATGAACATGTTAAACACCTTCGCACCATTTTTCATAAACTCCGCGAATACGGATTAAAATTGAACCCCTCTAAATGTGTGCTTGGAAAAACTTCAGTAACATTTCTTGGTTGCTTAATAACACCCACTGGCGTAAGCCCTCTTCCCGAAAAGACCGCAGTAATTTCTAACTTCCCTAAGCCTGAAACACTGTCTGACCTTAAAAGATTTTTAGCTATGTTAAATTTTTATCGTCGTTTCTTGCCTAAGGCCGCAGCTACTCAAGCCCCACTTCATTCACTTCTAAAAAACTCTAAAAAGAATGACAAACGACCTGTTCTTTGGACAGAGGAAACAACTGCCGCGTTTGAAAAATGCAAAAGCGATTTAAAGAATTCAGTCACCCTTGGTTTCCATCCCCCTGATCAGAAGCTATCGTTAATGGTAGATGCTTCCGATATCGCCATAGGAGCAGTATTACACTCCCAAAGTGCCAATGGCTTACAGCCTTTAGCTTTTTACTCCAAGAAACTGACGCCAGCTGAAACCAAATACAGCACATATGATAGAGAATTATTGGCTATCTATTCTGCTGTAAAACATTTTCAGCACAACCTTGAGGGTCAAACCTTTTCTATATTTATTGATCATCGTCCACTTACATTTTTGTTTAAGAAAAATTCTAATTTTGCATCTCCTAGACAAATTCGACATATGAATTTCATTGCTCAATTCAGCACTGACATTCAACACGTCTCTGGATCCAACAACCCAGTTGCCGACGCCTTATCAAGGATTTTCGCCATTAATAGTAATGACGCCATCCATTTCGCACGTTTGGCTGAAATCCAAGAAAATGATGCAGAACTAACTCAATTACTATCAACTTCGGGTAGTTCCTTAAAGCTACAGAAGATGGAACTGTCCCCAGGACTTAAATTATTTTGCGATGTAACCAACGATCGAATCCGCCCTTTTGTTCCTTCCCCACTTGGAAAAACTCTGTTTGACTCCCTCCATGGACTTTCTCACCCAGGAGTACGAGCAACTAAAAGACTGATTCTCTCTCATTTCGTCTGGCCTTCAATTTCAAAAGACTGTGTTGCATGGACTCGCGCATGCATTGATTGCCAGAAATCAAAAGTTTCCAGACACAATCATAGCCCTTTGCAAGCCTTTTCTGTCCCCTCACAACGCTTTCAACATGTGCACCTGGACATTGTCGGACCTTTACCCCCATCGGAAGGATATTCTTATCTTTTAACAATGATGGACAGATTCTCTCGCTGGCCGGAAGCAATTCCGATACGTGACATTTCCGCAGAAACCATCGCCCGAACTTTTGTTACCAATTGGATAGCAAGATTCGGAATACCTACCACCATAACAACTGATCAAGGTCGTCAGTTCCAGTCGAACTTATTCACGAATCTCAACAAAATCCTTGGCATTCATCGAATTCGCACAACTCCATACAACCCTGCCGGGAACGGATTAATTGAGAGGTTTCACCGATCATTAAAACAATCATTAATGTGTCACAATGACGTCCAGTGGACATCAAGCCTGCCCATTACATTGCTAGGACTTAGATCCGCCTACAAGGAAGACCTTGGTGGTACATGTGCCGAGATGCTTTACGGTACAACAATACTGCTGCCTGCAGATTTCTTTCAGGCCACAAGTGTCTCTACTTCCCTGGATCCGGCTTCCTTCTTACAAAAGTTGTGCGAGTCCATGAGAAATGTTGCACCAGTGTCCACTTCAGCTCATATCAACCCCAAATGTTTCGTGCACCCAGCTTTAGATTCGTGCACTCATGTGTTTGTGAGGCAGGATGCAGTAAAACCTCCATTGACTCGTCCGTATGATGGTCCTTATCAAGTGCTTAAACGGCTTAATAAAACTTACACTCTCCTCATTAAAGGAAAAGAATCTGTCATCAATGTCGACCGACTAAAACCAGCATTTTTAATGTCTGAAACCTCTGATTCTTTAGTTCCTGTTCCCATTGCTACCCAAGCTTCACCGAACTCTCCGAAAGCTATGCCTGGTCAAGTGATTCAAGACTCTGCTGTAAACGAAGATCTCCCTGTGCAAACTACGCGATCCGTCAGAAGAGTCCGTTTCAACCCGCGATATCTCTAACTCCTCGTGCCTTAGGCACTTGGGGGGGGGGGAGTAATGTGGTGAAACACTTCTGCTCGGAAGTTGGCATCAGCAGCTAGAAAACTTTTCTACCTGAACATTGGCAACACCAACCTCCATAGAATAGCGCACGAGGAACAGGAAAGGAGAATTCACGTTTTTTTCCCTTAGAGATTTTGTACTCATAATGTTTTTAGGCATTTTCTTAAAAATTCGATAAATAAAATTTAGTTAAGTTTTAATATATGGTGTGCATTCTTATTTATTCATAAAAGGATTAATGAGCACACTATAATATAAAAACATCTTTACAAAACTACAAAGTTATTTATTATTGTACATACACTTTATACAATCATTTATTAATGTTTGCATTACTCATTTATTCAGTCAATTATGTGCTACAGTTCCTTCGAGAGAAACGAGTATTATAATTATGTTTTATTTGTCGGGATGTTCCAGGATCACATTTTGGGACAGATGAAACTCCTTTATTTGGAATTGATGTTGAACTATTGCTCTGAGGACTAATTACAGGGCTAAAAACATACGCTTTTTTACCTTTTCTTCGCACGCTATCATTAGCCACGAGGTAACTATTTTTACTTTCTTCATTTGAGTCGGTAGATTGTTGAGGTGCAGAATTAGTTTCGTGTAAAGTCGGGAATATAATTCTATCATTAATTTTTGAAAGTCGATCTACATGAACAATTTGGATTTTTGAGGGTTCTTTTATGCATGCTATTTCGTAATTTACTGGTGATTTTCTATTTTGAACTCTAAAAGGGCCTACATTTGGTCTCATTCATTTCCTTGAAATCCCTGCTTTTGTTTCGGGAAGATATAGATATACGACATCACCTATTTCTATTTTTTTATCAACTGCAGTCTTACGGCGATAGATTTCCTGTTTTTCTGCTGCAGCTATTAAATTATTTTTGACAATTTGAAAAGAATTTTGCAAACGTACAATTAGATCTCCAGCATACTCTCGGACATCCGCATAGTTATGAGCTACAGGTTGAGACATTACAGAATACGGTAACTGGATATTCCTGCCATACAAGAGATATGATGGTGTTTCGTTTGTTGTACAATGTCGTGCCGATCTATGAGCTAATAAGGCGAAAGGTACATGCCGGTCCCAATCTGTTTGAGTAGAATTTGCTAAATGATTTAATGAATTAATTAAAGTCGAGTTAAGTTTTTCTACCATTCCATCGCTCTGAGGGTGATATGAAGTAGTAGTGTGTTTTTCAATACCTAATTTTGAATACACTTCAGAAATGGATTTTGAGATAAAGTTAGAGCTTCTATCGGAAATTAGACGAGAAGGTACACCATGTCGACTGATAAAATCTTCTAATACTCTAACAACGGTTTCGCTTTTTATATCGGGTGTCGGATATGCTTCCGGCCAGCGTGTAAAATAGTCAGAAATCACCAAGATATACTTATTTCCTGAATAAGTTAGAGGAAGTGGACCCAGGGCATCCATAGCTATGCCTTCCATTCGTCGTTGCGTGATTGGAACGCGCTGTAATGGGGCTAGTTTTTCGGGCTTATGACCTCTCTTTTCAACACAAGAAGTACATGATTTGACATAGTTTAAAACATGTTTATACATATTATCCCAATAAAAATTTTCTTTAATTCTGCTCAGAGTCTTTTGAAATCCCTGATGGGTTGCCACAGGGGAATCATGACACTGTCGCATTATTTCTGATACTAAAGTTAAGGGGACCACTAATTTATCTCTGGTGTCACCACGATGTTTGGGGGCCTTTTTTGGTATACAGTAAAGAAGATCATTTTTTTCAAAAAATAACATATTATTAGGAGATGGTGTCTCCTTATTTTTCAGATAATTAATAATTTGTTGGCATTTTGGATCCTTTTCCTGGTGAATTTTAATTCGATGTTTCATTGTGGAATCAGAATCGTTGTTGAAAGCTATTACTTCTACTGCGTTTACACCCCTAGACAAGTAAGCAGCAGATATATTTAATTTTCCCGGTTTATGTATAATGATATAATCATATTGTTGCAGAGTCATTACCCATCGGGCTATTCTAGAAATTGGATCTCTCACTTTGAGTGCGAATGACAGACTTGCTTGATCGCAATATATGATAAATTTTTTTCCGTACAAATATTGTTTAAAGTGGGTAACGCCGAATACAGCACCGAGCATTTCTTTTTCTACTGTACTATATCGAATTTCCGCATCTTTTAGTTTTTTACTGGCGTATGCAACAGGATGTGATAAGCCATTTTCGTCATTTTGGCAAAGAACAGCTCCTAAAGCATATTTTGAAGCGTCAGTACTTAATGTAAATTCCTTTGAAAAATCCGGTAAGTTCAAACAAGGTTCAGAAATTAGGCAGTTTCTCAAAGTGTCAAAAGCCTGCTGAGCTGAATCATCCCAACTGAATCTAGAATCATTTTTCGTCAAGTTTGTTAGAGGTAATGCTGTTTCAGCATAATTTTCTATAAACCTTCTGTAAAACCCTGTCAATCCAAGAAATCCTCTAACTTGTTTACGTGTGGTTGGGACTTTGAAATTTAACACAGCCTGTTATGTTTTTCTTATCGGGATAAACTGTCCCTTTTGAAACAGTAAAACCTAGATAGTTTATAGTTTCCTTTAGAAAACAGCATTTGGAAGGTTTAACTTTCAATTTATGTTCTTCTAATCTCTTAAAAACTAACCGTAATTTATTTAAATGTTCATCTATTGAGTCAGAAGAAGCAATTATGATATCATCTAAATATACTGCTATTTGAAGAGGTTTTAATCCAGACAATACTATCTCCATTAATCTTTGAAAACTATTAGGCGAATTGCGCATACCAAAAGGTACTCTATTCCATTCAAATAAACCATGCTCAGTTGCAAATGCGGCTTTATATGTGTCTTTAGGATCAATTTTCATTTGGAAAAACCCGCTACATAAATCCATACAAGAAAATAGAGTAGCATTTCCTAAATTGTCCACTAAGTCCGTTATATTAGGAATAGGAAAAGAGTCTGGTATAGTTTTTCATTTAGTTTCCTGAAGTCTGTACAAAGTCTGAATGAACCATCTTTCTTTTTGACAAGAAGTACTGGTGTGCTATAAGAGGAATTGCTTTCTTTAATAATACCTATGTCTAGTAACTCGTTGACCTGTCTATTTAATTCCTCTTTTACGTGATGAGGAGGCCTATAAAATTTTTGCCTAACTGGAATATCGTCTGTCAAATTAATTTCATGTTGTATAGTATTACAACCCTCCAAATCTTGAATAGAATGGGCAAAAACATGTTTAAATTCTTCAAGCAGGAGAAATAATTTATTTTTCTTATCTTCGGATAGATGAGATAAATCTAGTTTTCCTCCCCAAGCTTCGAAATCATCATCTATTTTTTCAGTAGAAAAAGTATTACATTCTTTAGTATCAACTTTTGTTATTTGTAAAGGTTCAATAGAAACCAATTTTGAACCTTTGTTTATGTGGATAGTGTTTTTTTATGTATTTGCAACCCTTATTTTATAATTACCTTCCTTAGATACTGGGTTTACAGAGCGAGCAACCCATACTCTATCACCCGCATAGTCATTTGCAGGCTCAATTAAAACTGAATCTAAATTTGAATTTAACTTTTCTTTTGTTTGGATTTTTATATTTTTTTCGGTTCCAGGAAATATATTTATTTTGGTAACGGAAAATCCAAAAATACAACTATTGTTATTTTCTATGTTCACGACATTAGTTTTTAATTCGTCACAGTCAGGATTTCGGTAATTCCATTTAATATAAGAAGTTGCATTATGTAATAGTGTTTTTGGCTATAATCAATTATCATTTTATGTTGTACAAAAAATCACTACTTAGTATTAATTTATATTTTTTTGAGATACTATCTTTAGTAATATAGAAATCGCTTTGAAATTTAGTAGTATTTATTTTAATTTTTAAATTTACTTTTTCTTCAATTTCTAACACATGGTCTGAAATACCTTTAATTTGAAGTTTACATTGTGAGAGCATTACACTACTTTGATTAGTTATCGTTTCAAAAAAACTTCGTTCGATTAGGTTACAGGATGCACCTGTATCTAAAAGAGCACTCACTTTACATTATTTATTGTGATTTGAATTGCTGGCAATTTATCATTTATTGTGTATGTAACAAATAAAGGCACCTGTGTGGGTTTATTTTCGGAGTAGCGAGGTGCTCTCCCCCTATTGCTAGTTTAAATGATTTCTTCTATTACCTCTACCTTTTTGGAAATTGTTTTGTTTGTTGGAATACCAACATCTTTGCGTTTCATGTCCAATTTTACGGCAGATGGAACAAAAGGGTATTCTGCACGTGGCTTCTTCATGCCCATGTTTTTTACTCCTGACGCAAAACAAACTAGGTATTCTTTGGTTTCTATCTTGCGTTTGTATTTGACCTACTTTTAATTCAGCTATTTGAGCTTGTAAGTCACTAATTTGTTTTATAAACAAGCCCTGATTTATGAGTTTTTTTCTGTGTTATGTTTGATTAATGATTTTAGTTCACCTATCTCATTTATTTGAGTTACAGCCTGGACTGTTTCAAACTGTGTAGTTGGCGGTCTATTTAATGGAATGCATTCCTCTAAGAGAATGACTTGTTTCTTGAATTCACTATAGTCCGTGAGAGCTAAAGGCGTTATTCCTCTTAAAAGTTCAGGCTTAAGTCCATTTTTTGCCGTAGACAATAATAAATCTAATCTATATTGCTCAAATTCACGACTTTGTTCACTAGGAACGCATTTATACGATAAACCCTCGATTCGTGAAAAATATCTTCGTGCTGATTCTGACGGTAACTGATAACTCGTAGTTAAACGAGAAATATCTGTTGTCATAGAGTAACTAAAGCTAAACCTAAAAAGCGCCGCGCAAACATCTACATATGAACCGTGTTTTTTAAGGTCACCCTGACTTGATAAGAATTCCTCCGCTTCTCCAGAAATTCTCAATTTTAGAGCTAATAATTTGTCTTTTGAGCGCCATGAGCAATGGCCACCAATTTCATCGATTCTATCCAAAAATTCTGATAATGAAACATTTTTACAACTACCATCAAACACAGGAATATTATTTAGAAATTCACCAATATTAGGGGTGTCTAATGAGATAACACATGAAGCGGTTTGAGTCTCACTATTCATAATTACATTGATTCATAATCACATAGCAGCTCCCTATCTGATCAATCGGTAGTCCGCCTCCGATCAAGGTCGTTGCACAGAATAACACAAGTTGCTCTGTTTTGATCGGTTCCTCGTAACAGGTCGAGCGAGCTTTCCGAAGAAAATGTTGCCGATCGGGGAGTGAAACAACATTAGCTGTTGATAGTTTATTTATTGGTTATCATTTGACGCGGCGAAAGTTAAGTATAGTAACTATTAAAAGTCGTAGTGGCTGTGAGTAATTCGAGCATACTCTTTCATTTATTTCTTTTGTCAGTTAAAACTTATGATTTAAATACCATAGTACTTTATTGCAAAATAACGAACCTCATTTTTGTGAAGAAACGAAAAATAAGTGATAAAAATCTGGCATTTTAATGAAAAATGAGAATTAGACTATTTGATCTGCATTAATAGCAATAAAATTCAGTTTATGATTTGTACGTAAGTTTTGTCGGTGAATAAGGAATACAATGTGAAATGGCACTCTTCTACTTTACATGAAGAAAAGTATAAAAAATATATCGTTTAAGCAAGAGAAAGTATTGTAGCCGAAGAATATATATATATATATATATATATATATATATATATATATATATATATATATATATATATAAGACATCAAATACGTATGTTTTAAAAAGTAAGTGCAGATAATGGAAAAAGTTTGGCTGCATCTTATAAAGTTTCTTCACTATTAGAAAAAAAATCAGTGATAAAATTTTAAGGAAAAAATGCGCTGTTTCAATGGCTTAACTTCATGCAACAAAAGTAGGAAAAGTTTGACTCTGTAGCACTATCTCACTAAACAGTGGCGCACGAAGAGTAGATGATATGGACTAGTATGTTTAAAAAAAAATTGTGTGATTGCATTTTAGATTGCGAATACTACTCAATGTGTCTGAATTAAAGTACCAACAAATATCAGTCAATTATTAATATTTATTTGTTTCATTTCAAAAGGTTTATACTATTACGAAGGAAACATTAAATTTGATACCGTTACACGTAACAACTTAAGGTTCTGATATCTTTCTAGTTGTTAATAAAAGTGTCATAGACTACGGAGGATTTCAAAAATTTTCTTACATTGTAACTGATGGAGAAAAGATATGAGTGAACAGGGACTTCTCAAAGAAAAATGCCATTAATTGCCCGTTGATACACCAGGAAGCCTGAAATGGAAAATCTTTGCGTTAAATGAATGCCATGAAAGTTGTTGTTAGAATAACAAATCTCATTAGAAATAAAGCGTTGACTGAGAGAAAATTTCGAGATTTTTTTAAAGTGAAATTAATGCAACGTATGGAAATTTGTTATTACACTCCGAAATAAGAAAGCTTAGTGCTAGGCGGTGTCTTGATTTTTTTTTTTTTTTTTTTTTTTTTTTGCTTTATGAAAAGAATTACTTTTATTTCTAAAAAATGAAATAAAATCAGACACATTTGAACTGCAAAACTGTATACAGAATACTTCATTCCTAGCTGATCTTGCATTGTTAACTGACATGACACTTGAACGAATTAAATTTGAAGTTATGAGGCAAAAGACACAATATTGCCAACTTGTATGGATGTATGAATGGTTTTAGAAGTAAACTAAAATTGTCCAAAACGTTATTAGAGCAGAATTATTTATCTTGTTGAGTTGCTAAGAGCATTATACAGAGATGAAAATTTTTGAGGGATGTACCTTTAAAGATCGCCTGAAGTATATTGACGATGCAATTGTGGAATTTGAGCAGAGATTTGCAAATTTTAAAGAATTAGAGAGTGATACACTCACTTTTCACTTATCCATTAACAATTGCAATTAAAAATGTAAAGACTGATTATCAATTGGCATAATGTGACCTATAATCAGACCCCTTTTACAAGGTTAGAACAGAGTCTGGTAAAGATTTTTTTTTAACCTTATTGGGAAGCGTTTTTCCAAATAAACCAATCTTGGCTTAAAAATGGATTCTATGATGAGCAATACCTATCTTTTTGAAAGTGCGTATTTCGCGATGAATTTTATAAAATCTAAATATAGATCTTCACTGTCACTTATACTCGCATCGCGTCTGGCAACAACTAATATTGATATTGAAAGGATTGTATAAGATGAACTAATGCAAACCTAATATAATTTATTGTAACAGTTACATATTAAACCTTTTCTTTAAAAAATGTGTGTTTTTTATTTTTACGGCCCTCCAATATATTTAGTAATTTGTATTGGCCCGGGATCACATCAGGTTTGGACAGCCCAGATCTATTATGATAACTTTATTATCACATAGAAATTTAAATTCTCTAATTATAACAAGGTATTATGGTTATCTTTTTGTTCCAATCCTCATATTTTCTCAAGATTTAACACTTGAATTCAACTTTAAGCGTGCTTCCAAAAAATTTTCAACAATTAGAATTAATATACACTCGTCTCCATAACTTAAGGATAATGCAAGCTCAGGAAAAGAGACAAAAGCAAAACAAATGTGACTTATTTGTTAAGTCTATTTATTAAATAAAAGGTAAAGAGCGGAAAAGATGCTATATGTTTGACATCATTAATAAAAATTGCGATTTTTATTCCCTGGAGCAAATTTAAAAATTAACCTATTACCTAGCCAATATAACATGGCTGGTATGATGGTTAATACATAGTATGCCCCCAGACTATGCAAACGCTTAGGCATGCTGAGTATGAAATTATCGATCTGATCTTAGAGAATATTACACCACTCATCAAGCAATGGTCTCCGAAGTTCCAGTAGACATGTGGGAGGGGGTTAAGGGTCTGCAATTCATCGACCAAGCATGTCTCACACATGCTCTATTGGATTCAAGTCCGGTAAGTATGCTGGCCAGTCCATAAGGGTGATATTTTCCGATTGAAGGCATTTGTCTACAATGTTTGCATGGTGAGGATGGGTGTTGTCAACCATAAACAGAAATTCTGCACCCATGGCGCCCCGAAACAAACGTACATGTTCTAGAATGACACCCTGATAGATGTGGCCTGTCATGGTTACATTCTAAAAATGCAGGTTATTTCTGGAACCCAGAATAATACCTCCGCAAACGAGCAATCCTGCACCACCGTAATGGTGTTATTCAATGGTGTTGTTCTCTTGGTGGTAACGGGTACCTGGCCCTCTTCATGCGAGAGTCAGGGGAGAACCAGACTGAATTCTAAACTGGACTCTCGTCGTAAAACATCACACAAGATAGTGTTGCGGTGTCCACAATGCATGTTCTCTATTCCAGGCTAACCCCAGATGACAGGGATTACGGTAAGTGGAACACATCTGACAGGCCTACGAGCATACAGACCAATGTGCGCTAATCGTCTGTATACGGTTTGCCTATAAACTGTCGTACCGGTAGATGACGAAAGCTGGCGAGACTGATCTGATGCTGCGATCCGTCTGTTTCTTTTCCCAGTAACTGCCAAATACAAGTCCTAATTCGGTGTTGTAAGTCGGGGGCTGTGCTGTAATGTCTACTCACATTACCATCATCTTGGAACCGTTGCCAAAGCCTGGCGATGACACTCTGGGTGATTCCAAGTTCTTCGGATATTTCCAGCCGATAATTCTACCACGTAAAACATCATGCAAATGCTTCCTTTGTGCCATAACTTTGAGTTTGTTGCTCTGAAAGGCTTTTAAAACGTTTGTTAACAATTTTACTTTTTTGCAACTATTCCTTATATACCTCTCTCTTACACTCTCATCATTATGACATACTATCGGTGCCATCTGGTATTTTCTCTTGCAATATAAATATTATTCTTTAAATTATTTGTGATAATACTATATGTGGAATTTTTATTTTAGAGTTCAATTTCTGTGTGATTCTGAATTAACCTTAATTTTTATGGACATGAGTGTAATTCCTAAGCCATGAAACTGAATGCTGTGAACTATTTTAATGATAAATAATTCTACAGATGTAAAAATTATGGAGTATATGATTGTAATGACCTTTAGTTAGAAACAAAAATATATATTCTATTAATATGACGTCCTTAGCCTTTACTTATTAGAAAGAAACAAGGTTTCGTTTACTTTGTCTTTTGAATACGTTTAATATTTTGGTGAACAAAAAAGACAAAAATTTAAAGGAAGAAGGTGCAGATTAAAATATTTACTCTAGTCCCATTTGCTCAGGGAATTCTGATTAAAAGTTGAAAATGCATCACAGTGATAATGAAAATAAAACTTTTTGGTTTTCAAATTTCAAAAGGAAAAAATTAACAAAATAGAGGCGCTTGAAAACATTACTGTTCTGCATCCACATCACATTCTAATAACACGATATAGAAAAAAGTATTGTTACAAACTTCAAAATTAATGTAATTTTTAATTGATTCACAGAATCAGATTCCATCTGATAACCTTTGCTTCAGAGTTAAAATTATCAATTTTAGGAAAGAAGGCCTTACAATTTATTCCTTGAAAGAAAAAGTTAGAGGTATACCGTTTGAAAATAAAAGGTAAAAATAGTGCTCGTTTTTATATTGTGACAGACGTTCTCATCAAAATTTGTTCTCTGGTGCATATCTCCGAATTCCTCCATGTGTGATATCAACGAAAAATTTATGAGAGGTTGGAAAACTTAAATTTCAAGTACGTGATAAATAAATAAATTTATTATTATTAATATTATATAACTAACATTTCTAGCAATACAAAATAACAATTTTGATAAAAGGAATGAAAATTTATTTATCTCGTTACAACGATCATTGGTTATAACTTAAAAAACAAAGTAAAGTACAATAAAAAGATAACAATTAAGGCTTTATTTGTATATAATAATAAAACAAATGGCTTTACTAGCAGACCCTTTGGAAATTGGATTTAATCATAATTGAAAATAACAATGAAATTTGCAACAGAAATGTTTCCATAAAAATTTGAAATTTATAAAGGTTCAGTGTAAAGCAAAACCTTATGGAAGGATAATAAATTGGATTTTACGGATAAGTTTTTCCTAAACACAAAGATTTCTTGCATTAAAAAATAAATTCAAAAGAAAGTTACTTTTTATAACATGAATAATAGAGTAACTGGAAAAAGATAAATAAGGAAAGAACATATTTTAAAACTGTAACTAATTGTTATAACATGCACTCATAGGTCATAGAACAAGCTTTTGATTTGAGTTCAATTGATTGGCTTAAAATTCTCAAATGAAATAAGCTGTGCTGAAAACCATGTAATCTGTGATAAATAAGTAAATCATATGATATGATCTGGTGAACATTAAAATGTTCTGGTGAATAACTGAGAATAAAGATATGTAAAATAACTAATGCATGAAAGCCAGATGGAGGAAACAGTTAAATATACTGCTGGACAATTGTTAAGGACGGATCACAAATTACAATGTAGCATAACATAAAGCGAGACATGAGGCCTAGTAGGATAAAATATAGTTGCCACACTATTCAGACATTAGAATAAAGAATGTTTATTGTTCTGGAAAGTACAAAAAGCTGTGAAACATCTGAAAGAAAAAAAATATTTATTTGATGCTGCAAACTGAAAAATGAAACAATGCATCTAAAAGTCAGCAAGCACCTTGAAGAAAGGTATGTCCACCGTGGAGTGTGATGCAATATTTCACACGTCGTATCATATATTGCACAACATTATCCAGCCGCTGTTGAAGCAATTTATCATATTCCTCTGTGAGTGCACGGCTAAGGGTGTTCTTGTTTGCCAGAGGATAGTTTCGACCAGCAACTTGCCTCCCATAACATATAAACTCAATTCCCCATTTTTGTTAATTTATTATATTTTTCTTATATATTTTTTCCTGCTTTTATTTATTATATATATTTTTTAACATTGTAAATTGTTTTCTTTTTCCAATTTCGTTTTGTCATTTTATACATATCTTTTATATGTTTGTTAATTTCATATTATATCTTTCATATATATATTTCCATAATGTCTCATGTGCATAATGTTGTTGACATACATATGCTTAGCTTTCGAACTTCGGGAAAATACCCATGTTAAAAAACGCACGCTTAGCTTCGCGACTTGGCGACGAAAATAATTCACCATGTTCGCCAATAGATAAGGATACTCTACTAGTTCCCTAGACTGATATTTAATTAACATATATTTACATATGTATACAATTTTGGAATATTTGCAGTTGATCGTCTTAATGATAATAACATGAATGTAGTTCAAATTTATGGAGGAAATTAGCAGTTGCCTTTTGCTGCTGTCAAACGCAACGTCTTACAGCGTCTTCGTCTTTTGGCTTACTCTCGCTCGCTGGAGAAGTTGTTGCGCTTCTCGAGCCCCTTCTAGAATAGGCATTTGAAATAGTACTTTAAACCGGAGGTCCCGGTCTAATTAGGCCTCGTATGCAAAAAATGACCGTTGAGTGACAGACAAACCAAACCAAGCATTTTAAATAGTGACGCTGGCTATTAAGTTAAGGCTCCTGTAAAGGGGAGCTGACGCATGGACTTCCCGACCTGTCTCAAATACTATGGTTGCCATAAAACTTCGTATGAAGCAACATTCTTACATACTATAGTTTGCATTTTATAGTTTGTTTTCTCTGTGTTAGAAACGTTTTTTAAATAATATTTTCTCCCGTAATAAGTTTTAAAAAGATTTATAATGTGCAAAAACCATTCTTAATAATTTTTTAAGAATTTAATTAAATTGTTAATATTATACTAATACAAAAAAAAAAAGAAAAAAAAAAACAATATCAGAAATAAAAAAAAACTTTTTTCTACACTATAAGCAATTTACAACAGTAAGTATATTAGTATAATATTACTGAAAAACAATAATACTTACAATATATAGGGGCGCATGTCAAAACTAACATATAGTGTTATAATAAAATGACTAGCATAGAGAAACTATTTTTTTATTAAATTATGTTTAACTGTAAGTTATCTATAACAACAGTTTTCATACACATAATAACTAACAAAAATAAATTTTTTTACATATTATAACTAACTAGTAAGTAATGTATATTTACAATATATAATTTCAGAGTAATGTATACTTATAACATACAATACAATCTAAAATAAATGTTTAAGTTCTGCATTTTAGTGAGCCATCAATTTCATTTTATTTTATTAAAGTGTTTGGTGTCGAAAAAATACAAAATTTAAAAACATAACAAATTTAGTGTGGAAACTCTGTAATTTAGATGTAAATAAAATTGTAAGCACTTCGAACAAGATAACATGTAATAAGATGCTAATTTTAAATTTAATTACATTTCACAAATAAGCTTTTATAAAGTAATTAAAATATATTATTTATCTTAAGAATAGTGATATTACGTTTTAACACGTAAGTTTCTTTACCAAAATAAGCAAACCCAGATTGTGCCAAAAGGGTGATTTTAAAGGAAAAGTAGCAAACCGTAAGCATCATAAAATAGTTTCTACTATCAATAGTTTAAACGTTGCTCTTTTTATTATTTAATGACTCAAAAAATAATCTTTTGGCCTACGCGCGTCCAACGTTTGGTAACAAAATATTCTGAAAATTAATAATTAAATTATAATTTGCTTAAATTCCTTAATTTCTCTAGGCAATTAGCAAAGAATTCCATAGAGGTACATTACAGTCTCCAAAATTTGGACAGCGGAAATCTCATGCGTCGGTCTGGGTAATTAAAAGCCTCTATATTAAGTAGTTCACCACACACGCACACACACACGAATTTGAATCGACAATATTTCTCTACAGAATTCTTTCCCAGTTTAAATATATTGTTGAACTTATAAAATAATAGTTTTGTTAAAGGGCTTTAAAAAATACACTGCATCATGCCCCATTTCATTTAAAGAAATAGAAATTATGATAAGAAGAAATAGAAGTGACTAAAAACAGCACACCAGAATACTTGGTTAAGGTGTATACTCCAATCTCATTAATTTATGGTTTTCAAGGAGAACTTCAGAAGCTTCAGTTAATGGTACTTTTATGACTAACCTGACCTGAAAGGGTTGAATTCATCGAACACTTTGGGACATTAGAACCCCTCAGGGGCCTTACCTTCTTTAGTAAAGACGGGTGTCACAATCCCGAGGCACCCTAGTTATCTGTCCTTTTCTTTATTTTCCACTCTTCTCTCTACCATTCTGTTTTTTCTTACTCTTCTCCCTCGTTGGGATTGCCTTGTGAGAGGTTGAGGGCTCCCCTTGAGTAGTTGTAGCCATTCTGTTGCTATCTGCTTATTTTGGCGACAGTATCATTGTTTGTTGTGCGTGGAGAACCATGTCCCTGGAAAAAAGGATCCTAGTAATTGAGGTCCTCAGTGACCAACACATTATTTTGGCCACTGCTTCAGGTAAACGGGTAGTGTATAGTGGTCATCTTCACATCAATCGGCTCAAATGGATCAAGCGATCTTGCGTTAACTGAGTGACTCATTAAGGGTGGAGTACACTTCAGAGTTTTGTATTGAAAGCATATAAGGTCTGATTAGCATTGTTGTAGTTATCTGCTTCCCCTTGTAGGGCTCCACGGTGGGTGGTGCCGTCAGACCTCGAATATTTTAGTTTCCCATAGAAGTAAGTATCTTCTCCTCTTTCTCTCCCTCGGGAGCAACAAATTGATTTTGCTGATGCTAAATTTTTGCTCATAAGATTAAAAGAGGGTTCCTTTTTAAATGTGTCTCCCTTTCTTATTGAGAAATGTATATCTGGTTATCTTGGTGCAGTAAAGTTCATTCGAAAACTTCGTTCCGGTGATTTACTCATTGAAACATCTTCTGTTAGTCAAAGCATATCAATAAAAAACATGCTCAAACTAGCCAATTTGGATATCGTTGCCATACCCCATGGTCGCTTTAATTTTTCTGTCGGTATTATCTCAGCCACTGATCCCTTAAATGTGTCGAAGAGGAAATTGTGCAAAATCTACAAAATCAAAAGGTATGCAATGTTAAGCGGATTAAGATAAAAAGGGTGATGATAAATTTATTAATACCAAATACCTAATTCTTACATTTCGTACGCCTAAGTTACCTGAAATTATCAAGATTGCATATATGTCACTACACAAACCCCAATCCATTAAGAATCTTTCAATGCCAGCGTTCTGGACATACCAAAACGTCTTGTTGGGGAAATATTACTTGCGCCCGTTGTGATGAAGTTGGGCATGAGAGCTTTAACTGTCAGGCAGAAGAGAAATCTGTAAATTGTAAAGGTAACCATCCATCTTACTCTCGTTTATGTCCAACATGGACTCTAGAAAAAGTAATAACTGCTGTTAAAGTTAAGAATAGTATTTCTTATTTAGAAGCCAAACGGATCACAACAGCTCGAACTTCCTCTATAGGAATTTTTAATGCTGGTGCAATGAAAAAGATCAGGTAACTGTTGACAACCAAACAGAAAATGTAACTCTTCCCGCAATCGATTTTCCCGTGATTTCTAAAAAATCTGACATTGTCCCATTTTACAGAAAACATAAATCATCTTCTATAAAATCGAAAACTTTTAAAGCTTTGAAATTGAAAAAGGCTAAAAGATCCCCTAAAAAGTATTTTTTGGCAAATAATTTGCATCTTTTCTTTCTCTTCAATCAGACGCAATTTCATTGCATTCTCCGAAAGAAGGCAAAACCTTCAGCGAGACTCTATCGAAAATTAAGCCGCCCGTAAAGAACAATTTATAATGGTAGTTCTCATTTCTTGGAATTGCCATGGATTCCGCACGCATATATCTGACATTAAAGACACAATAAATTCACACTCTCCTGCTTGTCTAGCTCTCCAAGAAACCAATTTGAAATCTTATAGTACTAGTATAGTAAAATAAAAGTTTACACGCCTTATTGAATGGACATACCTGATGACGCTATTTCAGGTGGGGTATGTATTTTTGCTTCGAATAACTACCCTCACACAGTATTTCTCTTATGTACTTCGCTGCAAGCTGTGACAGTTGATATACATATAGATTTCTAAATTACTATCTGTTACATTTATTTACCACCACTTAATGTCAAAAAAAAAAAAAAAAAAAAAAAAATTAAATAAACTATTACAGAGCAACTTGCTGTTTCTTATGTATTAATAGGTGACTTTAATGGTCATAGTGCTCTGAGGGGAAGTGCTAATACTAATTCTCGTTGTCAACAGATCGAACAGCTGATAACTGATCACTGCCTCTGTCTACTAAATAATGATGAAAAAAACTCACTTTAATGCCCCTATAATAATGTTCTATTCCCTATATTTGGCTCTTTGCTCTCCTACTTTATTACCTCATTTGGACTTCACCACTGAAAATGACTTACATAACAATGACCATTTTCCTATTGCTTACTTTTGCTGGTACACCTTGTAATGGCTTACGACCTGCCACCTTCAAGTATTACAAGGCAGACTGATATTCTTATGCAAAACTGGCTATTATTACAGAGGTGAACACAAACTCTGATATAAATGATGCTGTTATTAAAGTCACATATACTATTTATGAAAGCTGCTGAAATAACCATCCCAAAATATTCCTCGTAAGCTGCGAAAACCCTGGTGGAATGAAGCCTGTGCAAATGCCTACCGTGGAGTATCTTAATCATTTTATTGCAAAATTATTTTTTCTAGGTAGTCTAGTTTTCTCATATTTAGCCCTGAATCCATTTAATCATATCGATATACACCTTTTTTAGTAAAGAAGTCTAATTTATCCTGCGGAAAGTACTTAGCTGTTTCCCTAATTTTTTTACATTTTAGACTAAGCTATCGATGCTTGTTGGCACGAACCAAAATGAATCAATAAATCTCAATTTTATTCCTGGTGATTTCAAACTTTCCCCTGTTTGTAAAACGAATGTGTGTTGTACCGACAAATGTACTACAAATTTGGCTTAAAACTAAATTGTCACTTCGAATTCTTCATCTCTATTCGCAATAAATACCTATTTATTTTGGAAATGACACTAAGTACAGCTTATTTTTTTTTAAAAATTTCCAGTCATTTATTCAAATATATAATTTTTCAGTGAAATTGTGGTACATATAAAATTATTTAATCTTATATTGTGGACAACACTTATTTTAAATTTTAATAGGAAATCAGAATAATTTCGATGGAAGAGCAATAAAATATCTCTTCCTTTTATCTATTTTAATGTAAATAAAAATTTGATTTGATGAGCAGATAATACATTCAAAGAATTCATATCTGACCATATCATATCTCAATCAGTAGTTGATATTTAAATCGATGACATCAAATGCACTATGCGTAAATGTTTAAACCTTTGGAATTCCGAAGAATAAAACACAAATCGCTTAAAAGGTTTCAAAGGTTGCTCCATAAAGTAAGATTAATCATACTCCAGCAATTATATAGAAATGTTTCGGTGTAAAATCTGAATTTGGTCAAAGCGTACACTCGTGGTGTAATAAAGATCAACACATCAATGTAAAGATAAAAAATTTAATAAAAAAATAAATAAAAACAAAAATTTATTACCATACAAATATTTACAAATTAAACAATTATTTATGGATCAATAATTATTTTATATAAAGTCCAAATGATTCCGTTTCCTGCTATCTCTTTTTGCTGTAGAAACTTTCTGTTTTAACAGTCATTCAGTACTAGACGACACTTATGGTGTCATCTAAAGTCGTCCAAATGTTTTTTGGAAAAAATATTTAAATATGTAAAGGGGGGGGGTGTTTCAGTATGTAACTTACTATTAATTACAGCATTCACCATCTTATGTCGACATGCAACAAGTTTTTCTTTCACTATTCTTCTTTTAAGGTTTTATCGATCTGGCATTGTGGTCTATGCACAGTTTCAAAACTAAAGCTTGATATACAATTATTTGCGCCTTTGATTGATCAATATTATCAATAACTTCTGATATAGAGAATTTTATTATTAAATGAGGTCTATCCTCTGGCATATACAGTGTAATGTCTTAGATTAGGAATTTTTATTCATATGTGATGTAATGTAATCCAAAAAAAAAAAAAAAAAATTATTTCGTAGAGAAAAATTCTTTTGAGATTTATTTTATTGCTCAGCAACTATTTACGTCGATCGTGTTTTGTTTTTTTTTCGATATCTTTTCTTTTGATAAATCGTTTCAAGTATGATGCTATGGAAGAACAAAATTATCATTTTCCTTGAGAGGAAATACCACAGGAAATTTTATCAAGATTTTCCATTTCTTTCTCAAATTGTAAAAAAGAATCTATTTGTTATATGGTATAACATTTAGATGGATTCATTGCAAAATGTTCGTCTGATAATTCCTCTTTACGCGAAGAATGAGCATTGCGTATTTAAAATTAAAAATCTAGTCTTGATGAAATGATTTTTTACTTTTACAGGATCTGTTTGTGAATAATATATCCATATTAGATTTCAATTCATTGCAGAATGTGTAATTGAGGAAGTTATAGTAAAAAAAAAATAGCTTGCTTAAGCGTTTCATTTACAAATTAAGAGCCTTTATTGCTGAAAACACATTTCTTATAAGTATATGACAGTACACATTCCTTAATTCAATCTATTTTATAGTAAAGTCTTTTACAATGAGCATTTATTTCTTACCGATTTTGCTTTTGAAAGTACAAATAAGTTTATAGAAAATAATAAATTTTCTGTGAACATATTAGAATTAATAAAAGTTCAAGGGGCTTTTGATTGCATGGTGGATAATGGAAGAATTAGTAAGTAATTCAGAAAATATAGATTTAATTTTAACAGACTTATATATATATATAGTATATTAATGTTAATTATTAATTTTAATCAGATATTTCTTAATGATACAGATTTTTTATTAAAATTATATTGAAAACTTTAAAATCTTTTACATATTTACGGAAGGATCATGTATTTGCTTTCAGCGGCCAAACTATTATCTTCATCTATTCTCCCCCTTATTTTTCAAGCCTCATTCTAAAAAATTAACAAATGATGCAACAGTGTCATCTAACACTGTGATGTTCGAAAACACTCTACCAAGCGATGAACATTAGTTCACAATTAAGTAATATTAGAATCTTAAAATTAAATTTCTAATATAATAGAGGGGAACCTAACAAAACATTAATTAATCAAAATGCTTACACATACAAATTAAATTAAAATATTTAGGAGCAATACAGTTAGACGCTCAATAACTTTTAAAACTTAAAGTTTCTCGTATGTTCTACTAGCATCTATTAAGTATAATAATTTTCTGTCAAATGGAAGAATAATAATCTTACTCTTTTTAAATAGGAACAACCAATGCTTAATATTGCTAAAAGTAAAGTTGAAAATTTAATTTATATTTTATAAAGATAAAGGTGAAAGTTATTTTGATACAGCATTTTTATCCTCCAAATAAAGTTTTTATTTTTCACACATTTTCCCATTTATATTAGAATATAATTCAAATGTTTTTCAAAACTGAGATACTGTCATCTTTTATTGGTACCAAGTCATTTATGGGCCAAAGTAAGTTTATTTCCTAACCCTTGAAGCGATGAGACAACCTACGTATCAGCATTTCCGGAAACTAGAAATATTAGATCAACTACCATCTTTCAAAGTAAGACATTTAACCTGCAATGTATTCAGACTTTGCATGGTATTCAATACAAATATCTAGAAGTGAAATTACCAAGTGTTAGAACATTTTGTTTTTTTAGGATAATAAGTTGAAATTATAGGCCTAGAAAACAAGTAGGCATCTACTTGTGATATTACTATATAATTCACTTCAATTGTCTTTTTTTAAGTGAGTTTCATTACTCTTCCAAAAATGTCTTGAGTCTAACACGAAGATGCAGAAGAGTAGCAGAATTCAATATCATTAAAAACCGATTTACCATTTTCATCAATAGCATGGAACTGGAAAGCCAGCTTAAAAAGAGTTAAGATGGGGCTGATTATATACAGTGAACTACTACATCTTTAAGGTTCACGAGGTCTAGTTGATAGACGAGTGGTTCGAATTCTTACCCTCGGTTCAACTGTTCAAGGATTCGTATCTCAGCTTGGTTTCGGATGTGTAATAAGTGCGGGATATAGTAAGAAGTATGCGTATGCAAACTTTTTTCCACGTCTGTTCATCACGTGATAGCGTTCATAAGAGCTTTAAAGGTTTTCACTCGTGCGAACAGTTGTGTTTCAAGTCAAAGCCTTACAGGAAAGATATAATAGACGAACTTGAATTTTTTGGCATGTCTTCCCGACATCACTTAGATGATTTTATGCGTGGCAAATTAATTTAAAGATCGAAGAAGGGAGAAAAATAACATGTTGCTAGGGGTTCGACATCGCTCACAGTGTTGTTTCGCGTCTGTGGAAGTCATTTAAAACTATTGGAATTTGTAGATGGCGGCACGGGGGAGGTCGTGTTAGAAGTACGACGCCTGCAGATGACAGATATATCGTCCTATCAGCAAAAAGGCACAAGTGCACCACAGCTCAGCAGGTGTCAAATCAGTTTCTTGCTGCCTCAGGAAAGGGATTAATTACAACATATAAACTCAAGCTGAGTATTAAACCTATAAACTGTTGACCTAAAGAACAGAGAGCTAACTATTGCTCTACCTGCTTGAGGAAATTATCTGTGTTGCATTGTAGAAAAAACTCAAAATTAAAAAATAAAATAGTGAAAAATTATCAAGAATGTAAAACATTTAATTTTAGACAACGGAAATTATTTACGTGATTCAAAAAGTTACCCATTAGTTTAATAGCAGTAAAAAAGAAGGAAATTACTTTCAACAAATGAAGTTAATAAGAATTTTTATTAAATATAATAACACATACTATATATATAATATATGTATTAACTTCAAAGCCTGCACTTTACACACATAAAAACAATTTTGAGATAAATTTACACACACACACATGTATATATATTTAAGTAATGAATACAATTTCGAAAATACAATACAATATAATAAAATATGAACTACAATACAGTACAGGAAATCTAGCCAGCTATTTGGTTCCATATTATATATATATATGGTAGATAAACCAGTATTAAAATGTTTTTTTACTTGTTCATGAATCCATCTATTCAAAACTACATTACAGTATGTACCAATAAATAAAACATAAGCAGATTCTCATATTTATCATTCTCAATCTAAAATATCTGCATTGCTTTCACATATAAATACTGTAAAGATAAAATAAATTGTCCCAGGACATGACGTACTTCAATGATGTTTCCACATATTTCTTTGAGAAGTTTTACGAATTAAATTGAATAAAATTTAAAAAAGAAGCATGAAATTCGAATATGTATGAAAGTATTTTTAACACATTAAGTACGCTTTCTCTTCAACAAAAATTTCAAGTTAATGAAGAATATATAATTGCATTAAGATGATATTAAAATATCCTCTCTCTCTTTAAATAATACATTTTAAAAATGTATTATTTTTTAATGCATTTGAAAAAATTATTTCTTTTTATACTATTGTGCATATTTTTAATTTGAAAACTTTTTTTTTATTTCCAATGGCAGATTATAGACAGTTACAGCAAAATAAATAAAAAGGATAGAACAATAACTCAGTAAACTTTTTTCTAATGAATATAAATGAACCTTTTATTCATATCTTTTTCCCCCAACTAAATCCAATATATTAATACAAATAAACGCATAGGAAAAATTATTTACTATAAATGATTTTACTAGTATTTTCCTTTTTTAAGGAAATTATAATGCATTATCATTCGAAAAAATATGACAGCCTTAGTTAATTTTCTTAATTAACTAAACAACTGATTACTTTACTTGATGCTTCATACATATAATTATATGTGAAACTTTCATAAAAACATAATTTACAAAACAAGTCACTTCAGTATGAAGCATACATTCAAATTAACTAAATACTAAAGAAAATTATTATAAATAATTCAAAAGATTTCAGTAAAAGAACAAATTTGTAGGAACTATCGGGTGAAATTAGATATTCAAAGCAAATTTATTATGAGCAATTTAAATAAAACTTACCACGCACATACACAACTTAGAATATAAATTCAACTCCGTTAATTGAGCTGTGTAACATAACACTAAATATTACAGTCATCAAGGATCAGCTCCCCCATTTCATGGGTTATCAGTTTCACATCTTTTAACTTCTACCAAAATGTTCTTCTATCTTTTAGATAACACACCCAATGACTTCCGTTCTCTGATTAACCACGTTGTATTTTATTGGTGCTGTCATCTATTAAAAAATAATTCAACTATAAATGGAAATCTTATACTTCATACTATGACAGTCTATTATAAACGTATAAATTATAATTATTTCAGCAATATTATTTTCTAATATATTTATTTACATAAATATTTATAACAGATTTATTTATGAATTTATTTATAACAGTTTATTAACTAATAAACATATTGTTTCTTATGCTTTCGAATGAATATCTTGTGAAAAGTGTAATGTATTTGTATTTCAGTTTTGACAGTGAACTTTTAAACATTATTTAAAATACAAAAGAAAATATATATGAAAAACCATTTAACTAATATTTCTTACTCATTAAATTTCTTTTATAATATTTTTTGACGAGCTTACGTTTTTTTAACATGTGTGTATTTAATAAAAGAAAAAGTAAATTAGCCATAAAAATTTAGATTTGTACATTTGTCTTATAAAAAATGCACTTAAAATTAAATTTGAATTAACAACTATTACTAATTTTATAATTATATATGTACTATAAAATAAAAAGTTATTATGAATAGTTATATTTGGCTGAAATGAAAATTAATTGAATTCTTATATGTTAAATATAGTTTGTCTTTTCAATACAGTTATACCTTGTTTAAATGCAGTTTTTAAAATATTACTTTAGGAATGTATTATTTTTTAGATTGCAATCAAATACATCAATTATGGGAAAGAAAATTATTCAATTATTATTAATTAAAGAAAATTATTGAATAATTTTGTATTCTCAGAAATTACAGATTTCAATTAAAAAATTATGTCTGATAAAAGTAATATTTAAAAAGACACTCTTTTTAGTATATCTGATGATGCTTCATTAAGCTTTGTGAGGCAAATTTCTTAGTTCACAATGCATTTGATATCTAATATGTTGTTTTTATATCCTTTTGCCAGCTTAGAATTTATAAATAGAATAGGTAATTTAAATTTGATTCTCTAACAGCATATTTAAATTGAAATAAAAATATGAAAGCAAAGTTTTTCTAATTTATCATCTTAAAATACACTGCTGGACAATTGGTTAAGGACACTATCATCCAAAGCAACCACAAAATGAAAGGAAGCAAAATGTGGAAAATAAGAATAAGTGCGGGGTATAGTAAGAAGTATGCGTATGCAAATTTTTTTTCTAGATTTAATAGACGAACTTGAATTTTTCGGCATGTCTTTCAGACATCACTTAGATGATTTTATGCGTGGCCGAATTAATTTAAAGATCGAAGAAGGGAGAAAAATAACATGTTGCCAGGGGGTTCGACATCGCTCACAGCGTTGTTTCGCGTCTGTGGAAGTCATTTAAAACTATTGGAATTTGTAGTAGGCAGCACGGGGGAGATCGTGTTAGAAGTACGACGCCTGCAGATGACGGATATATCGACCTATCAGCAAAAAGGCACAGGTGCACCACAGCTCAGCAGGTGGCAAATCAGTTTCTTGCTGCCTCAGGAAAGCATATCTCCCGAAAAACTGTTGCCAGATGTTTGAGGGGAGGAGGACTATACGCCCGCAGACCTGTTGGGTATGTCCCATTGACCAGACAGCACCGTCTGCCCGTTTGCAATGGTGTCGTGAGCTTCGAAATTGGACTGAATATGACTGGGTATGCGTACTATTCTCAGATGAGAGTAGGTTCAGTCTGTCATCGGATTGTAGAAGGCAACTGATCTAGTGCGAGAGTGGTACTGCTTATCAAGAAAATATCCAGGAAAGGGACTGATATCCGACATGCAGTGTCATGGTTTAGGCCGGCATCATGATGAATGGCCGCATGCCCCTACATGTGGTTGCGAATGGAGCTATGACGGCCCAAAGATACATTAATGAAGTTCTTCTTCCTCATGTTCGTCTTTTCCGTGGTGCTGTCGGTGATAAATTTGTTTTTATGGACGACAACGCAACATATCATTGAACACTCGCTGTTCAGTATTGTCTTGACAGCGAGGGTATTCAACGCCTCGTATGGCTATCACGTTCTCCAGACCTAAACCCCATTGAAAATGTGTGAGATGCTTTGGGGAGGCAAGTTGTTGGTCGAAATAATCCTCCGACAAACAAGAACACCCTCATCCGTGCACTCATAGAGGATTGGAATAAATTGCCTCAACAGCTGCTGGATAATGTTGTGCAAAGTATGATACGACGTGTGGAATGTTGTATCACACTCCACGGTGGACATATCCCGTACTGATACCTTTCTTCAAGGTACCTGCTGACTTTTAGATGCATTGTTCCATTTTTCCGTATGCAGCATCAAATGAAAAATTTTTTTTCTTTCAGATGTTTCACAGATTTTGTACTTTCCAGAACAATAAATATTCTTTATTCTAATGTCAGAACAGTGTGGCAGCTATATTTTATCCGATTAGGCCACATGTCTCGCTTAATGTTATCCTACATTGGAATTTGTGATCCGTCCTTATAGCAATTGTCCAGCAGTGTATTTAACTGTTTCATCCATCTGGCTTTCATGCATTAGTTATTTTATATATCTTTATTCTGAGTTATTCACCAAAACATTTTAATGTTCACCAGATCATATCATATGATTTACTTATTTATCACAGATCACGTGGTTTTAAGCATAGCTGTAACCCTTCACAAAGCTGGTATTTTATAACTGCCCGTTTTGCATTATTTCTTTACATGAAAGCACTATTGGCTGTTACCTAACATATTTGCATACTTCCCTCTACCTCTGCAGCGATTTGCATTCTCTTCAATTCTGATTGCCTTCCACAAAATTAGCATTTTCCTCTCCATGATTAATGTTTAGAAGTGAATGTATATGTATAATGATTTTATCTATTTCATGAATTATTTGTAATTACTCCAGAATAACAAAAATTCAACAACCTTTATTATATAAAATTAAAATGTATTTTAATGTATAAATAGTTTAATTGAGTGGATATTTAAAAAAATGAATCATTTTTTATATGGAAAACTAAATAAGAAAAGATTTTTAAGTGTACTGATATATATAAAAAACCTACACTAAATAAAAGTCTCATCTGATATTGATTGTATGTATGTGCTTATATATATATATATATATATATATATATATATATATATATATATATATATATATATATATATATATATATATATATACTTTTGCCAGAAAAATTCCTAAGACTAAGGAATGAAGGTAAAACTCTTCGAGCAATTGACACACGATAGTTGAAATAATTCATTCTTCTACCCAAAGAGTGATCAATAATCACAAGTCAACGAAATCTGTTATCTCAGCCTCGGATTGACCGCCTATCTAAAATGACTTATGAGAAAAGAGATGTATCTCGAAATCCGTACTTTTAAATCCAAATATTATTGTATCTCAAATATTAATTGATATAAGAAAAATGTTTGAAATGATCGCTTCATATAGATACTATACGAAATATTCTGAAAACAATCTGACTATCATGGCCGTAATAGCCATATATTTCAACTGTCAATAAGCAAAAAAGTTTAAATTTTTTCAGAAACAAAATTTTTAAAATTTTTCCAGTTTAAAATTTTCCAAATAAAATTCTGAGTTTTAATGAAAGGTAATATTCTCTGAAACTAAATTTTGTATCTTTGGCATCAAGAGTGTAAAAGGTGCGAAAATAACAACACACTGCTTTTGAGAAGCAAAATCTTGAGTCTTCAGTTAAGTATGGTGAAGGTGGCATAGTGATTTAATGGTGCATGGTAGCAAGTGGAGTTATTCTATCAGCTTTTATACATTCCATATTAGATCATATGGTATTTTAATATATATTAATGGAAAATTTGAAACAGAATGCACAAGTTTTGAATCTTGGCGATGACTTTTGGTTTCAACAAGACAATGATATAAAATTCATTGCCCACATCGTAAAGCGCTGGTTGTTGTATAGAATCAAAAATCAGTTGCATACTCATCCACAATTGGCAAAATTAAACTCCATTGAACATTTATTGGATTATTGGAACGCAAGATCCAGGAACATAGCATAACATCGAAAGAAATATTGAAAAGAGTAAATATAAAGGAAAGGAATTCTATTTCATCCGCGGGAACCGCCAAACTAGTTCAATCTACGCCTAAGCGATTGGAAGAGGTACTTAGACATGAAGATTTTAAAAACAAGATATTAAAATTTAATTGACAGTCAATGGAAGTTACATCTCATCTATAAGCAAACTTTTTCTGACTTCTTTTTGTGTAATTATTAATTATTATTATTAATTTGAAGCACTATGTGTTATCGTTCTGAAATTGTTACGCATATTTAAAGAATTGTCAAAAAAGTATTTTAAATAAACATTGAATTAATATTGACACGATAATGTACTTTTTCTCTCTCTAGAATGTTTACTGTGCGTTTGTACGAAGACTTTTCTGCCAAGTGTATATATATGTATTATCTATTTATAATTTTAATAAAAATGTGTTTATTAATAAAATGTTTTCTCATATACATAAAATTTCCACCCACTTTTTAAAGCAATGGTCCAAAAAACCCCACCTACTTTTAGAGAGTAATGGCCCCATTTTAGCCACTAAAATCGAAACCACTTTTAGAAATTAATGGTATATGAAAACGCCATAATTTTTTCCACCCCTTTTTAAAAAAAACAATAGATTGCAAATAGCCCATTAAAACTCCACCCACTTTTTAAAAGTAATGGCTCATACGAATTTTATAAAACAATGGTTTAAAACTGGTTATTACCCACTTTTAAAAATTAATATTTCTACATAAATTATCCGCGAAAAGTCGCTGAGACGGCAGGGTCCCCCTTCGGCGCGCACCCCTTTTTTTACTTTTCAACGCACCCTCTCTTCTGCATGGAATTAAAGGAAGTTAAAAAAAAAGTAGTCAAGAATAAAGAAACACAATGATAAGGGGAGCTGTTACTAATGCATTTGTCAAAAGACACAGGATACAAAAAATAGAGGAAAATATAGAAAATTTTTAACCTTCTCTAGTTTAAATTCTGCTTGGACTAAGCCAATGCTTAAAGTTATATTCTAACAGAAAAAGTTGTATTCACGAAAATGGGAGGTTATACAAGCACTATTTTAATTTATTATATTTGTAATATATCAAATTGCTCTTGTCTTCATATCGACATTCAAGTCGAAAAATATCTGGTCGAGAGCAGCTTGATACTTAATCGCGAATTCTAAAATATATTTTAATAGTTCGAAAACTATTAAAACATTCACTTTTTAATTGTGTAATGTCCCAGAGCCAATGTGTAAATGCCATCTTCAAATATGTATCGCTTGTCATCCTCCCCAGATAGGGCAATCTTATTTACATGTATGGAATGAATCTGATGCTTTGTGCTTCTGATTAGATTCATAGTTCTGTGCTGTACTTCGCGCTTGAATAGGCAATTCTTATAGTCCTCGAAGGTAATCCTATTTTTCACGACGCACTTCTTTACTTCTTTCGACTTTTTCA
The DNA here is from genome assembly GCA_030067965.1 of Latrodectus elegans. Classification (NCBI taxonomy): domain Eukaryota; kingdom Metazoa; phylum Arthropoda; class Arachnida; order Araneae; family Theridiidae; genus Latrodectus; species Latrodectus elegans. Next base: position 66,796,604 of record CM057813.1, on the reverse strand, counting down.
CCAAGTTTGTTTCAGTCTTACAGGCATACATTTTTTTATCTTAATCCGACGAATTCTTCCATAATTTTTCCAGCATGCTCATCTTTAATTTTACCCAGAACCTTTTTATTTACTCTTGGCATTTCATATTTATTATTTTCTGGGTAATCCGACGTATCAAAGTACTCAATCATTCCTTTCATGTCTTCATAAAAGTCCTCCGTTCTTACATCGTGTATGAAGCTGTCCGTGTCCATATATAACAGTTTAACATCCTCCCTATACTTCCACTTTATCACATTATAGTGAAAGTCGTACATTAAATGCTCGTATAGACCCAGTATACTCATCCCAACATATATGGGTTTATCAAAGAGTACTTTAGTTTTGTTCATATGTATAGCGACCAAATGTTCATCAAATATAGTTCTACCTTTAAAATTCGGTTTAGCTATAAGTTTTTCCGCTCTCTTGGAATCACACAGAAGTCTGATATCGAGGCGTTTCCTGATATTCTCCATCGTCTTTCCGAACATGAAGTTGTTCATGAGTTTGTAAAAGACCTTTTTGAAATCATTGATTGCCCTGGTTCTCATGTGAATGTTTAGGTCTATATACTTCTGTAACCAATTGGACTAGTTGAATTCCAACAATATGTGCACCTTTTTCAACTAAAGTTGAAGCCCCAGCTGCAAATATTGTTTTAGAACCCTGTAATGGATGACGTATCGCTCTTTGTCATACAGGGTTGTTAGAAGTTTAGACTGCTTCGAACCATCGGGTATTCAGTTCTCAGGGGCTAATGGTAAGTCCGAGTGGAGATTATGCAAGTATTCAGGATAGTGCAGATCACACTCTAGAATGTAGCCTTTATCTGCATCATCCACTGTTTTGGTCACATCAAAATCAACATTCCCCCACTTGAAGCCGCCATATGGTAAGAATTGGCTCATTGCCCAACCATATAGGTTGTTAGCGTCTAGGTACATTAGAAAACTAGATTCTATAGTTTTATCATAGTCATTCATGTATTTATTATTAGCTCTCCCATATATGTTACTGCACTGAGATACACCTCCTCTTATGCCTTTTTCAAGCATAAGTACTATAACATAATTGCTCAATAGCTCTAACTTTACACCAGTGGACTTTAACATAGCATTCTAAGAGAGCCCAGGTGCAGTGAAGTACCATGCAGGATCTAGTTTGTAGGTCTTAATGCAGACATCCCTAAAATGTTCTATAATATCAGTCAAGATCAGTACATCAGTCTTTACATATAAATCGGAATATTCGCTTCAATTTTTGATGTTGAAGGCATTCCATATTCTCTCGGCGTGTTAATAGTCCTCTTGAGATATATGTGACTCAGTCATTCCATTGTAAAAGTCTTCTTGTGAGGGCAGGTTGGTTTCTTTCCATTTTTTCCAAGAGTCCATATAATCGTATGGATATACACCTTTTCTGGTGACGAGATCTAGCTTGTCCTTGGGGAAATATTTGGCCGTATCTCTGAAGACTTTCACATTCTTCGCTAAACCGTCGAGGCTACTGGCCATGAATCGAAAGGAATCAATAAACCTCAATTTTATTCCAGGGAGCTTGGCTTTCTTTCCTTCTCCAGTTTCTATCATTTTTGCTCCCCACCTCTTTGTTGAATGAGATGTATTTTTCTTCGGTGTTAGGTATGACGTCAATGTCTCCATTATCACCCCCTAGTTCTTTTATAAACAGATGTGCATCATATCCGGATAAATTATGGATAAAAACCGGGATAAAGGAGGGGTTTTGATAGTGTAGGTTTCATAGACGATGAGCCGGACCCCTATAGTTTGATTAAAATTTTGCGGGTCGAGTAAATGGTCGTAATCTCTAACTTTTTCGTGGTCTGGATTTTCCTCGTTCGAATAAGGTGATGGCTCTGTTCCGATGTTCAACTCAAAGATATGACATACATCATATATTTGAGTATACAGTTCTCGGAAAGTGCTTTTCATCTTTAGCAGTCATCTTGATTGGTTGTTTCTTGTCATAAATTTCCTTTATCGTTAGGGCCTCAGTCTTTAATGTATCATAAAATACTTTAGTGACATCAAGACCTCTATAAATGATGGATGCTTTGTAGTCTTCATGTTTATATTTGATATAAAGGCAAAATCTCATAGGTTCATGCTTTTGATATTTTTGCATGTACGATGCACTTCTAACAGGTTGACAGGTATCTATCTTATTCGTTAACACTCAAAATCTACATTTATCGTGAAAGGTACTCGTAATGATTTATGATAATTTTTGGATTTTAAGAATCTTCTTCTTTAAGCATTGCTATTTTGTCGGCCTTATTTTTCTACAATCCGGTTCATGTTTTTGCAGATCTTCCTCAGAGGGATAAAATGATAAACACCTTTCACATGGGTATACTCTTCCATCATGGTTACTTAATTGAACACTTATAAGTTTTGACAAGTCCTTTATCCAACAATAATGGCTGTTACCTTCTTCGTTTTTTATGTAAAGCAAATTCATATGTCTCTCAACCTTATTTTTAGTTATTCTTAAAGGGTACATGTCCTAGCTTTTAGTCTCGTATGAATATATATTTACTGACGTAGCATTCATCTTTTCAAACCTTTCGAGTACCCTATTTTCTAATTTTACTAGAATTTCAATGCTTTCGAACTTTAGCTCATTTTCATAAGATTTATATTTGGTGACTCTTTGGGCATCTTTTCCCGCTGGGTGCAATGCGGGCAGTATTGCCCAGATGAAACACTTCTCATCCTCATTTTGTACGTTTATGACTGCTTTTTTAGCTTTAATCACTTTTGGTAAATCAATGTAGGATGATCCTCTCAGTGGGTTGTATTTATTGATCCTCATCTCAAGGCTTTTAATTCCCACAAGCATCCAGCCTGAACACCTTGCTACAAACTCCTCCATTTCTGTCAATAACTTTTGAATAACCAATCTGTAATAAGCTACCAAATCAGTTGATTCTAAGATGACTTCATTTTCCATTTTAAAGTTTTTCTCCATTTCTTTCATCTTTCCCTTTTTCATAGCCGCAAAGCAACGGGAAATTAACCTTCAGACCATGCAACATCTTCAGATGTTTTGTAATAAGTCCCTGGACTTGTGATGAAACATCGTTCAAAAAGTCTTTGGGAACCATCAGATTATGCTCGTTTTGGATGCCATAAGTCTTCAAACGAGATTTATTGGCCGTCTCAACTTCATGGGGGGGGGGGGTATATAGCCTTCTATCCCGCATATCTGAAAACAGGTCGGAATCGAATTCAAAGTGACGGTTGAACAATGCGCTCTCAATGTATGCTATGATGTCTGTTTTCCTTCCCAATTTGGAATAGCCTCTGATACTATGCGTCCGAAAAAATTCACGTAGTTGGTTAATGGTCATGTGATGCAGGCTCTGCATATTGTCAAAATCATCCTCCTGGCAAGCTTTCTTAGACTTATAGTTTTGATGAGCTTTAGTGTGCAAGTGCTTATTTATGCTAGATTCCTTATACAACTTACCACAACACCTGATTTTAAGTTCTCTTTTCTTGGACTTTTTGAACAAGTCATTATGGAAATTGGAAAAGCCATTATGATATTGAATGAGCTCAATCAGTTCCGACTTTTTAAGCTTCGAGTATCCTCGAATATTATTTCTCGACAGTAAGTCTTGCAACTGCCGAATGATTTCAGATTCCATCTTTATTATATATATATATATATATATATATATATATCGTTTCTTTAAATGCTTAAAATATTGAGGGGGATTCATTCAATTTTAAAAGACATGTTAATGGTACCATTAAAACGCAACCTTCCGCTTCCAAACTGAATAAATTAAACTACCCGCTTTTTACAGTTTATGGTATTCATTGCTCTTATCAACTCTTCTTCATCAAAGGTCGAACCATCTAACGAAATATTGCATGACTTAAATACGACCCCTTTTTTCTTCAATTCATCTCTAACTGTAACAAAGAGAGTTTTTAAATTGGGGTGGCAAGGGAGATCCAGTAGGATAGAGACTTTTGGATACAAAGAGTATTGGTGTTTCCACACACCTCTAGCATGAACGTCTTGAGTCTTGTTGAGTAGTAGGGATAGGTTTCATCGTTGCGCTTAATAAGAATAAATCTTTCTTGCTTATCCTTTTCTACAGGCTGGGGTGCACGGTCTTCAACTGAAATTTCAAGCTTCTGTTGGATCATGTCCTTTTCAAGCATTAGATGTTTTATTTTATCTTCGATGTCTTTCAGCTTTACTTCAAACTAATTTTTGTCCATCATTTTATACTCGTTTATAAAGTAGTTGTGGATAATTCTGTTGCACTTGTCGTGGAACTCGACCGAGATCCAGGAGGTGATATCGAGTATTAGTTCTTGTTGGACACATTGACCTATGATCTGTCTATTCAGAGGATCATTGTTTGTTAGCTTAACTTCATAAAAGATGCACACGGGATCACGTTGGCATCTTTTGCTTTCATAGTATTGTATTAAATATTTCGAACGTTCAATTTGTTTCCAGTCATAAAACTTCTATTTCCAAGTTGACAGAGTTTTGTTGCATTAAAGCATCCTGTGTTCTTATCAATAACCAACTTAAAGTCACCAAACAACCCATTGTAAAAGTTATCCTTGATTTGCTCATAACATACATTGATCAAAGATTTATTTCCGCTCAACATCTTATTTATTTACTAAATGTACTTCTTTAAGTGCTCAAAATATTAAAGAGTTAAATTTAAAAAAAGTTAAAAGGAAGACTTTTAAAATAATAAATATCAGACGAAGTGATGGAAATATTAAGACGCTTTGGTCTAGACAACAAAGTGTCTTCAAACGGCTTGACACAAGAGTGTAAGCATAAATTTGTAACAAAAGACGATTATGAATTTTACGTTTGTATGACATGTCATGAGGAGCTGAGATATAATCCCAATAAACGTCCTCTAGATAGAAACGCTTATATTTGATGATGAAGATGCAACAGAGAAGTCAAAGCAGAGTGAAAAATCTTAATAAATGGTTAAATGAGCTTAATATCCCCTTAGAAGATGTGATTTTGGTTGAATTTTTTAAATTTATCCATAAATATGAAGAATTGTTTCCAGAACGGAAAATTTAATCAGCAAAGAATATATTTTATTTCATCTGTTGTGGAAAAGAGATTTTCAAGTACCGTTTAAGTTACTTAAAATGAAGAAAACGCTTGATCAGAATGAAGAAATCTGTCGAACCGTCTTCGAAGCTTTAAACTGGAATTTTTAATAGCTTTTGGCGGCTATTAAAAATTAACTAAATCTTTCTTATCTATCCATCTACTCTCTGGATAACCCAACCATTTCACCAGACATTTATTCCCTACCTTTTTGAGAATTTTCTCAATTTTGTACACATTGTCCTTCTTATCATACCTTACCAGCTCGTTTTCATAAAAGGTTTCTTTTACATATTCATTGTATAAATCCTTTATTCTATAAGTGACTGGATCGGTTTCTAATACTTCAGAGACGACGAATATTTCTGCTGTAAAGGTTGCCTGATAACCTCTTCTAAAAGTCGTTTTATATATTGATATTCTGACTTTATCTCCTACTTGGTATTTGGGCTTATACACATGACCTTTTCTTTAAACAAATTACAATAGACTTCACTACTGTTTTCTTCTAGACTGGCCTCAATCGGCGTCATCTTTATACTTCTGTGGTGAGAGTTGTTGTAATTTTTCACTAACTGATCCAATACATCTATATATCTATTGGTATTGTTAGCCGCTAAGTATTTCCGAATTTTACCGTTTAGAGTTCTGTTGAAACTTTCCACCACGGAGCATTTGATTTCAACGTTTTCCGTAGTGAACCAGTGGATATTGTTCTCTTTAAGCAGAAGCTGTGTATCTTTGTCGATGAATTCGGTCCCCTTGTCAGTTTGGATTTTAAGAGGAACTCTCGCTTTAAATATTTTCTTAAATGCCTTAGTCACTTCTTCTTCCGTTTTTCTACGAATAGGCACAGCCCATCCACATTTGCTGAAAATGTCTATGACTGTTAACAAGTAGTTGTAGCCATCATTCGATTTTGAAAATGCCTTAAGAAATAACAAATCTGCTTGCCATTGATCATCAATGTGTGACACATAAGTTCTTCTTTTAAACTTACTGATGAGTGGTTTATGTTTTGTGTAAACATCTTGTTGATGTAAGAAATCTGAGACTTTTTTTCGACTTAAACCTGTTTTTCTACTGAGTTCGTTTATACCACAATATCCAGTCTCTGGATCGTAATAAACTTTTTTGGGGTCCTCAGTTACCCTTTTAGCGGTAAAAAAACGACTCTTTTTAGAACCACAAACCATGAAAATCCCTTTCAACATAGGTCTGCCGTTTTTAGAGGTAGCGTGCTGTACGTCTTTAGTCTCAGTGTGGGTTTTACATTTTAGGCAGTATATTTTTGAGCCCATTCCAGATGTCTTTTTTGCTTTGATAATTGGCTTCACAACAGCTCTAACCTTTCACGGAGAGTTGGATTGGGTACATCCTCAAGTTCCCTTATCATGTTTGAGTCCTACACCTTGTTTCTTGTTTCGGTGTCTCTGTTTTTAGGTAACACACATCATGTTTATAAACAGCTTCATCGACTCTATTAATGGACTTACTCCATTCTTTATATGTCAAATCGGGATTTAATCTAGTTTTACCTCTGATCAATTGAGTACCTGGTCCTGTAAATTGGTGACTAGGAAGATGCATTTCAAATGGTAAATTATTAATTGCAGAGTTAATAACTCCTTTTCCTTTCTTCATTTATTTATATGTAAAAAATTATTTACTCACATATTCATATCCATTCAGCTGGGTTTGTTTCATGTATTTTTCTCTGGGTAAGTAGACTAAATTGTTGATAAAATCATCCTCTCTACTGCACACCTCTTCTTCTGATAATGTATTTGATTTGAAAGAATTCAACAGTTGTTTATAAAACTTGTATGATTGCTTATGCTCTTCGTTCCTTTCCACGATATTCAGGGACTTTTCGATAACTTCAACTATACCAGCACTTAAGCTCAGAGCGGCTAAGGGTACCATCACAAAAGCTGATAAACCCAATGAACTACAGAGGAACTTTGTAATGGATAGCGAAATTTTTATCTTATGATAATTGTGGTAGCTCTTTCTATACACGTAAATTTTTTTCCGTAAGTATTCTTCCATCTTTATTTATAGGGATGAAATATTTTTTCAGATATCTCAAGGTCGGATTCACTAAATCAAGCATAAAAAATCATATGGTTGTTGCATGTACTTTTTGTACAATCTATTGAACTCTTCTTTCGTTAGACTACCATCTACTTCCCTTATGATCTGTTGAATCTCCCTCTGCTGAAGGTTAAAAAATATTAAGTAGTTACAGTTTCTCTTGATAACAATAGGTGTTCTGTAATAGGACTGAGAGAGGTAAATGATTGAGGCATTCTTCTTCCTATCTCTGATGAAGAAATCTTCTATACTCTTCTGGTCTTTATCTGTCACGCAGTCATAGAAGACAACAGCATTTGTGCAAGAGGGATCCAGATCGTCCACTGTTATAAAGTCTTTTGTATAAGAGGAGAATAAGGTTTCTTTCTTGCCGTATTTTTCAAATAACTCGAGCAAAATTTTCTTCTTCTTTTGGGGATACTTTGCTAATATATCCTTAATATCCACACCATCAAACATAGTGTACTTTTCTTTCAGTTTAGTGTACTTGGGTTCAAACATATCCTTAACTCAAATGAACAAATTATCAAACTCGAGATAATCATAAATAAAATTCAGCAATAAATTCGTTTTACCAGTACCCGAAGCTCCAGCGATCAAAAGTCTGAAAGGGTGCTTCGGTAATAAATAATGCTGATTGCACCATCCCTGTTAAATTCATCTCGTAAATGCCGATTGACATTAAACATTAGAACGACTTATTTGCTTCGAGTAAAAAATATTTTGCTTCGAGTAAAAAATATTTTGCTTCAAGTAAAAAATAATTTGCATATTAATAAATGAATGCTTTACAAAAAGAACGAAATAAGAATCTAAGAGAAGAAGTCAAGAATGACCTGAAAGTGTTTAAGATTCAGGCGGAGATTAGAAAGAACAACGAACAAAATCTGGAACAAAAATTAAGTTTCCAGAAAACTTTGTCTGAATTTCACAAGCTGAATTTCACAAGAAAAGAACATTTTAAGGTTATAAGAGATGCTGTTGATAAAATTCCTCTTGCGATTGAACCACCTCCAGCGATTCCAGATATCTTTTATTTTCATAAAGATTTGGATGTAGAGTTTTTAGAGAAAAATAATTTTCGAAGACCCTCAAAGTAGTACAATGAATCCAAGGATGCTCTGCAAGAAGTTATCAATAGAGTAAAGAGTACTTAAAATTTTCTCGTTAAAAAGGAAACGTTATGAGTCCGATTGCTCGAACGACCAAAAAACATGAGGAAAGAGAAGATAGACTATTATCTAAAACTGATTATTTACGGAAACATATGATTACATTAGAGGATTATCGAGAGCGACTGAGGGACTTACAAAGAAAGGAAATATACCTCGGTAAAGGGTTGGAAGATAAACTGGATATTTTGGCTCGATTCACCGATAAAGTATGCAATGGATCCAAAAGTAAAAAGTTACATGCTCAAATCGTTGATTTACTGGATACATTATTAAGAGAAGAAACTCTAAACAACGAGCAAGTAAAAGAATACTATAAAAATTTCTTATTAAATAAATGAGTAACTACGTAAAAACCAAAATACATCTAAGCGATCATCAAATTGCTAAATTAAAATCTGCATGCCAGAAAGGAAAAGAAGTTTCCCTACAAATAGATAGGACAAAACCATCTAACTATGACATGTACTTAACTCAAACATAAATAGTTCAAATCGGGAAGGGAAAGAGAAGTTCTATTAGCAAGACGCAGCTCAAGAAAACAGGTGGCTTTCTACCTCCCTTTTTACCTGCATTAATTGCCGGAGCTAAGGTGCTGGCTTTAGGTGCCGCAAGTGGGGCAGCTGGATGGGGAGCAAAGAAAGTTTTGGATAAAATTTCAAAATCGGATTTTGCTAAAAAAAAAATAAAAAAAAAAATAAAAAAAAAAAAAACGCGGAAAGGGAGTCTATCTAAACTGGGAATATCCAACAGAGTAATTGAAGACAATATGAAGCAAGAAAAAGGGTTTAGGGGTGTCTTCACTTCGGATCTGTTACCTAAAAAGATGAGACGATTTGAGAACGGTATTATTAATTTGGACATAGCTATGGGACCTGGTACACACTGGGTACGTTACTATAACGATTCTAAAAACAATTTCGTTAAGTTCTTTGATCCGTTTGGAGAACATGTTTACAAAATTCCCACCAGTATAAAGAAATATCTACAAAGTTCTGGGGAAAAAATAGGGTATAACTCAAGCTTTTTACAACACCCAGCCTCCATCAAATACTTACCCGTTACTTTTGCATGAAGTATATTAATGAAAGAAACAAAGGTAAGGATAAAGGTCAACAAGGTAAAGGTAAACAAGGTATTAACAAAGGTAAACAAGGTATTAACAAAGGTAAACAAGGTAATAACAAAGGTAAACAAGGTATTAACCCCAAGAACCTAGAGATAATAATGAAAAAACTGTTCTCTATAAATAAATGGTGTTATTAATATTGGATTCGAAAAACTCTGAAAAGTCAGAAGACTTTACAATTGAATATTCCAAACCCTTTAGGTTTAAGCAGATCACTCTTCAGTTCTTTTCAATGTACGTTTCTTGGGATAATATCAAAGACGAGACCTTTTCATGCTATGATGGACATCAGTGGTTAGATCTATCGCTCCCAGATGGAAATTATACTGTTAAAGGGTTGAACCTTAACATGCTGAAATTTTTTGGGAACGATCCACCAATTCTATTTGGTATAGTTGAGGAACGACAAAGAATAGCCATCAATTTAAAAGATGTGTCTAAGATCGATTTAACAAAATGCAAAAACCTGCATAAACTGTTGGGGTTCGAACCTGAAATATATGAAGAGTCTGAATAAATAGGAAAATATATTGCCGACTTATCCTGTGGGAATAACATTTATATACACTACTGGCCATTAAAATTGCTACACCAAGAAAACGACATGCTACAGACGTGAAATTTATACGAAAGGAAGAAGGTGCTGTGATATGCAAATGATTAGCTTTTCAGCGCATCCAGACAAAGCAGGCGCCAGTAGCGACACCTACATTGTGTTTAAATGAGGAAATTGTTCAGCCGGTTCCTCATACACAAATTGCATTTGAACGTTGTCGCCTGGTGAAAAGTTGTTGTGATGCCTCGAGTAAGAAGGAGAAATGCGTACCAGCACGTTTCTGACTTTGATAAAGGTCGAATTGTAGCGTACCGGGATTGCAGTTTATCTTATCGTAGTACTGTTGCTCGCGTCGGTCGAGATCCAATGACTGTTATCAGAATATGGAATCGATGGGTTCAGGACGGTAATACGGAACGCCATGCGGGATCTCAACGGCCACCTATCAATAGCAGCCGAGAAGACAGGCATATTATCTGCATGGTCGTAATGGATCGTGCAACCACGTCATGAGCCGTGAGTCAAGAAACGGGGTCGTTTGGAAGACAACAAGTGTCTGCACGAACAGTTCGACGAAGTTTGCAGCAGCATGGACTCTCAGCTCGAAGACCATGGCTGCGGCTTCCCTTGACTCTGCGTCATAGACAAGAGTGTCTTCAATGGTGTGATCAACGACGAACCTGAGCGCACGAATGGCGAGACGTCATCTTTTCAGATGAATCCAGGTTCGGTGTACAGCATCATGATGGACGCAAAAGTGTTTGGCGGCATAGTGGTAAACGCACACTGGCAGTGAGCATTCGTCATCGTCATACTGGCCCATCACCTGGCGTGATGGCATGGGGTGCCATTGGATACACGTCTGGGTCACCTCTTTTTCTCATTGACGGTGCTTTGAACAGTGCACGTTACATTTCTGGTGTGTTACGACCCGTGGCTTTACCCTTTTTTCGAGCCATGCGAAACCCTACGTTTCAGCAGGATAATGCCCGACCGCATGTTGTCGGTATTGTACGGACCTTCCTTGATACGGAACATGTTCGGCTGTTGCCCTGGCCAGCACGTTCTCCAGATCTTTCACAAATGGAAAACGTCCGGTCAATGGTTGTTGAGCGGCTGGCTCGTCACCAAACGCCAGTCACTGCAGTTGATAAACTGTGGCATCGTGTTGAAGCTGCATGGGCATCTGTACCTGTACATGCAATCCAATCTCTGACTCAATGCCCAGGCGTATAACTGCTGTTATTACTGCCAGAGGTGGTTGTTCTGGGTACTGATTTCTCAGGATCTATCCAGCCAAATTTTTTGAAAATTTAATCACTTGTTATTTCTAGTAAAATATATTTGTCCAATAAATATCATTTTGTTATCTTCATTTCTTCCTAGTGTAGCAATTTTAATATCCAGTAGTGTACATTGTGATGTCGCGGAGGGAGTCTACATTAACGACTTTCACTTTTCAAACGTAATCTATTCCTTTACGAATGCTAATCGTCCATGTAGTCAAATCATAAAATCATTTGAAAAACTTTTATTCTTTCCTGTTCGGATGGAGAGTGTTTACAGAATCAGAATGAGAATAAGGAACCATAGAGGCGATTTAATTCCCCTCAATAAGCAAGAAATACAATACAATTTTATTGCCCTCTAAATAAAGAAATAAATAAACATAGACTTCAAAGGAAGAGAAAAAAGATACAATGGAGAGGGTTCTTTTCAGATGCCCTTACTTTTTTACAGGATCAATCTGCATTAGAAGGTAAGGCCAAACAGTTTGTCCGTGATAAGTTGGTCGAGATCTTTTCAAAGAAGAAAAAATATGGAGCTGGACTTAAGTTTCTGTGAATTTTGATTTAATAGCAGTAGATCTATTAAATGAAGAAGTGTTTTACATCTATAGTAATTAATTAAGAGGAGTAACAAAAAAATTATTCTTATTATAAATGAATAAAATATTTGATTTAAACAACACCGAGATTATTATTACGATGATGACATCGAAAGTCTCGAGTATAGAGAAGAATATAATAATAAGCATGAAAATAGCGATAGTTCTACTGAGAATGCCACTTACCATTTCTTTATACTAGACACTAACTCCAATATCTTGTATTCTAATGAATATTTACAACAAAAGCTAAAAATTGTTAACAGTAATGGAACGGCAATAGTTGATCATATTGTAGCTCTCGTGAATGGAAGTGGTTTAATAAACGCCAATAGGTTTACATTGGGCAACACTGAAATCGAAACTAACATTAATTATTCTGCTCTCATGCGACATGTGTTAGGTCTAATTCATTTCTTTCCTGACTATTCTACTTCGGAAGCTACGAATATGCTCTTTTAGGTAGATACGTCGGACACAGCGGACAGAAAACCCTTGAAATATGATGGGACTTTGGTAGATGCAACTAAGATAACTGAATTTTTCGAAAAATTAGGAACTAACGACGAGTATTATCAAGGATTCAAAGAGAGATGCAAACTTACTCAAAATAGCAAAACTGTCACTATTTGGATCCCGTTAAAATACGTATTTGATTTCTTCAATGAATACAAAAATGTCATCACAGGATTCCAAGTCAAGTTTGAGTTTCAGAGAAATCATAGTCAGAATATGCTGTATACAGATGAGCAAGGATTACAAAGTTGTGTAAGATTTATCACTTTGGCTTCCTTATGTTAGATTTAAGAATTCAGCAGCTGCAAAGTTTAATGAGTTAAAATTATCAGATAAACCTGTGGAAATAAACTGGAACCAACAAAGCATTGTAAAGTCAAATATTTTCTCAAAGAATTCAAGTGGGTCTTACTCCATAAATACTACTTCAGACGAAGTATTGTCCTTGTACGTCATACCACAATATACTGAAAGATGTGAAAATGCAAAACAGAACAACATGTTATTCGACAACTTAGATATGATGTACTGTTGGCTAATGTTTAATAATGTGAGGGTTCCAACTGTTAGCTACATGATGGATTGTGAGAAAGGTGATTACAATCCGCTATACACAGCTCTTTTGGAATCTGGACTCAACACCATTACACCAGAAACAGGACGCTTGGTAAATTATTCCAATTTCGGTAAATTATATCCAATCATTTGCTTTAACCTGGCTCACCATGAAAATTATACAGACATGAATAACCTGACTATAGAGTTCAACTGGAGATTGAGAAACACCACCAAGAATTATGTCTTCTATTTCATCTTACGAAAACGCAAGTAATGTTACTTAAACATAAAGAATCAAGATATTACCGTGATCAAAACATTAAAGCTATAAATGGTATTTAATTTTAATTTCAATAGTCGAAAGACGATTAAATTATTCATATTAAAATAAAGGAATGACAGCTTATTATCTACTTTTTGAGGAATAACTTAAAGAAGGACCACCTGGTATTCCAGGAATAGGGTTTAAACTGACACATAATGGTAATTATGATATGGAAGAAAAGATATTAAAGAATACTGGAGAATCTTTGGAAAATAATGATGTAACTACAAAATTTTACGTAGACAGATGTATGAAGAATCTGAGGTCATCCATTCGAGATTTGTCCAACAAAAGTTTAGTTCTTTAAGAAAATGATCAACAATATGAGGCAAAAGGAAAAAGAATTATCAAACTTTTAAATACAGTTGAGCAGACCGATTCTGCAAGTAAGGATTATGTAGATACAGTGGTTGATCAGTTACAAAGCAAAAGTTTACTACACACACCTCAAGGAAATTTTGATGCGAAAGGTAAAACGATAAATAATGTAAAGGATCCGGAATCTGAGAAAAACGTTGTAAATAGATGATATTTTGAAAATAATGCCTTGACGCTCCATGGAGAGGCTTATAATGCTAAAAATAGATCAATCGCACATTTTGCGGATCCTAGCGCTAGTCACGATGGTGTCAACAAGCAATATTTTGAAAATAATGCTTTGTCTTTAAAAGATGATTGTTATGGTGCTAACAATAAAGTAGTGTCAAATGTGAAAGAGCCTGTAAAGGTAAGTGATGTAGTTACTAAAAAATATCTTTATTATTACTGTATTCTATGGAATAAAATTAATGAAAACTATTATGCTCACAATCAAAGAATTTCAGATTTGAAAATACCCCAATATGATACAGATTGTGCTAATAAATATTATGTTGATACTAAGACATTCTGTGCCTCTACAGATAGAGGAATACAACTTACGGGTAATGACTTATCTTTCAAGACTTTCCCGTTCAATAGATTTACTTCAAAACTCTTAGACTCAAACTTAAAATTACCACACGATATGTATATGAATGTAACAATTTTCTTAGCATGTGATAACATGAATGAGAAACCAAAGATACGATTAGAAAAAGGTAAAGAGGTCCTTCTCGATAAGGAAATACATATCAATGAAGAATCAATCATTTTATTTGTGTATGGGAAACAAAATGATGTTTTAACCTTATCAGTATTGACTGGAGGACAATATAAGCTAAAGCCCTATTTCAACATAGAAAAATTAGAATTTTTTTTAACTCCATAAACAAATGGAGAAACTTAATTCTTTACGTATTAGAACCTATAAGGAGTTGGACCAGGCATAACTGATTTCTGATATCGCAGTCCATACTGATAAAATTTTAATTCGCTTGGAGAATGGTTCCCTTATTCACATATCTCTGAGCATTTTAAATTTGGAAGAGGTAGAATCATTAAAAGAGAAACAAATAAAAGTTATGAGTGTGGATAAGCGCATAATTTTTTCTGACCTACTCAATATTAAAAGCATTTAAAGAAAGAAAATTTTTTTCTCATTTAATAAACACAAAACGGAATTGTTGAATAAATTAAACGCACTCAGTTTATTAGAAGATGGAGCAAAGACTTTCAAGAAAATGAGGAAACTCTATATCCATGAAAAATATCCTGTCACTGAAATTAAACAGATAACCACAAAATATGAAAATAGAATAGTTGTAGAATTGCCTGATTGTCTTGTATCGCTACCACAAAGATGTGATGAAATGGCATCAGATTATTTAAAACTCAATGATTTAAAACATCTTTTTTTGTGTATTTGGGGAGTGAGCATGTTGGGAAGTCTCAACCAGCGCAAATGTTTCAGTTCGAACAGGAATATTTGATTTTACTGGTTTTAAAAATCATTAAAATCTAAAGAAGTTTGTCCAGTTTAGATAAAATATCTGGTCCCGCTCCAGCAGCCGAGCTGATAAGACGTGTTTTTCACTCGCTCTTCACACAAACCGATTCCTGAAGGTTTTTCCCCGCTCACCACTACAACGGACGCGGCAGGGCGAGCTAAGCCTTTTACGCCCCGCGTGTTGAGCTACCTAGAGCTATTACTATTTCACCTTCACTGAAGATAATTTTTTGAATTCAGTTCGTACAAAAACAGCACTTTTTAGTGCTATCAACTGCTGCTTCTTTCTTAAAGCTGACTGATTTTCTTGACCTCTGACTGGACCTGTCTGGGGCAACGGCTGCAAATATAGGAATAATACTACCGGCCAAGCAGATGGACATTATGAATGCTAAATACAACAATACCTCGGAACTCCATCTGAAACAACTCTTGGAAATCCAAACGGCGCTACTGGGTAGCAGAGACTGCACTACTGAAGTACATCCACAACAAAACATCTTGGACATGCTGGATATCAACATTAAAACCTACAGAGAAACTTTAAAGAGTGCAAGCACAGTTAGCTATAATCTTGTTTCTGATATGGCAAACCCCCTACTACCCCCTAATAGTAAAAGTCACTAATATAGCCAATCAATATAATAAATTTAATAAAAAACGAACTAATGATGGTGAGGAACCTTTCATTTTCCCAAAGAAAATAGCCAAAGCTGTGAATGAGAGTGTCAATAAGACCCCCATAGCTGTGGCTAACGTGTTCAGTGGGCTAACTCCAGAGGAATAAAATCACGAAAAAATGGATGACCAGCCAGTGACTGAAATAGCCCATGAAATTCAACCCATAGTTGTAAGGTATGGTGAAAGCCATGTTTCATTCATGACCAAACTAAAAAATGAATTAAGAATAAATAGTGAAGCGAAAGCTTCAGGTGACAATTTGAAATTGCTGCCCAAATCAGCAGACCACCATAGGGAAATTATAAAATTTCTTGAATGTAACACATACGATTATATCCTCCTAAGAGGAAAAAATGAGAAACCCCGTAAATTTGTAGCAAGGGGACTTCCCATAACCACAAAAAGTGAGGAAATTGTTTCTGACTTAGCCAATCAAGGATATAAAGTCCACAAAGTAAACAGGATGACTAGACAGGTAAATGGTAAACCCCTACCTCTATTTTTGGTCCAACTCTACAATGCCCCAGAAACAAGTGCTATATTTAAAATATTTAAATCAAAAAGTTTGTGTCATATTTCAAACTCTACCATAGAACATTATAGGGGAAACAAAACAGGTATGGAGTGTTTTAATTGCCAAAGTTTTCACCACTCAAGCGATTTCTGCCGAATGGCACCCCACTGCGTGAAATGTGCAGAAGCACACAATACATAAGAATGTCCCAAGGTCAAAAAACTTGAATCCCCAGTCTGCAGCAACTGTAATCAAGCAACTGGAACCATCCTGAGGCTATCGGGGGTGTGAGAAATTCCCTAAACCCAAACCGAAAATATTTAAAAATAACCATACAAGAGAGGAGATCTCATGCCCAAGTATAGTGGCTGGTCATAAAGAAACCTCCGCTACCGTGGCACTCGAACCCGCTCCCCACTTAACCGATACAACTGTTCCAAGCAATGGACAAAATCAAAATAAAACGACTTTAATAATTTATTCACACTCTTAACAGAAAGAAGAGAAGTATTTATTGGAATTAATATTCCCGAAGCCATCAAATGAATTCAGTCTAAAATTGTCCCAATGGATAAAATGTTTGTCCTGATGGACATGTTTCAGCAAATTAATAACACCCCTTATGGTGTGCCACACAACGGAGATTTCTAGTTTTATCGTGGAATTCGTGTGGGATTAGAAACAAAATGGTCGAATTTCGTGACTTTGTCAATGAGCATAATCCAGATATAATCTTAATTCAAGAATTATTCCTAACAAATGATGTAAATATTCACATCCTAGGATATGCATGCTATACAAATGATCGCCCAAGAAATACCACACTAGCAAGGGGTGGGAAAGTTATTTTTGTCAAGTGTAGTCTCCCACACTACCAAAACACAACACACAAATTAATTACAATAGAGGTAACTTTGGTCACATTGACCTTGCCAACCCTACCCCATATTACATTCTGCTCCACATACATTAAACCTAGACCACAATATCAATACATAAACATGGATCTTGAAGCAATGCTTACAACAAACTATGATATTTTAATATTTGGAGATCTTAATGCTAAGCACACTGCATGGAACTGTAGGGCACATAACAAAAAAGGTCAAATAATTAAAAAATTCGCTGATATAACCGAACTAAAAATCCATGCACCTGACACACCCACACATTTTAGTGCTAATTCAGCAACAACAATTGATATTGCACTCATCAGAGAAATCAATTACAACACTAAAATTTATGCAATCACGGAACTCAGTTCGGATCACAATCCAGTCATGGTCCAGTTTGACTTTAATATTCGTTTCATTAATACTCCCACACTTTATAACTCGGATTGGATCAAATACAACCAAATTTTAAATAGTTACCCGTTTAATATAATTCATACGAACACAGGAGATGAAGTTGAAAATGAGACGATTCGCTTGGAGGCGGAACTGCTTGCAGCGCACCGTGAATCAGAAAAACCTCACTCCTCCCGTCCCACTCACCTCCTACCTCGCTACCTCAGAATTTTGAAAGCAAATAGAAACCAACTCAGGAAAATATATCAAGTTAGCAGAGACCCCCGAATAAAAAATTAATATAATAAAGCGAATAACGAATTTAGAGCCAAGATAAGTTTATACAATTCGCAGAAATGGAGAGAAAAATTAGAACCATTAAATACGCACGACCGATCCATTTGGAAGGCCGTCAATATGTTCAAGAAGAAACTACAGTATTTTCCACCCATTTAAGGCCAAAATACAATTGCATACACAGACAAACAAAAAACAGAAACAATTGATGACGTTTTTTAAACACAGTTCCCCACTAATGACCTACACGAGACTAGAACTGAAGATCTGGTCAGCAACATACTCAGATTTCTCTCCAGACCACACACACAAGTCATACAAAGCACCACCCCTTCGGAAGTAATGGCAACTATCAAGAAATTAAAGGATAATAAATCCCCAGGAATTGAAGGAATAACAAACAAAATGCTAAAGAAAATTCCTATCAAAACATTATTCAAAGTTACGATGCTTATTAACGAGATATTAAGAAAAACGTATTTTCCTCAAAAATGGAAAATTGCAGCAATAGTACCAATATTAAAATCAAAACAAGACAACTACCTTCCCTGAAGCTATAGACCTATTAGTCTACTGCCGTCTCTAAGCAAAATAACCGAAGCAATTATTCTAAATAGACTAGATGAATTTTTAGAAAACAATAGTATTTTTATCCCTGAACAACACGGATTCAGAAAATCACATTCAACAACACATCAACTTATGAGAGTAGGGGAAATCATCACCCAGGAATTTCAACATAAAAAAAATACAGGAGCAGTTTTTCTTGATATTGCCAAGGCTTTTGATCGAGTTTGGATTTGTGGGCTTGTACACAAACTCATTAATATTGGTCTACCCGACCCACTCATTAGAATACTAATTTCATATCTTTTGGGACGAAAGTTCCAGGTTCGCATTAGTACTACAAACTCAACACATAGACAAATCTTAGCTGGCGTGCCACAAGGGTCCAAATTGGGACCAAGACTCTTTCTTATCTATGTGAACGACATTCCAACATCAAGACTAACTTCCCTACACCTTTTTGCAGACGACACATTTATATTAGCACAAGTTATGAAAACATCATATATCACAGAATCGATTAACAAACATTTAGAACAGATTGAGCTTTGGTTCGTTAAAAATTCTTATTAATGTAAATAAAAGTGTATCCATAATTTTTAACAAAAAAAGACTACTTCCACCCAGTGTAATCAAGAACAATAAGGAAATTACACCATGGTTACAAACCTGTAAATACTTGGGAGTAACTTTCGACAGAAAATTAACATGGCACCCCCATCTGATCCAAATTATTATTAAATTTAAATGGCAAACAGCTACATTATACCCACTTTTCAACTGGAATTCAAAACTTTCCATGGAAAATAAAGTGCTCATTTACAAAGCATATCTTCGACCACTTACTTCCTATGCCTGCCCTATCTGGGGCTACACCCATGATAGTAAAATTAAAAAACTGGAAACTCTTCAAAATAAAGCCCTCAGATGGGCAGTTAAGGCCCAATGGTTCATTGGAAACCAAAAAATCAGACAAGAATTAAAAATCCCTACCCTGAGAGAATTCTTCGCGTAAATAATGTATAACGTGATTAAAAACATTGATAAAACTAATAACGAAACAATAATTAGCCTTCCGTCCTATAATGACCTAGGTACCCATAATAGATTGCGTCCTCGCTCATTGCTCAGATATTGCCCAAAATTTCCTCACCAACCACCATGAAATAAACTGAAAATAGAAAAAAATTTTCTTTAATAATTACTTCTTTATATGGAAAAAAAGAGACTACTAAAAAGATAAAAGGATTTTTTTTGTTACATCTCATTTTTTTTTCTATATGTGGAAAAAAAACTATTTAAAATAAAACTGATGATGATGAAAAATGCATATATAAGTGTGCATACTAAATGTATATAAAAACAATTTTTTTTAAGTATACATGTATATGTAAATACATAAATATATAAAAAGGATAAAGATAAATATATTGTATTACAGACCAATTTATACCTTGTATGCCCTACCTGATTTTTTTTGATATTATACACGCTATAATATTTGTAAATATTATAGCGTGTATAAATTCTTGTAAATACCTTTACCTGTTTTTATGTAAATATTCTTATTTCTCTCAATTTATTCCTTAACTATTTCCTTTATTATTCTATTAGTTTCATTTAGTTTAAATATATATTTCTCATAAATAATAAATGAATCAACAATAGTTTCTTAAATTCTGAAATAAATTTTATGAAATAACCATAGTCCCGTCCATTAAAATTTCAAACTCATTTTAAGCCAATCAGACTCAAGTTATAGCTCACCAACCAAGAACAAGCTATCTAATGAGGGTAGAGGATCGCCAGATCCAGGGACCTCTGAAAACTGCCAGCCGGCAATCACTTCAGATAAAATATTACACCCCATTTTCCGAATATTTTTGTTCTTCTCTTCATGCAATATTTGATGCATTTGAATAACATATTTTAAAATTAGGGAATAAATTTCTTGATATTCTCAGTTTCTTCTTCTATACGTAAGAATAACTTTTGACACACTCTTGCCAGACTAGTCATTCTACAGTTCACACTTCCGTAGCGAGCTATCATTTCACGGAATAAGTCATAAATATTTCCATTTATGTTTATTATTACTCACATTTTATTAAATGAAGAAAATGAGGAAGCGCTTTGAAAAGTTGTGACCTTGAGTCGCGAGAGAAACGGGTTCTTTTTTTTCCTGTCTCGACTTTAAATGACGAAAGAGATTTTAATTTTAACTATCACTGGATGGAAGCACGAACTGGACTCGGGATCTGGTATAGAAAAATTTTCGCCTCTTTTCGTTTTAATTTCTGAAGTATTTATTACGATAATTTTCAATCAGATAAATTGCAGTCTTTGTTATTTTAAAAAATTTTCACAGTCTGAGAGAGAATGGACTTGTTTAAAGCTGTATTTTAGCGTCTTTTCGTCTTCGGTGACATGTTTATATTAATAAGATGTTCTCTCTTTTTATAAGATAACATTCAAGTTTTATATTTTGTATTCATGAAACAATATTTTTCTTCAGCTCTCATCAAGACTCAATTATTTTCTGAAACTTTTCTTTTAAATTTCCTAAGCGTTCAATGAATTCAACCCTTTCACTTGGGATTACTGGTGAAAGTATCATTGATTGAATCTTCTGAAGTTCTGCTCGAAAGTTATAAATTAATGAGATGCGAGTGCATACCTTAATCAAATGTTCGGGTGTGTTTTTACGCATTTTCATTTGTTCATTCATATATATATATTTTTCTTTAAATGCAAAAAATACCTCCCTAGTATATATATTTATATCCTTTTTATAAGTTTAAAAATCATTGTTTTATAAGATGGCGTGGCCTCTGAGAAAAGGGGGGTGCTGACCGAAACAAGCATTTCGAGACTTTTTGAAAAGGGATGACTTTTTCTAGAAATGGATATAATTTCTATTGGGCTTTTAAAAAGTGGGTTGGAAGACTATTATTTTTTAAATTAATAGGGGAACCTTTTTTAGAGGCGAAAAAAATTTTAATAAGGTCATTGTTCTTAAAAAGGCGCGTGGCATCTGAGAAAAAGAGGGTGTGCGCCGAAGGGGGGATCCTGCTGTCTCAGCAAATTTTCGATGATAATAATTTGCGTAGAACCATTAATTTTTAAAAATAGGTAATAGCGAGTTTTAAACCATTGTTTAATAAAATTGGTATGAGCCATTACTTTGTAAAAGTGGGTGTTTTAATGAGCTACTTGCGATCTATTGTTTTTTAAAAAGGGTGGAAAAAATTATGGCGTCTTCTTATACCACATGAATTTCTAAAAGTGCGCCAGCAGTCAAATGCACACTACTTGTGTATATATATATATATATATATATATATATATATATATATATATATATATATATATATATATATATATATATATATATATATATATATATATATTCATACACTAATAATAGAACGAAATCAACTAAAATTATTTTTCTAACAATTGACACCAGGATCGCTGTTGAAGCGCATTTTATTTTGACATGATGTTGAGGTGCGTGATAAGGCACACTACATCGCACACTCGGCCAATCTAAACGCTTAGGTTCCCGTGGCGACTAGAGTAACAGCAACTGCAAAATACAAATAAAGATAGGAAAGCGCAACCAACAAGAGAAATAACTAACAAAATACAATGTTTGTTTCCATCTTTCGTCTTATTCAACAGCAAAAGAAGGAGTCACGTCGTTCAATGTTGTGAATATTCGTCTCAACTTCTTTAATGTCCCTCGTAAGCTGTTTGATTAATCTTCATCATCTTTTTAATTCTCCGTTGCTCGCATTTTGCTTCCATTTTGATAAATTTTATCATATGGAAATCGATCACAAAAATTTGAATGTAAAACACAAATAATTTAGCACAAGAAAAATATAGAAATATATAACTAAAACTTGAAATAATTCTAAGCAGAAAGAATAAATGAAAAAAAAAATTCTGGAATAACGATATATATAGGAATAGTACAGCAATAGACACAATATATATTATGCAAAACAAAATAGTTTCTAAGAATTATTTACATATTTGGCCAAGGTTTCCTTAAATCTGCAGAGAAAGGACCTTCGTGATTACCAATTTTTTTTATTGTATCTTTCATTACCTTTTACAGATTTAACTTTGCAAGGTTCAAAATATTTCAGATAAAGTTTTAAACCTGGTCCGAACAGTGTTCTTTGAAGAGCGACTAATTCAGAAACTTGATATATACTTTGGGAAGTTTCCTACATTTATCATAATAACATTTACTTTGTGTTTAGTATTGTAAAATATTAGCTTTAGCAATACTGCAAACTGTTTTTTTTATTTATTTTTATTATTATTTTTAATCATGTACTACATATTGACTACTTGTTCCAGTAGTTGCTTACGGTGAATGTCATCTTTATTTCTCATTTTAATGCCAAGCATATTTTCATACATTCGAGAGAGAAATTTGTGATTTGTGAAACAGTACTATTCATTATGCGCTGGACTTAAGATACTTGTTTATAGCATTTTATCGGTTTTCCTAAAGAGGATTTAGCTAAAACTACAATTATAGTTTGATGCATGCGCTCAATTTGTTCTCTTAAGCGCGGTACTCCAGTCGTGATAGGTAGGTACTCAATACTTACTTCATTACAATAAGATTGGAATTCTTGGGAGGTAAAAGCTGATCCCTTATCTGAGACTATTCTACGAGAGTTTTCCAAATTCTGCTGTAATTTTAGTTAATATAATGCATCTTGAGCAGAAGTAGATTTAACAGGATATATCCAAATAAATTTTGTAAAAGGGTCCACTACAGAAAATAAGAATTTGTAATTTTTGTTTGTCGATGGCAAGAGTCTTAAAAAATCAATGTGATATGTATCGAGAAGAGTGTCATCTTTTGGAATTGAATAGAGAAATCCTTCAGGTTTACCTGATTTTCAGATTTTGGTTGGAGAACTATGCCAAATCCAAGTTTAGTTTCATCGATATGTACGTCTAATTTCGAAATCGGGAGAAATAAATGCAAAACGGGAGGTGTTGTGAGCAATTCCTTTAATTTGAGAAATGCCGTCTTTTCGTTGGAACCGGAAACAAAAGTAGAAAACTTTCTTAAAAGGTCACTAAGAAATCTGGCAACGCTGGCATAATTTCGAATACATTTTCGAAAGTAGCCTGCCAAGCCCAAAAATAATTGCAAGTGTTTGACGTTGTTAGGTTCTGGGAAGGTAATGCTTTTATTCTTGATGAAGAGGACGAAATAGTATTGTTTTCTAAAACATGGCCTAAAAATTCAATTTTTCTTTGCAAAAATTGGCATTTCTTAAAATTAATATTTAGTCCGAAATTTGAAGCAGTTTCGAGAACATGTTTCAATTTAATAAGACACTCTTTTTCAGTTTTAGACGGTATGATAAAATCATCCATGTACCTAATTAAAGTACCATTTGCTATCAATTGTTTAAAAACACAAGATTAATATCTATTAAAAGCTGCCGGGCTAATTGTTAAACCAAATGAAGCTTTAAGAAACTCGTATTGTCCGTTATGGGGAATAAAACTAGTGTATTTTGTACAATAAAGGTCAATATATCAACATGAAAAAAACCATTTTTTAAGTAAATAGAAGTGAATACTTTTGCACTTTTATGATCTACTATATCATCAATGAGAGGTAATGGATAATGATCTTTAATAATTTTTTTTATTTAATTTACGAAAATCAATATATAAAAGTGTAGAATTATCTTTCTTTTTTACCAAAATTATTGGACTAGCATATTCGCTACAAGGTTTAATTATTCCTCTTTTTTAACCAATCATTGATTTGCTTGGATGCAAATTTTTCTAGTATGGACATTCGATGGGCTTGTTGGCAAACTGGGATATCATCTTTTAAAGTAATAAACATCCTCACTTCTGTTGTTCGCGTCTTATTGGGTTTGTAGTTGTTAATAAAATTGTATATTTCCAGCTTACATTTTTTGTCAAGTATGTGATCTAAGTCGATATCTGATGTGTTGTCAACAACATTAATTAAGTAAATGCACAAAAAATATTATTATTTATTTTACGTAAAGAAATACCATCTTTATTGGTTGTTAGTGTTCCTTGAGTAATTACATCTGTTCCGATAATTAAGGGTGAACTCATCTGATGTTGAGAAATAAACTGTTGTTGTAAAAAAATACCATTATTGAGATTTTTATATTTGACTGAAATGAGCGAAGAGGATGTATTTTAGAGTTACCAAATCCATTCAGTGTTAATTGCAGATCAATCAGTACAGAAAATTCAGTTTGACGAAACAGATCTCCATGTAATAAAGTGATATTGCTCCCGCTATTAATGAGAGCATCGATCAAAATACCAGAGATTTTAACTATTTTATGCATGTCTTACCGAAAACTGATGTAATTGTTAAGAATGTGAATTGTTAAATTGTGGTTATCTATTGGTGTGGAACATTTATTAGCACTGGCTTAATGGCCAAAAGAATTACAATGAAAGAACTTTAAACCCCTATTTTTGTCTCTACAGTTAATCGATTTATGTTCATTTTTTCCCACATTAAAACAACGAATAAGTATAGTCTGAATTTTAATTTTAATTTGATTCTTAGTTATTTGTTCTACCACAAAATTTTAATTTTTTCTATTTGACTTCTTTTTTGAATTTCTTCATAAAATTTTTATTTTGTTCTAAATTCTACTAAATTATTGGCCCCACACAAGATTGCTTTATTCTGGGGAAAATCATTAATATCTTGAATAACAATGAATTATGTCATACCATCAAGTTGGATACGATTGGCAATTTCTCTCATAA
Organism: Latrodectus elegans; assembly: GCA_030067965.1. Taxonomy (NCBI): domain Eukaryota; kingdom Metazoa; phylum Arthropoda; class Arachnida; order Araneae; family Theridiidae; genus Latrodectus; species Latrodectus elegans. The sequence goes on along the minus strand of CM057813.1, from coordinate 66,771,172 downwards.
TTAAAAATATTCAAATATTGATTATTTATCTTTAATTTTTCGACTATTTAAAGTATCATGAATTTCTGCTGAATTAATTTATTCAATAAATTCTGAAATTAAAACAACTTTCAATTTAGAGTAGCAATGGATATTGCTTTCGCTTTTAGCAGATGCAGTACCACTTAATGCTCAATTGTGCAAAAATAAATTTCTGAATATTTGAAAATGAAATTGAAACGCTTCAAATTTCTGATGTTTGTCGCTCAACGGTCATATTTTGCACACGAGGACTAATTAGACCGGGACCTACGGTTTAAAGTGGAATCCGAACCACTACGAACATTCATGCCCAAGGTGGGATTCGAACCCACGAAATGTTGAACCGAAGGCAAGAGCGCTAACCATTCGGCTGCCAATTCGGCAATCAAATTTCTGAAGCCAGAATTTAAAATTTTTATTTTCCCCCGATTTCACTTAAGAATTAAATACTCAATATCATTAAAATTAAATAGCAATCTTGTATGAAAAGAATTAACATCAGAAATATGTGACTAACATACACTGTATATCCCTTATTATTAAGAGACTTATCACCGTTTTACATATTTGACTGAATAGAATTTGGAATCACTTTAGTTTCCTTAACAGGTATTTCGATATTTTGCACATTTTCTTAAAGGGAATCCAAATCAGTGAGGAATAACAAAATTCTCTCTGCCATCTCAGCAGTGCTCCATTAATATTTATTTTCAAAATATTTGCAATCAAAATTAATTCGATTAAAGAAAAAGTTGATGTAATGTCTACTAATTTAGCCTTGAAATTTAAATAGCCCTTTTTGAAACCAAAACCATGAAAATTTCTTATTCGAGTCGGTTTTAATCTATCACCTTCTTCACCAAATAACAGCTTGTGAAATAGTTTGATTTCTTTCTCTTTTTACAGTCTTGAGAGCAATTACAATTACAGTAATAAGATTTAAGAGCATCTGGAAAATAAGAGCTACTCACCTTTCTTCAAAATAGAAATCCATAACAGCGAATAGAGGAAAATAAATCAAATCCAGAGACTAGGCTTTCTTCAGCTTATTGTTGACTCCGCTGCTTTAGAAGATTTTCAGCGGGAATGATTAACAAAATCTCATCAGAATAGAATTATTTTAAATAAAAATAATGACCAAGATCCCCATGTGGATTAGCTTAATATACGAATAATACCGCAAATGGGCATTTTAACTATAATATATTAATTATTATTTGCAGTTATTAACATTTATAATTACAAAAAAGAAATATGAATATAACATTTATATTTCGGAACAGTTAAGGCTCAAAATACGCCTTTTGTTAAACCTGTTTTGTTTTGTCTTAGACCGTCTTTTGTTATTATCAAAAGTTTTTTTCTAACAATTGACACCAGGATCGCTGTTAAGCAGCAAGCACTTGATGATGTCATGATGTTGAGGTGAGCCATCAGGTACTCCTTATCACACACAAACACACACACAGATTATATATATATATATATATATATATATATATATATATATATATATATATATATATATATATATATATATATATATATATATATATATATATATATATATATATATATATATAGAAAAACCTTTTATTAAAAACACAATTTTATTCCTTTCAAAAATTTAATTTCGATAGGTTTCAAATATTCACTCGCTTTTCACACAAACCGGTTCCTGAAGGTTTCTCTCCGCTCACAACTACAACCGACGCGGCAAGGCGAGCTAAGCCTTTTACCCCCCCGCGTGTTGAGCTACCTAGAGATATTACTATTTCGTCTACACTGAAGATAATTTTTTGAATTCAGTTCGAACAAAAACAGCACTTTTTAGTGCTATCAACTGCTGCTTTTTTTTTAAAAAGCTGACTGATTTTCTTGACATCTGACTGGGACAATGGCTGCAAATAAAGGAATAATACAAGCTGACGGACATTATGAATCCTAAATACAACAATGCCTCGGAACTCCATCTGAAGCAACTCTTGGAAATCCAGACGGCGCTACTGGATAGCAAAGACTGCACTACTGAAGTACATCCACAACAAAACATCTTGGACATGCTGGATATCAACATTAAACCTGCAGAGAAACTTTAAAGACTGCAAGCACAGGTAGCTATTATCTTGTTTCTGACATGGCAAACCCCCGTACTACCCCCATGGTTAATATTGCCAATCAAAGTGATAAATTTAATAAAAAACGAACTAATAATGGTAAGGAACCTTTCATTTTCCCCAAGAAAACAGCCAAAACTGTGAATGACAGTGTCACTAAGACCCCCATAGCTGTGGCTAACGCGTTCAGTGGGCTAACTCCAGAGGAAGAAAATCACGAAAAAATGGATGACCAGCCAGTGACTGAAATAGCCCCTAAAATTCCACCCATAGTTGTAAGGTATGGTGAAAGCCATGTTTCATTCATGACCAAACTAAAAAATGAATTAAGAATAAATAGTGAAGCGAAAGCTTCAGGTGACAATTTGAAATTGCTGCCCAAATCAGCAGACCACCACAGGGAAATTATAAAATTTCTTGAATGTAACACATACGATTACATCCTCCTAAGAGGAAAAAATGAGAAACTTCGTAAATTTGTAGCAAGGGGACTTCCCATAACCACAAAAAGTGAGGAAATTGTTTCTGACTTAGCCAATCAAGGATATAAAGTCCACAAAGTAAACAGGATGACTAGACAGGTAAATGGTAAACCCCTACCTCTATTTTTGGTCCAACTCTACAATGGCCCAGAAATAAATGCTATATTTAAATTAAAAAGTTTGTGTCATATTTCAAACCCTACCATAGAACATTATAGGGGAAACAAAACAGTTATGCAGTGTTTTAATTGCCAACGTTTTCACCACTCAAGCGATTTCTGCCATATGCCACCCCGCTGCGTGAAATGTGCAGAAGCACATAATACAAAAGAATGTCCCAAGGACAAAAAACTAGAATCCCCAGTCTGCTGCAACTGTAATGGGAACCAACCTGCAAGCTATCGGCGGTGTGAGAAATTTCCTAAACCCAAACCGAAAACAAAAATATTTAAAAATAGCCATGCAAGAGACGAGATCTCACACGCAAGCATAGTAGTTGGTCATAAAGAAACGTCCGCTACCGTGGCATTTGAACCCGCACCCTCCTCAACCGATACAACTGTTCCAAGCAATGGACAAAATCAAAATAAAAACGACTTTAATGATTTATTCAAACTCTTAAGAGAAATAAAAGAAGTATTTAATGGAATTAATATTCCCGAAGCCTTCAAACGAATTCAGTCTAAAACTAACCCAATGGATAAAATGTTTGTAGTCACGGACATGTTTAAGCAAATTATGAACACCCCTTAATGTGTGCCACACAACGGAGATTTCTAGTTTTATCGTGGAATTCCTGTGGGATTAGAAGCAAAATGGTCGAATTTCGTGACTTTGTCAATGAGCATAATCCAGATATAATCTTAATTCAAGAATCATTCCTAACTAATGATGTAAATATTCACATCCTAGGATATGCATGCTATAAAAATGATCGCCCAAGAAATACCACACTAGCAAAGGGTGGGACAGTTATTTTTGTCAAGAGTAGTCTCCCACACTACCAAAACACAACACACAAATTAATTACAACAGAGGCAACTTTGGTCACATTGACATTGCCAAGCACACCCGATATTACATTCTGCTCCACATATATTAAACCTAGACCACAATATCAATACATAAACATGGATCTTGAAGCCATGCTTACAACAAACTATGATATTTTAATATTTGAAGATCTTAATGCTAAGCACACTTTATGGAACTGTAGGGCACATAACAAAACAGGTCAAATAATTAAAAAATTCGCTGATATAACCGAAATAAAAATCCATGCACCTGACACACCCCCACATTTTAGTGCTAATTCAGCAACAACAATTGATATTGCACTCATAGAGGAATTAATTATAACACTAAAATTTATACAATCACGGAACTCAGTTCGGATCACAATCCAGTCATGGTCGAGTTTGACTTTAATATTCCTTTGATTAATACTCCCACTCTTCATAACACGGATTGGATCAAATACAATCAAATTTTAAATAATTACCCGTTTAATATAATTCATATAAACACAGGAGATGAAATTGAAAATGAGACGATTCGCTTGGAGGCGGAACTGCTTGCAGCGCACCGTGAATCAAAAAAACCTCACACCTCCCGTCCCACTCACCTCCTATCTCGCTACCTCAGAATTTTGAAAGCAAATAGAAACAAACTCAGGAAACTATATCAAGTTAGCAGAGACCCCTGAATAAAAAATCAATATAATAAAGCGAATAACGAATTTAGAGCCAAGATAAGTTCATACAATTCACAGAAAGGGAGAGAAAAATTAGAATCATTAAATACGCACGATCGATCCATTTGGAAAGCCGTCAGTATGTTCAAGAAGAAACTACAGTATTTTCCACCCATTCAAGGCCAAAATGCAATTGCATACACAGACAAACAAAAAATAAAAGCAATTGCTGACGTTTTTGAAACACAATTCACCATTAATGAGCTACACGACACAGATCTGGTTGCCAGCAACATACTCAAATGTCTCTCCAGACCACACACACAAGTTATACAAAGCACCACTCCCTCGGAAGTAATGGCAATGATCAAGAAATTAAAGGATAATAAATCCCCAGGAATTGAAGGAATAACAAACAAAATGCTAAAGAAAATTCCAATCAAAACATTATTCAAAGTTACGATGCTTATTAACGAGATATTAAGAAAAACGCATTTTCCTCAAAAATGAAATATTGCAGTAGTAGTACCAATATCAAAACGAAAACAAGACAATTACCTTCCCTCAAGCTATAGACCAATCAGTCTACTGCCGTCTCTAAGCAAAATAACCGAAGCAATTATTCTAAATAGACTAGATGAATTTTTAGAAAACAATAGTATTTTTATCCCTGAACAACACGGGTTCAGAAAATCACATTCAACAACACATCAACTTATGAGAGTAGGGGAAATCATCACCCAGGAATTTCAACATAAAAAAAATACAGGAGCAGTTTTTCTTGATATTGCCAAGGCTTTTGATCGAGTTTGGATTTGTGGGCTTGTACACAAACTCATTAATATTGGTCTACCCGACCCACTCATTAGAATACTAATTTCATATCTTTTGGGACGAAAGTTCCAGGTTCGCATTAGTACTACAAACTCAACACATAGACAAATCTTAGCTGGCGTGCCACAAGGGTCCAAATTGGGACCAAGACTCTTTCTTATCTATGTGAACGACATTCCAACATCAAGACTAACTTCCCTACACCTTTTTGCAGACGACACATTTATATTAGCACAAGTTATGAAAACATCATATATCACAGAATCGATTAACAAACATTTAGAACAGATTGAGCTTTGGTTCGTTAAAAATTCTTATTAATGTAAATAAAAGTGTATCCATAATTTTTAACAAAAAAAGACTACTTCCACCCAGTGTAATTAAGATCAATAACGAAATTATACCATGGTCACAAACCTGTAAATACTTGGGAGTAACTTTCGACAGAAAATTAACATGGCACCCGCATCTGATACAAATTATTAACAAATTTAAACGGCAAACAGCTGCATTATACCCACTTTTCAACTGGAATTAAAAACTTTCCATGGAAAATAAAGTGCTCATTTATAAAGCATATCTTCGACCACTTATTTCCTGTGCTTGCCCTATCTGGGGTTACACCCACGATAGTAAAATTAAAAAACTGGAAACTCTTCAAAATAAAGCCTCAGATGGGCAGTTAAGGCCCAATGGTTCATTAAAAACCAAAAAATCAGACAAGAATTAAAGATCCCTACCCTGAGAGAATTCTTTGCGAAAATAATGTATAACGTGATTAAAAATATTGATAAAACTAATAACGAAACAATAATTAGCCTTCCGTCCTATAATGACCTAAGTACCCATAATAGATTGCCTCCTCTCTCATTGCTCAGATATTGCCCAAAGTTTCCTCACCAACCACCTTGAAATAAACTGTAAATAGAAAAAAAAATTATCTTTGATAACTACTTTTAGCATGGAAAAAAAGAGACTACTAAAAAGATAAAAGGATTTTTTTTTGTTTTTGTTACATCTCATTCTATTTGTGGGAAAAAAACTATTTAAAATAAAAATGAGGAAAAATGCATATATAAGTGTGCATACTAAATGTATATAAAAACATTTTTTTTTAAATATACATGTGTATGTAAATACATAAAATATAAAAAAAAGATAAAGATAAATATATTGTATTACATACCAATTTATACCTTGGAAATATTATAGCGTGTATAAATTCTTGTAAATACCTTTACCTGTTCTTATGTAAATATTCTTATTTCTCTCAATTTATTCCTTAATTTTTTTCCTTTATTATTCTATTAGTTTCATTTAATTTAAATATATATTTCTCATAAATAATAAATTAATCAACAATAGCTTTTTAAATTCTGAAATAAATTTTATGAAATAACCACTGTCCCGTCCATTAAAATTTCAAACTCATTTTAAGCCAATCAGATTCAAGTTATAGCTCACCAACCAAGAACCAGCTATCTAATGATGGTAGAGGATCGCCAGATCCAGGGACCTCTGAAAACTGCCAGCCGGCAAAATTACACAGGGTTCAAATATTTTGCATATTTTTCTTCATACTGGAAAAAATTTTATATCCTGGATACTTTGTCAGTAAAACCTTATTTGCCACACAATTAGGATATTAAAAAACAAATTTGCTTTAAAATAAACCATATGGGAGCAAAATTATTTTCTAAAGATTTCGTTTCAAAATTTCAAAGAAAGTTTTAGCTTCAAGCAAAATATCCACATTCGATATTAAAAAAATCGAGAATCCACAAGTGCGATACATGTAGGCAAATGTAAATTGCGAATATCTAATTGTTGCGAAGGTGTCAAATTAGTCATTTTAGGAACTACTAAGAATTTGATATGTGTTACGAATTCATTATCTTTAGTAGAGATAACTGTATTTACTAATTGTCCCTCTTGTACAAACGACCCACTTAATCCTCCAACTGGAACATTAATCTTGTTTGTTTTTAATCCCAAATATGTTGCACAGTCATTAGTAATAAACGAAGCTTGAGAGAGGCGCTATCCAATATAGCTCTACACCTCTTAATTTCTCCGTGATAATCTTTCACTTAAATAAATGCAGTACTAGAACATGAGTCTTTTTTGTTTTTGAAATAAAATTCTGAATCCCTCTCCCTTCAATAAGCCAGATGAAGAGTTTTCACTTTCGAGTGGCGCCTGATAGGGGTATAAAACGGGGAAATCAGTTTCAAAACTTTCGGAATTATTTATGTTTGGTGTTGGTAGAATTTTTTTTTTTGTTTCAATAGCTATATTAAGCCTGAAATTTTGTATGCCAAAGCTACGCTTCCCAACCCCATCCCATCAACACTCTGAAAATCAACTTTCTAATCCCCGTCATGCTCTGCAAATGAATTGACAGTCCTCATTCACTTAAGGAATGAAATTAAAAATTAACCTTTAATTATAACGCCAATTAAGAAATGTTATCAGAACTCCAAAGCATCCAATCCTCTATTGGTTAAATTAATTAAACTGACTACCTACTTCCAAGCTGCTGAAAAGTAAGTATGCAAAATTATGTAATTTTATAATATAACCAGTAATTATTTTTAAGTTAATGCCCAAGTTAAATAATTTACTTAACTAATTATCGGAATTTAAATAATAATAAAAAAATCGAAATTTTATCCCATAGTAAAAAATTCTAAGCCATAACTCCACCCATTTAATTTTTAACAAATAATATGCCAGTTCAGTTTCAGCTATTATTATATTTCTTTCAACTAGAAGAAAGTAATGGTCTCATGACCCAGGTATCTCAACAACTCCGTTTATTTTCCTTTTTAAATCATGTTTTAAAATTGCTTTTAATATTACATCAAAATATCTACAGGATCGGGTAGATGCAAATCCTATGAATAAGAACTTTGGAAGTACTTGTTAAAAATACTTATTTTCGATTTCGAAACGCAACTTAAATTGATATCCTCGACGCAGAACAGGGTATTTTTTTTTATGATTTTTGATTGAACTCTGAACTTCGAAATGAATTTAGGCGCTCTAAAAACGCAAAGAAAAGGACAACGTACATTCTCTTTACTCTGAAGAAATTTGAATCTATGGAGCCGGGATCCAAAGCTGGTCGCCTAGTGCTTAGCTACCCAACTACTGCAGATAACTATCCAAAGGCAATCAAACAATTAAAAGAGCGTTTTGGGCGTGAATATTTACTCCTGCAGATTTATGTCCGTGGTTTATTGTCGATGGTCATGAAGGATGGCTCTACAGGAAGAGCGAAAACTGATTAACCATCTCTTTATGATGAACTAAATAGTAAACTACGTGCACTGAAAAGTCTCGGAAAAACTCCGGATAGATACTGAGATTGCCTGACACCTTTGACTGAAAGTTGCTTTCCCGAAGAAATATTGGTCGCCTGGGAAAGGAGCCGTAATTTTGACTCAACAAAAACAAAAACATTAGAACCTTCAATTGACTTCCTTCTTCTCTAGATTAAGGGTTAGAAAATAGTACTACTGGCTATCTCTGGATTCACCCCTCATCAAAATCAGCGGAAAATTGAATAGGTTACAGCACTCGCAAATCCGGACAATTCAGGTAACACAATTAATAATTGCATTTTGTTGCGATAAATCGCACCCTAGTGAAAAATGTTTTATCATGAAAAAATGACATTAATCAATAAACAACAATTGTTATTAAAAAAGGGGCATGTTTTTCTTGTTTAAAATAGTCTGGATATTTAAGTAAATATTGTAGTTTAAAAAATCAATTACATTGCTCTTATTGTAAAAATAATCATTACTTTATTATGTGTACCAAGCATGAAAAAAATAAATGTGCAAAAATATATTCAAAAAGAGAGTTCCTTTCCTAACTAGGGCAGAAGTGAAGCGGTATTTTTGCAGAACCATCCTGTTCGGATTAGATGTTAAAGTCGCAAGAAAACTATTCACACGGTAATAGATACAAGGATTTAGAGTAGCTATGTAAGCGAAAAGTTGATGACCCAGTTTGTGGAGCCTCTCCTCTTAGGAAGGAGATGGTGATCCATGCGCTTTTTTAGAGGAATGAAACTAAATCAAAATAACATCAAAGGTTTTCTGTGGAAGACGGCAATTTGAAATTGACTTATATTTGCACGTTTGAATTTCTTTCTGCAAAACAGATTTGTGAACTTATTCCTACGATTGAGAATAAAGAAATTTTGAATGAATTAATAAAAATAAAATAGATTTTACCGATTCTTTTTGAAAGGAAATATAAATTAACCTTTTAATTAGTGCAGATGTTATGGGAAAATTACTAACTTGAAATTCTTTTGAATTAAAATCTGGTCTAATGGTCATTGAAACGAAACTTGTGTGGACTATATTTGGAAAATATATTACATATAAGGAATAATATTTCAAAAACTGTATCGACGCTTTCTATGAGATACCCTGAAGAAAATTATGGAAACTTGAACTTCTAGAAATTTCTGATTCAAGCCCAATTGAAAAATAAAAACAGAATTTTAATTTAGATGATTTCAATAATAAAATTTGAATTCTTCCTGATGGAAAATATGAAGTAGAGCTCTCATGGAAACATAATAATATGAATCTATCGGGTAATAAAGAACTAGTTTGGAAAACACACACAGTTACAATAATTTCAGTAAATAAAAAAAAAAAAAAAGTCAATGTCAATGTTCTGTCTAGACAATTGAAGTTATGTCTCCCCAACATCTTATTTTGATAATAATAAATAAATCATTTTTACTTGTTTGTTTTTAAATGAAAAATATAATGATGTATTCTGTTATAGTACTTCTAATTCTTTTCATAGTTACGCCCTCGTCGTATATTGATTAGAAGTTTGAAGTTTTATTATAATTGGTCCATCTGTGCAATCAATAGTAAGAATCAATCCATCACTTTTATGATCAACGACCGAGATTGTTAGGTAAATATTTGGGCACAGATGCCGTATAATCCATGATTAAAAATTCTGCGTTTTTTTGGCGACGACGAAATGTTGCCAATATGACGTCATTGTGACGTCATGCCACGCGAATATGTTGTAATTGTGACGTAATAAAATCGTTTTTGAAAAACTTCACATATCTAAATATTAAATTAAAATCTGATAAATAAAGAGCGTGGATATATATTATTGAAATAATAAGATTTAAAAAATAATGAAACATTAGAAAATACTAATATTTTCCTTATTCGCAGTAATTATTATTTCAAAAATTACTTCGGAAACGAATGCGAATAAGGAAAATATGGGAACTTCGAAAAAGTAAATATCTGTTTTAAGAAAATCGGAATACTAATTCTAACGAAAATTCCAGAAGAATCTGAACACGAATAATAATGAAAAATAAAGCAACATTCGGAAAAGAATAAATATAAATTATTAAGTACAAATTAAACTGTTAAAAAAAATATCTTTAAGAAATTAAATACAGAAACAATAATTTTAAATATATATTTACAAATTACATACAATTTTATAGAAATAATATAAATTATAAAAATGCCATACATTAACTAAAGAAAGAATATGTCCACACAATTTTCGATAGTAGCTTTAAATTCAATTTATATTTTTAAAGTAATGAAAAAGAGTAATACAACCTAGAATTTTTAAGTATCCAAAATGTCAAGCAAATTGTAAAACACACCAAAAAAACTTACGAAGTTAACTCGCAAAAATTTCTTGTAAAATGCTGAAATGGAACAAAATGTTCTAAATTTCGTCGCGGTGACGTAAACACTACGGTTGTCCAAATTGAATTTTCGCATTAAATCTTATTTGTCTTTACCTGTATGACGCAATAATAATCAGGTTGCCAGATACAAATGAATATCCGCCAAAAAATCGCCAATCTCAGAATTTGTAACCATGGATTATACGGCACCTGTGCCATTATTTGCTTATGTGTCAAATGCATTTCATGATCGTTGATCTGTTTATTAAGCTTAGAGTTTCAGAAAACAGTCTGCTATAACTTTACCCAATATACTGAAAAGTTAGCTGTTCCTATCCATTTGTTTTAGTCGTAGGTATCAATATTAGAAATTTGGTCTGTTAATTATGGAAAATTTGACAATGAACTTCAAAATTCTTATAAGTTTTTCTATTTTGTAATAGTGAAGTTGGATCATAATAATCATTGGATATTTATAAATTGTGATTATTTTTATTTGTATTGAAGGTAAGTCGCTGCTTGTGAGCTGGAATGGAAGACTTTAGCTTGATTTAATTTTGTATATTTTAATTTTTTCGAAGTTGCAACAAAATGAAATTCGAATTCTTTTAATTGTTAAAATTGTAAATCAATTTTATTTTTAGCATAATCTTAAATGAATAAAAGTAATATTTATAATTTCTGGAAAATCTACATATTTATTTAAGATAACAAAGAAGGTAGGACATGTACACAATAATCAAAAGTAGATATATTTATTACTCGAAAAACATTCATGATTGATAACTATGTAAAAGTTCTTATGTTCTTATATTTTCAATATTGTTTACTTTGACCAATAGGCCCATTAGTTCTAATTAATCAATTTTAGTAGTTTGAAATTATTTGGGCTTAGATCTTATAAAAATGCTTATTTAACATTTTATATACTAAAGTAGAAAAGTTTTTTGTTCTTTTTTAAAAGTAAGGCAAATTAATTTATTTAAAAAGTTATTTCCACTTCCTAATGGAAAACTTACAGCAGTCAAGGCTTAAATTAAGCTGTAACTAGTATTTAGTTCTGTATGTCTCTATCACAGAATTATTCCAGTAGCATGGTATTGGATCTAATATTGTAAGAAGTAATACAGTTTATTTTTCTATAAACATTACAGAATAATTTTCTGATATTGTATTTGGCTGATTGATATTAGCACAACTAATATTATTGCTTTTTAAAAAATCTTTCTTATAAGGAAATATTTATTAGGCCAAAGAATCCAAAATTAAGAAAATTACAGAAAGAAATTTTTGTAAAATATTTCTTTCCTATCCATGTTATTCATTTAATGCCATATTTTATATTATACTAGAATACTGCTTATATGAGCACCTGATAGATTTTGGATAAGAAGTAAAAAATAAATTCAGTGGCACAACGTCATATATAGGAGCTGAAGCCTACAGTGATTGTATCTGTTTTCATGGCTGAAGGGACAAACGTCCAAAATTTGTTAGGTGGTCAGCCTAACACAAAATCAATAGTGTTTAGTTCCCAAGCATGCTTGATAGTCAGTTTTATCGAGCCACTGAAAGGATGAAAGGCAAAAATTACAAAATTAGGACCAAAACAATTAAATGAAAGGAATAATTTTATGTTTGCTAACTGAGGACTACTAGAGAAGCTGCTCTGGATTGGAAATGATATAAAAATGTACCACAGGAATGTCTTGAGTTACAAAGCAAGGGAAGGCCTATCTCTCTTTTATTTTGGAGAATTAAAATAAAATCTTAATTGCTTTTGTTTGAATCTGGACAAATATCAAGGTTGTTTCATTAAATCATAAGTAGATTAGTAGTTTAATGCTGTTTTCTGTCAGAATATAAATGCTGAATAAATTGCTATAATATTTGTGAATATAATTATTTTTTTCTTAATTTTGTTCCTTAACTTGTCATTGTAAAACACAAGTGGCATAGAAATTTATCTTGTTTGATATTTGTATCTCAGTCATAATTTTCTATTTCAAGATTTTTCCTTATTTTCTATTTAGACTACAATATTAAGTATTCGTAAGTTGGTTAAATTTCCATTATCATAATATAATATACATAACTCATTTTTAAGTATGGATATTTTAAATGATTTAATATAATTTTTAAACCATAGATCTTGTTGATTTAGTCTATGTGTAAAAGTGACGATATGGATAAAAATAAATTATAGATAAGTAAATTGTACAGCATAAAAACTGGTTTCATTTTAAATTTTGAATTTCCAGTTTCAAATTATTTACATTTTATATTGGCACTCAACTTTAGCTGATGGGTTCAACATTCTATTTCTTGATTTGCTTATATATGTACATGTTATTTTAACAAAGAAGACCTGTTTTGTAAAATGACATGAATTATATGATATTTAAATTTTATTTTTAATTGTGTACAATTTTGTAAAGAAAAAAAGTTTATACTGATTTTATAAAGTATTGTTGAAGAATCATAGCTATTAAAAGCAATTTATGCCTTTCAATGCTTAATTAAAATGAAAATTTTCACCAAGCTGTGAATAAGGGATGAATGGCTGGATTAAATTGCATAGAATTTTTTCAATATGAATTTTGAAGCACATTTATATCATTAATTTCAAAATGATTTTAAATATTTACATAATTATATATTAAATTTACTTGGCATATCTATATTAATTTGTGTTTCAAGGATAATTGAATCCTTATTTTTTAGTAAATGAAATTTTTATTACAAAAGGTTCAGGTATTGTAAAGGATACAAGATTTGCATTTATAAAATATCTATTTAAGGGACATTCAATGTTTTCACTAAAAGGATGAGGAAATTCTAGTACAGTGCAATGTTCTTAGTGAAAGTAAAAACAATATTAAATTTCATTGAGCATGTCCATGTTAGCAAAAATTATACAATTTCATATAATTTTGAATGTTATAATTTATCTATAACAGCAAACTTCATGACAAAGTACTGGAAAGTTTATAATAAATTGTATCAGAAAATATGAAAACAGTTATTTATGTTTGCAATTTTTTGTCATGTTTCATTTAAATTGAGCAATGACATGCACTTGAAAAGGGAAAAAAATCTATGTTATATTTTCAGACAGGTATCAATAACCTAATGGTAAATGATTAATGTAAATTACTGGTTTTTGCAATTATTAATTTTTAATCAATCGAGCAGTGGCATTTAAATTAAAAAGAAAATATCTTTTATTATGCTTTTGGGTAAGAGCCAATCGAGCAATGAATGAAATTAATAATCTAAATACATTGTTTATATATTAATTTGTTTGTAATTAAATAGCATAAAACACATGCTTCAAAATTTGTATGCAATATCTAGTTCAACTTGTAAGGTACTTAGTACAATAAATAACAAATGTGAATCAATTTTTTGTATGTTTGTAGTATATTTTATAAAGTTTTCTTTTATCAAGGGTGTTTGTAAATTCCTTCATTCTCCAAATTAGAAAAATATAAATTTAATTTTTTTCATACACCACATATTTAGACACACAAGTACAATTGGAATCTAAGTTTTCAGATTTAAGTTATTTCAAATTTCCAAATAAGCATTGATCTTAAATATTTTCAATTTAAAAATTAAAATCCAATTTCCGACTTACAAATTTTAAGTAACAAATTACAATTTAATTTTTAAATATCAATTTTTAAAAATCATATTAATGAATAATATATAATAATCTCATAAGATCAGCCCTATCTCGAATTTGGGTATTTCTAGTAGTTCAGTTGTCCTAGTCTTCTCTCATGTGCAAAAAATGATTGTAGAATGATAAAACTATTGATTTTTCCTATCAATTAGCATGCAGTTTGAAATTTGTCTTATGAAAGGAATCCATTTTATCATTATAATCTGTTGATTTTGCCTTTCATTTTGCTCTTGGCAATGGGATGAGTCCAAATAGGATCTATCTAAAAATTGTATTTTGATCCAGTGTAGTGAAAAATATTCAGGTGAAGTTTATTATAAAACTTATAAACTTTCACACAGCATAGTATTGATTATCGATAATAATTTTCATACTAAAAAACATATTCATTTCTATCAGGCAAGGTAGAAATGGAAAATTACTTGCATATTCCAATACATGCATTTGGAAACTCATAATATCTATCTCCCAATGTTTAGTATAGTGACTGGAAATCAGCCAGAGAATTTTCATTTAGAAATGCCTATCATACCAACAGGCTATTAAACCCGAAGAGGGCTGCAATCTTGACAATGCAAAAGAAATGACCTAAGAATGGAATGTTATTCTAAAATATTTTTTATATCTGCTGTGTTTATTGTTCAGAAATACTTCATTGATAGTGGACCATATTTAAAATGCCACAAAGACTTTCAAAATTTTTAAATTTCCACTTTAATAAGTAATTATGTAGAAATTCTGCACTTATTTCTTCTTGCCTGAGAATGATTATAATCAAACTTCCCTTCTGTGAATTTAGTCCTACTTCTGAACCACTAACATTTTTTATGATATTTTATAAAAAAAGATTTAGATGAAAAATCATCTCAATTGTATCTTTACTGGTTTAGAGTTAAAATAAACTAAGATGTAAACAATTAACGCTTAACTTTTTTAGCATCGAAAGATTTTAAAAAATTTAATTATATTGCTAATAAAGCAAAAATTAACTCTAAATAAACACAATATTTCTTGTGATAATTTTTTTTCTGTTGAAAATGATTTGTAATAATTTGCCATTTCTTTTAAGATTAGCTTTTAATTCTATGTTATATAAAGCTATTTAATTATAACTTTATATTCATTCATATTGCATTAACTTAAATTTGTAGTTATTTTTAAATAAATTGTAAAGAATTTCAAAAATATCTGTTGAGTTGCCAGCCAGATGGTTAGTGCTATGGCCTTCAATTCAACATGTCTTGGGTTTGATTCCCACTTTGTCCATGAGGGTTCATAGGTGATTGGAATCCTTTTTAAACTATGGTTCTGTCATATTCAGTCTTCTGTTGCTAAATATGACTGTAGAGCATCTACCACCAAACCAATCAAAAAATATAAAAATTGCTCTCAAATTCAAATTTATTAAATTCTAGTTATCAATCTTTGTGTATAAATATTTTAAAACATTTGAAAATCCAATTGTTATAAGAATATTTTTTTTAAAGTTATTTTAATTCTTTATAAGAGTAATTTAATTTTATTTGATGATTCTAAATTAGGCATTTACTTGTGTTTGAACTTGATATGGAGCCATTTATTATATTTATGTATTGTCTTTTCGGTATCCATTTTTTTGGTCATGATATGTCTGCCATAGTTTACAAATTTATTTTCATTTTTATTCATTATGTCTTCAGAAATTTCTGTCTACATTATTTTATAAACCAATATAATCTGATTTAAATTTTTGTTGTGATTTTAATGCTTGGTACAATTTTAAATATTTAATGGTACAATAGATATTATATCTTAGTGAATAATTATTTTTACTCTCATATCTTATTCAATTAACATTTTTTATAAAAAAAAAACCTAATATTTTGACTTTTAATTGCATTAATATTTGCAGTTTGGAAACTTCATTTTATCATGAAAGTAATTCATCAAAGTAAAAATGCAGTTGCTTATGTATTATCTTGTGGTCCTTTTTCATCATTAAAATATATTACTGAATTTGGTAAGTTTTAAAATTTTTTCCAAAGGTGAAGGAGATGTAGAACAGTTTACTTATATCTTCATTTTAACAAATAGATAAAAACTTCACTTGCAATTTGTATGGTACTAAATCACATAATTAAATGGCAGTTTTTTCCCAGATATGTTGGACGGAATAATATGTAAGCACCAAAATGTTTAAAATAAAAATTGCTTTCACAAGGTAATTAATACTTAATGAAATTTTATCAAATGCTATGGTTACAGTTGTGAGAAAACTGAATAGTAGTAAATGATGTTAAGCAATTAAGGTATAATTAGATTTTATATGAAATCCAAAATGTTTTGTTTTGGTAAAAGTTTGTAATTATTAAATTTAAATAATAAAATAACTAAGTTCAATAAAAAAACTTTTTAATTGTTTACGTTTAAAACAAAGAATTAAAAAAATTATTAGGTTGTAATATACATCATTTAATAAATAATATCAATTCTTTATTATTTTTTGGCTGGTTGTAAATACATTTTTTCCATTTAGAAAATGTTATTACATTTAATCTGTTTCAATTTGAAAGGAAACTTTTGTTTTGATAGTCTATTGCTAGGACAAATGCATAATCATGTTCTCTCATTGCTTTATTTAACAATTATATATTTAAATTTTTAACAATTATTATCTGTGTTTTCCATAGTTAGCATTTTTCTCATAATTGAAAAATATTTTACTGTAATAAATTCTGCCAAAATATTGTTTATACTAAAAAAATAATTTATTTTAGGATATCGGAACATGAATTAGCTGTCAAATCATGAATGATGTTAAGGATATAATTAAACATCTGAAGAGCAGTGATATTTTAAAGACAAATAATGCCCTTCATATTATCAAGAAACATTATGTTAGAAGCTGCAACAAAATGAAGGAATTAGAAAAATACTCTGTGATACCATTAATAGTTTCTCTCCTTGAACATCCTAAATTTTCTAATATTTCTTTGAGTATAATTGCAGATGCTTGTCTTCAAAGAGTTTGGGCTCTTAAAATAATCAAATGTAATGGGATTAAAGCTTTAAGTCGAATTATGAACAGCCTAGTCAACGATGATATTAAACACAGAGCCTGCAGAGCAATTGCAAATATTGCAAAATATGAAATTGATTTCTCAACATTTCAAACAAAAGAGCTTATTTCAAACATAATAAAATTTTTATTGGATACAGAAAAAATTGAGTTTAAGCAAATAGCTCTGAGAACAATTCGTATTCTGTGTAAAGATCACATATGTCGTTGTATGGTTCAAGAAGAGGGGATTGTTAAAATCTCAGAGCTGTTGAAATCACCTGATAAAAGTATGATATTATGTAGCGTGCGAACGTTAGCTGAATTAACTTTTGACTGTAGTGCAAACTGCACTGAAGAACAGTTAATAGATTTGTATAAGAATTTAATCAATTTATACACACAGTATGATATTGAGATTAAAATACATATTCTGAAATGTTTTCATAATTTAATCAAATCTGAAAATTCATGTAAAGAATTAATAAAATTAGGTATTATAAAACTTTTCACTGAAACTGCTGCTGATCATAAATCTTTTAAAATTGCCAAACTTGCTATATTAAGTCTGTGCTCTTGTCTGGATTATATGTATATGTGGGATAGTTATGGAAATTCTTGTTGGGAAGGCCTAAAGGTGCTTGTAGAAGCTCTTCGTTCTTACAGTTTTAAAGATATACATTATAACATAATATTCTCATTGAAAATAATTTCTCACAAGGAAGGACTTGCTGATGTTTTAATTGATCTTGGTTTACCATGCATATTGATTCAGTGTCTGGAATCTTTTGTTAACTTGTATGGTTCTAATCATACAGATTATTTTCATAAAAAAAATACTCCATCACCTTTACCACAAAGAAAATTTCAGAAAATAAACTATAGCACAAAAGGTATACCAATAAACAATACCCAAGAATTGGGAATATTTGAGAAAGAAATGAACGTGTCTAAAATGTTATTTAAGGATGGAAATTGTAAAGAGATTTTTAAAAATGATGTTGAGTTTCATAATTTTGATGCTAGTCCTTGTCACAGTTCTATTAACTCAAATAATAATATTAATGTTTCCCAATCTTATAACTCAGATTTGCCACTTTGTGATAAAGACTCTATTACAAGGCCATTGAATCTATCACTTATACATTCTACAAGTGATTCTATTTTGACTGATGAAATCAGTGATTCCTCTCATTTATCTGAGAATAAATTTCCTAATAATGAAACAACTAGCCCTAATTTTTCAGAAATAATTTCAGAAAAAAATGCTAGAGATATTCTTCCACTTATTTCTAGTGTTAGTTGTAGAAAATCTAAAAGGTATAATCCCATTGAAAATGGTATTGAATCTGAATCTCAAAATGAATTTAAAGTTTCTGATAGTGAAAATATTCTATCTGAAGAAAAATATCTAGGTACTGATAAACAAGAATCTGTTACTTTAGAAATTTCTGAGTTATCTAATCAAAATATGCAAAATATTAGGTCAATTTCCTTTGAATCTAAAATGAACAAGAAATACACGGTTAAAATTGATGAGTACATTTTATCTGTATTGCTTGTCATTTCTTATGCACTACAAAAAAGGCAGAACGCTGAAGTAGCTAATAGCAATTGCTTTCATGTTCTTATGCAATATATAACCTCTGTACAAAGAGCTGATCCAAAAGCCCAAAAAATTCTTGTGATTCTTATTAAAAATCGTTTTTGTTTTGAAAAACTTATTAAAAGTGGATTTATTACTGATTTTGAAAATTATTTCAAAGTTTTACATGATCCAGAACTTTGCAAACATTGTTCTTCCCTTAGGACTGTTCATGAAGATTTAATTTCTGCCATGCATAGTCAAATAGAAACATATTACGGTATTGGCACATTGTGTCACATTCTATGCACAGCTGATATATCTCATCAGTTGCATGCAATTTGTGCAATTTCAAAGTTTCTTCATTCAAAACGAGCTTTATATAAACCACTAATACAATATAATGGCTTGTCACTTTTATTCCAAATTTTAAGAAATTCCTCTGATTGTATGAAAAAACGAGCAATTTTATGCACTTGTGAAATATATCAACATTTAAAGAAAGAGGAAAATAAATTAGGAAAAACTTGTAACATTTCTCCCTCTAGTGAACAGAAACTTATCAGTAAATGTATGTATGAAGATCATACATTTGATGTAACGTTTATTGTAGATAATGGATCTAAAATTGAGGCTTCTCGTGAAAAACTATGTGAAGTATCAGATTATTTCCTAGCACTTCTTGCTGGCCATTTTAAGGAAGCAAATGAAGATGCTATCAAAATGGCTGGTATATCTGCGGAAGTTCTAACTACAATTTTTCATTTTCTTCACGGTTGCTATACTAGTACTCATTGTTGTCCTTATATTGAAAGAATACCTTTTGAAGTATTATTAGAAATGCTATCAGAATGTGGAAAATTTTTATTGTTTGATTTAAAATCCTATGTTGAAGAAACCCTAAATCGTAATTTGTCCCCAACAACTGCTTTTACCATATACCAAAAAGCTAAAATATACAATTGCACCCTTTTATGTAGCAATGCTCTTGAATATGTTCTGTGTTTAAATGTCAACAAAGAGGAAGTTTTGTTGGATTGCTTTAAATTGTTTCTGCATTCAGGTGACAGTTTAGATGTTTTAAATGATGTAGAGAAATTAATTCGAGATAAATTTACCTATAATTTAGGAAAAAAATTTAAGGAAAACTTGTAATATTTCACACTTTAGTGAACAGAAATTAATTTTTTTATTTATGCATTTAGAAATTTATTTCTAAATGTATAAATAAAGATAATACAATTATTGTAGATTATTTCTCTAAAATTAAGGCTTATCATGAAAAACTGAAAAATATTATTTCTTGGCAATTCTTTGCCGTTTTATGGAAGCAAATGATGATGTCAATATGGCCGGTATATCTGGTAAAGTTCCGATTATTTTCGTGGTTATTATAATTGCATCCTTATATTAAAAGAAAATGCCTTCTAAGGTATTATTGGAAATGTTATCAGAATGTAAAATTTTTATTGTTGAATTTAAAATCTCATGTTAAGAAAATCCAAAATTGTAATGTCTTCAACAACTGTTGAACAATTTTATTCTTTTATGTAATATTGCTGTTAAATATATTTTGTGTTCAAATACCAAAAGAGAGGGTTTTCTGGATTCAGATAACAATTTAGATGTCTTAAATGAGATGTGGATAAATTTATACTGATTTATATATATTCGAGATACTTCAGTAGAGATGTACTACCAGATCCATAGCCAAATACTATCGCAAAAGTATGATAACTATTCAAATGTGGATTTTAACTGGATGATAAATTGATGTCACTCTATGATTCCATCTCACTTGATGTCTTCTTTCAAGCTGTATAATATATTTACAACTATTCCTCTTAAGGCTCACCATTATATTTCTAAGAAGTTCTGGCAGTCATTGAATTATGTTTCTCAAAGTTTTAACTTTATGAATGAATGTTAATTTAATCATACATTATTGAATCAAGAAAATTATATAATAATATATTGAAAGATGTTTATAATTTTCTAATTTTTGAGATGAGAAAATTAAAAAGCAATTAAATTGAAGTTGTTTACTTTAATTTATTTTTTGAAAGTATTTTATTTTTGTGGATTCTTGTTGTGTTTTACTTTAATTTTTCTTGAGACACTTTAAATGCAAATTTTTTTTTCTTAATTTATATCAATTGAACATTAACGTGAGAAAAGAAAGTTGAATTTGACTTATAATATTGCCTTGAAATTATTAAAAAGTTCATTTTAAATTTTAGAATTTATTAAAAAAAGTAATAAAGAATTTTGTATAGGTAATTATATTCGAGAAATGTTTTAAATATTCTGTACTTTGAAATATTATTTAATGTCCAAGGAAATTCAGTTAATATAAATGATGAAAAATTGCATTCATACTTTCATAATGAAATTTCCTGAACTTAGCCTTTATATTTTGATTATAAATTAAATGTTATTCATGGTTTTATATTAAATTAACTACAATAAAATATACATGAAGGAATTCGTTACACGTATATATTTGTATGTATATATATTAAGAAAAATACTTTGTATTTGATATCTTTGAATCTAATAATAATTTTTTTAATGTTTACCTCAAATTTAATTTGGGACTGGTCAGTGCTTTGATTGTTTCAAACAGTTGTTTCCAATTCTAGTTTCAAATATGTAAATAGTGATTTCCAAATCAAATAAACTACCATGTGGAAGAATCTACTATAAAGCTACATTTAATGAAACAATAATAATTATTGATTGAATGATAATTATTAATATATGCATAGGTAAGTATGTATTTTTATCAAAACTTGGATATGATGAGAGATTGTTATTGAAATAAAATGTAGAGTAATGGAATAAGAAAATATTGCTTCTATATTCGCATTGCGTACACAAAAGTTGATTTAACCGGGATGTATACGTTTAAAATGAGCTTCTAATTACTTTCTATATCCAAACCTAAAGGCATATATTAAACCCATGGACAGGTGTTAATACATCGCATTAATAATATTCTGTTGATTATATCAGCTTAATCCTCAGTTAAGGATGTTGAAACCAGACTACTAAAATTTTGATAAACGTTTGTGTTCAGCTGTATTTAATCGGTATTCAATTTTTAATATATGTATAGGAAATTAAAAAAAAAAATTCTAAGAAATGCAGATAAGGCTGTTGTAATATGTTTCACTCTTCCTATTTTTGCGGTGTCAGATAGTGGTGACTAAATGACGCCTACCTAACTTAATATTTTTACTAAACTTGATGCCACGTCTATGGAGAGACAGTGAAACTTTGTGCAGTTTGGTTTGTCGCTCAACTGTCATTTTTTGCACACGAGAGGTAATTAGACCAGGACCAACGGTTTAAAGTAGATTCATAACCACTACAAACATCCATGCTCAAGGTGGATTCGAACCCACGAACTGTTGAACAAAGGCAAAAGCGCTAGCCATTCGGCTGCCAGCTCGGCATACCTTTGTATGGATTTGAAAGTAGTTAACTAAATCTTGATCGTTTTTTATGCAAGTTTTGAATTTAGTTGGAATACTTTTCCTTGGTTTTTCATTTATTAAATCTTATACAAAATCACATTTTATTTTTTATTATTAAAAAATTAGCGACATAATAAGAGCTTCACAACAATGTAACTGTACCCGAACTCTAATGAAATAAACAGTTCTAATACCTGCTAGGATAAAATGTCTGCTCACTGACTTGCAATAGCACGACGGGTGTGAATAGGAATTACTATGTTTTAAGTCTAAATTTACTATATTTTAAGACTAGATATATATATTGCGATTATAAAATAAATTTTCTACTTTTAGTTTTTAACTTAAAGATTTAAATGAGAAATATATTAAGAATTCTTTTGATTACATGCCTAAAATTTGTTTCATGAATTAAATTCTCACTATAACACAAATTTGCGATTAAATATACAATTTTTAAAATTTCTTTTTCAGCACGGCATAAATTTTTCACTTCTATACAACAATTAGCTATTTAGTATTAACTTCAGCTACATCATATCCCATTTAATTATAATACATGTGAAACATATTTTAGAAGTATATATATATATATACACAATTCGCATGAAAAACATTTCCAAAAAATTTAATGTAACCATAAAGCGTTTTTACAATACTTTTTCCAGAATAAGAAATTCATGCATCTGTTTTGATTTTATTTTTTATAAAATTAATAATGTAACAGAATAATTTTTTTTATTATACATTACATTTTACTATCAACTTTTCAATAAGTTATTCTCTCGTAAATAATTAATATAATGTGTAATGATGGAAAATAATTAAGTGATTTCCTTGTTAAGTGATGAAAAATCATTAAATGGAAAGTAAAGGTAACGCACACACACATAAATAAGCAAAATATATTTCTATAATATTTACATATCAAGAGATTAAAGTTTTTAACAGTTTTTCTTCTGCAAAATTTTGCACATTTTATTAAATCCCTAAAATATTTTATTCAATAATATTCTTAATGTTAACAAAACCAAATATCAACATAAATGCATTATTAAATTACTTTTATAAACTATACAAGTGTGTTTCGCCGTTGATAATAATAAGAAAATCAAATGTAATTTTTCAACTAAAAATGTTAACTTATCTAATGTTTTTCATGTTTGAAACAATTAAAAATATTGAAGTGAATTAATTTTTAAAATATTAATTATTAGATCATTTAAATTTTTATGCTTTTGTTGAAATTTAAAATTACCAATTTATATCTATACATATACATAAAAAATCAAATTTACGAGGGATGTAGCGGATGTAAAAGTTATTTCAAACAGTAGTATTTTATAAGATTTTAAAATTAACCTGCCATCATATATTTGGGATAAATGTTTTATATATACAATGTATTATATGAACATGAACACAAATTTTGCCTCTCCAAGCTTTTAATTCCAACCCAGAAAACTATATACACAAGAAATAAAAAAAGAAAAATAGATCCTTATATTTTAAACAGAAAACGCGATTGAGGGTTTATTAAAATTTCCAATTACACAATCATGTAGTTGGAATACAAAGAGGAACATGTTTGTAAATTTTCTTGAAAAAATATCAACACTTTTTTTTTTGTTTAAAAAACGAAATTGATCAGAAAAATTTTTAAATTCAAGACTACACAAATGTACTCTGTAAACAACATCATGATCCCTACGCAGGGGGCCAACATGCACACAACAAAAAAATTCCCGTGGTTCTTTCAAACGCGCGATAGAAGATTTAAAATAAATTCCATATATATAATCATTATTTTACTATCAATTCGAACAGGCAGAAATTCCACTGTAAGATGTTTTTAAAAAGAGCAGAATACTAATTAAATTTGATGAAGCTGATTGCTGTGTGTTTAAAATATTAATGCTAAATTAATTATTTTGATTTTGCAAAGGAAAAAAATCATCGAAAATCCCACATCAAACTAGTAAATTGATTCTAATTTTTATTGCTGTAAAATATGTATTTTATTAAACATTTTTGCAATTTACCATGGATAACTATGCAGTTAATTGATTAATAAAAATATATATAGTGAAACCTCTTTGAGTTATACATATATTTTCAAATTTGTGTATATATACGGCTGTTTTTATCCGTAAATAGTGTGCAATATATATATTTGTTGATCACTTTAAGAAATCATTATGAATTTCAATTTAAGTCCTTTAAGCTTTAATTTATAAATCCTAAGAAGCTTTGAAGCTTTAATTAATATAATATACTCTGAGGTTCTTACATTAAAATATTTATAAATACTGTGAACAAAAAAATAGAATTAAACTGAATATAATAACTGATAAATTATATAAAGGTGATTGTGTCAAAGGAACTAAATCAGAACCCCTTTTTACTGTGTTATATTTAAAAATTCGTAATAAATAACAAAAATCTCAATAAAATAAAAAAATTTTACGATAATTTATGGCAATGTACTACAAAAATAAAAATCCATTACTACACGAAAAGATAAACAACAATTGAATCTTGAAATTTAAGGTGTCGGCTAAACTCGTAAAATGTTAAAAAAAATAATAAAAAAAAAAAAAAATTCGTAATTATTATACTCGTTTTAAGTCCCCGCAATAAGCCGCCAAATCAGGCTTTAAAAAAATAACTAAACGAAATTCAACAGTATTTAAATTTTGATTTCTGATCGAAAAACTCGACAATTCACATAAAATCTTATTAATTCTTCTTATTCAAACATTGTAAAAAAACATCCATTTTTAAGTTACCAAGGAATAAGAAAAAAGCTGTTTCATAATTCATAAAAAAAGATAAATTACGTCAATCGAATTTCCACATAAGGGTGCATGAAATATAAATTTGTTCAGAAGAAATTATGTAGAGTTGCGCAACATTGAACTACGTCTCGTCATCATCTAGAATTATATCTTGCAGAATTTATTAAGTGATAATTCAAAGGTAGCATTAAAACTTTTAATACTAAATTAAAGGCTTTGTGTGGAAATATGGAAGCTACAAACAATATGCAAATAATTCTAACTTGTCAATAATCTTGGCATCGGTGATAGTGGAGGTCCTATAGCCTCTGTGAATATTTGGCGCATTATTTTACGATGCATGTTTCCAAACATTATTTACGATAACACGCTATAGAGTATAATAATAAAGTAGTTTAAATAAAAACAGTGATTGAATAGTATAATAGGAATTTTTTATAATGGAATATAGAATGATGTATATTTTATTATTTATTGGTGAATGAGATTAAAAAGCCTTTTCATTAAATAAAATTCGACAAAAACACTTATCAAGGTTTTAAGGTTGTTAAAGAAATGCTCATAAAATCGTTGAAATTATTTTTATTGTTACAAATTTATAAATAATTATTGTATGTGTCTTAAAATATCTCAGATCGGAAATACTCACATTTTGGGCAAAAATTGTGGTATTTAGACGTGCTATACGTTAAAAGCGGGTTTTCTAATGATTTGGTGAATTGGCAATGTTTGGGCGAAAAAACTTGGCGACTTGGAGAGATTTTTGGCTACTTGGCGAGAATTAGATACTTCTGGAAACATCCATCACCTAAGCTCTAGGACCAATATTTAGCGAGATAGCCTAGAAGCTTCCAGAACCTTTGCGAAATTAGTATATTTCCCCGCCAAGTCTGGTATAAATACCGCAGCCAGACATAGTTAGTTTTGGTGAAGACAGTGAGTGAAGACGATTAGTCGTGACTACTAGTCTAGAGGAGCTGTTCTCTGACTGAGATATTTGAGACCAGTGATTGGAAGCTGTTACTTATTGTATACGACGAATTGTAGTTGTATAATTGTGATTGTTACAGCTGGTATATCTAGTGGAATTTTTACAAATAAAAGTCTTGTGTTCATTGAGTGGTTGCTTTCTTCAACTCTCAATCCACACGAACCCCGAAGCTCGGTACAACTGGTGTTAGAAGCGGGGTTGAAGAGTTGATGCAGCGTGTCACAAGAAAAATGGATTTGAATTTAATGAAAAGCCTTCTCGAAAAATTAACGGAGCAGATGGCTGAGATGAAAGCTGGACAAGAAGAGATGAAAGCTAGACAAGAAGTGATGAAAGCTGGATAAGAAGAGATTAAAACCGAGATGACGAAAGAGATAAGATCTGGGCAGGAGAGCTTAAAAAGGACATTGTAAGTGTTAAAGAAGAATTCTCCAACATCATTCAGGAGAAGATGAATGCAGTGGAAGTTAAGGTAACTTCAGTTGAAACTAAGGTTTTGGAGATCGAAGAAAACAATGAAGAAGCATTAGACAATATGAATAAGGAGATTGAAAGCTTGAAGAAATAAATGTCAAACAGACATGAGGAACCCAATGTGACATTTATGCCTTCCCCAGCCTCGATAAAACGCTCAACATTCGATGGAAAATCATCCTGGCAAGTATACAAGACCCAGTTTACGATGGTAGCGAAAGCTAATGGATGGAATCCCCGTGTCCAAGCTTTTCACCTGGCGGCTTCTTTAAGAGGAGACGCGGCCGATGTCCTCGAGAAGCTTCCGGAAGAGGAGAGGCACGATTTCCAAGCCCTATCGAGTGCGCTTGAGCTGCGGTTTGGAGAAAAGTGCAATAAAGAATATAGCAGATTACAGTTAATATCCCGCTATGAAAAAGAGGGTGAAAGTCTACGATATTCAGCGACTTTCCCATTTAGCATTTTCGGACTGCCCAGCTGAGACACATCAAGATCTGGCTCTCCATCACTTTATCGATAGTGTGCGGGATCCGGAGATACAGAAAGCACTTAGACTCGCCGATGTCAAAGATATCGGATCTGCTGTAGTCTACGCACTTAAGATAGAGGCTGCCCAGCAGGCCGCGCGTAAAGACCGGCACTCAATCAGAGCCGTCTCTGCTACTGATACAGACTATGATCTGAGAAAACGAATTGAAGATCTGGAGAGAAAATTCCGTAGCTTAGAACTGAGTAAAGGTGGTAGAAACATGAAAATTCAGTGTTGAACTTGCGGTGCAGTCGGATACGTCCGTAGAGACTGTCCGAAACCAAAAGATAGTGGAACTGATCTTTCACCACAGCAGGGAAACTAATATGTGGCCATCTCGCGGGGCAGAGATGTCCAGAGAGTCAGATGCCCCATTTTAAATTGTTTCACATTTCTTCCGTAAGTGACGGAGACAACGGACTTTTCGTTATGGGACATGTCAACGAAGTTCCCTTCAGAATGTTAATCGATACTGGAGCCAACGTAATCATCATTAGGACAGATCTGGCTCGCAAACTTGGTGAGAAACACATCTGGACGGCGCCCTGCATTACCCTCCAAACTGTGACTGGTGATAAGATTAAAGTGCATGGAAAAGTCAATCTAAATATTGCATTTGGTAATGCCGTGTATGGCATATGTCGCTGATATAAATAACGATTGGATTTCCTCAAAGAAAATCATTTCAAGTTAGATTTTAGAAATAATCAACTACACTCGTGTTCTGAAGACATAGCGATTTTTAAGACGATATATTCAAATATTAAAAGTCCATCATATAACTGTAAAGAGTGAAACAACATTACCACCAAGAACTGAGACGATAGTTTCCGGAGCTCTTTCAGAAGATAATAATTTTCATTATGGATTGATTGAAGATCCAGATTCTGACAATAGCGTTAAATGAGTGCTAGTGGCTTCTTCACTCGTCGACCTTTCACGAAATGTAAATCCCGGTAAGAGTTCCTAATCTAAGCGATAAGGCAAAACTAATAAAAGAAGTGCTGGCGACTTGTACTCCAGTGACTTGTTTTAACAGAAATTGTCATGTCATACTATCTGAGCCTCCTGAAACTCTAATTAATGAACTCCTTCAGAATGCAGAGTTAGATGATAACAAGAGGAAGGCTGCAAGAAATCTATTATTAGAATTCGGAGATCTCTTTTCCAAGAAATCAGATGATGTTGGGCGAACCAAAATAACGCAGCACTGAACAGATGCATGAAATTATCCACCCATTAAACAACATCCGAGAAGACTACCATTCGCTAAGCAGCAAGAGGTAAATAATCTTCTGATGGAAATGCAGCAGAATGACATCATTGAGCCACCAGAGAGTCCTTGGGCTTCACCTATTGTTTTGTTCGGAAGAAAGATGGTTCTACCCGATTCTGCGTTGACTATCGTCGATTTAACAACAACACTAAAAAAGATAGTTACCCTCTTCCTATGATTGACGATACACTTGATGCTTTATCCGGAAATCAATGGTTTTCGATTTTGGATCTCAAGAGTGGTTACTGGCAAGTAGAGATACATCCTGAGGATCGGGACAAGGACATTGGCAGTTCAAGTTATGCCATTTGGCCTTTGCAATGCACCTGTAAAGTTTGAACGCCTGATGGAGACAGTATTACAAGAACTTTCCTACGAAGCCTTTGTTTGGTATATTTGGATGATATCATCATTGTAGGGCATACATTCGAAGACCATCTAAGAAACATCCGAAAGGTGCTGGAAAAATTAAAAATGGCCAACTTGAAGCTGAATCCTTGAAAATGTAATTTATTTCGACGTGAAGTAAGCTATCTGGGATACATTATCTCTGATGAAGGTGTAAGAACAGATCCTGAAAAGATCTCTGCAGTTAAGGACTGGAGTCGTCCAGAAGGTGTCCACCAATTAAGAAGTTTTCTTGGACTATGCACGTATTACAGGAAATTTGTTAAGGATTTTTCAAGTATTGCCTGACACCTTTACAAGTTGACAGAAGTTAAACAGAGATTTCTATGGACAGATGAATGTGAGAAAGCTTTTAAACAATTGAAGGAGGCGTTGACATGTTCGCCCGTTCTTGCATATCTCCAGCCCGGAAAATTATTCATTTTAGACACAAATGCCAGCAACGAAAATATCGGAGCTGTTTTGTCGCAGGAAATTGATGATAAAGAATATGTCATTGCTTATTGGAGTAAATGTTTGTCGAAATCGGAGCGAAATTATTGTACAACCAGGAAGGAATTGCTAGCAATCTTTAAAGCCATAGAACATTTCCACCATTATCTCTATGGTAGAAAGTTCTTGCTTCGGACAGATCACGCATCCTTAACCTGGCTTTTAAATTTTAAAAATCCAGAAGGACAGATAGCCAGATGGATTCAACGAATCCAGGGGTTTGACTCTGAAATACGTCATTGCAAAGGCATTCTTCATAGAAATGCTGATGCTTTATCAAGGAGACCGTGTAATGGAAGCTGCCGACATTGTTCTAGAGTAGAGAAGAATTGTCAATTAGTAAATCCTTCTGTACGCCAAGTTACTGTTTCACCGCCATCGTAACCAGTCCCATGGAGTGATGAAGGACTTAGAGAAGCCCGAAAAGAAGATCCAGATATAAATCCAATTTTTGAATTAAAAGAATCTTCCAGTATGAGACCAAGTTGGCAGGACATCTCCACCTACAGTCCTGCTACTAAACAATATTGGGCTATTTGGGACTCACTCCATATTAGAAATGGCGTGTTATACAGAAAATGGGAGTCCGATGATGGACGTAATTTCAAATGGCCGCTTGTTCTTCCAAGAATTTCAGTTGTTTTGAAAGAATTGTACAGTAGCTCAACTGGAGGCCACTTCGGAGTAATGAAGACTCTTCAAAAAGTTCGAAAACGCTTCTATTGGAGCTAAACTAGACAAGATGTAGAGAAATTGTGCCAATCTTGTGATGACTGAGCGGCACGTAAGGGACCACAGAAACGTAGCTGAGGAAGGTTGCAGCGGTATAATGTAAGAGCACTCTTTGAGCGGATAGCATTGAACCTTATGTGTCCTTTACCACGATCTTCAAATGGCGACAAATACATCCTAGTTGTCATGGACTACTTTACTAAGTGGCCTAAAGTATTTTCAATCCCTGATTAAGAAACGACTACAGTAGCCGAGGTTCTAGTGCAGCAATGGGTTTCCAGATTCGGCGCGCCCTTACAAATTCATTCAGATCAAGGGACAAATTTCACCTCTGCTGTGTTTAAAGGAATATGTCAAATTCTCGGAATGGACAAGACGAAGACCACGCCATTACACCCGCAATCGGATGGCATGGTAGAGAGGTTTAACCGAACAATCTTAAATATTCTCTCATTTATGGTTTCCAGAAATCAGCAAGATTGGGATTTGAAGATACCGCTGTTTCTGCTTGCATATCACAGTGCTGTCCATGAGACTACCGGATATACTCCATCACAAATGCTCTTTGGTCGCGAACTTCATCTCCCTCGTGATCTTCAGTTTGAAGTCACCCGCATACATCTTCATCGCCAGAGGAGTACCTTCGAGGCCTTCAGGCACGTTCTTAAGATGTCCATAACTTTGCACGAGACCGAATCAACCTGGCGACCGAAAGAATAAAGACAAGGTATGACACAAGAGCGACAGGACATGAATTTCAGGAAGGTGATAAAGTTTGGTTGTGGAACCCGATTTGACGTAAAGGACTTTCTCCAAAGTTTCAAGCCAACTGGGAAGGTCCCTACACAGTCCTGAAAGGACTGAATGACGTCGTGGTTCGTATAAGGAAATCCTCTTCTTCAAAACCAAAGGTAGTACATTATGATAGATTAGCTTCTTATTGTAATGTAAAGTAAAAATTAATATACCATAGTCTCTTTGTAAATAGTATAGATAATTTTAATATTTTCTATAATTTTTTTTTATGTATTTTTAATTGTTTGTGTATGTAATGTGTTCTGTATTCTCTTAAAATGTAAATTCTTTTATATTAAATTTGGCCTCCTGTCAAGGGATTGTACTGCTCGGGACGTGCAGTCCTTAAGAGGGGGGCAATGTTACAAATTTATAAATAATTATTGTATGTGTCTTAAAATATCTCAGACAGACCGGAAATAATCACATTTTGGGTAAAAATTGCGGTATTTAGACGTGCTATATGTTAAAAGCGGGTTTTCTAATGATTTGGTGACTTGGCGAGAAATAGATACTTCTGGAAACATCCATCACCTAAGCTCTAGGACCAATATTTAGCGGATAGCCTAGAAGCTTCCAGAACCTTTGCGAAATTAGATTTCCCCGCCAAGTCAGGTATAAATACCGCATCCCGACATAGTTTTGGTGAAGACAGTCAGTGAGTGAAGACGATTAGTCGTGACTGCTAGTTTAGAGAAGCTGTTCTCTGCCTGAGGTATTTGAGACCTGTGATTGGAAGCTGTTACTTATCGTATCTGACGAATTGTATCTGTATAATTGTGATTATTACAGCTGGTATTTCTAGTGGAATTTTTACGAATAAAAGTCTAGTGTTCATTGAGTGGTTGCTTTCTTCAACTCTCAATCCACACGAACCCCAAAGCTCGGTACATTATTATTTGAGTTACATTAGTGTTGAATATTCCACTTGATATTAAATTATAATCTCTGTAATGCTTTATTTGTCAGTTATATTTTATTTATTTATATAAATTGTAACGCATGACTTAAAAAATTTAATTGCTTAAATATTTTACTTTATTCATATTTTTCACAATAATTAATTTTTATCAGATAGGTAGCATAAATCTAATATATTATATCCCAATTCATTTAGTTAAACTACTTATATGCAAATGAATATTCACCTTGTCTAGAAAAAATGAGTACTTTTAAATTAAGGATGGTTAAAAAAATTGATAGGTTTAAATGTCTTCATTAACAAAAAATAATGATAGTATTAAAATATATTGTTGATTGTGTTAAATAGTAACTCTATGTAAATGGTATTAATATAACTGAATTTAAAATATTGCGTTTAATAGATTAGGATCAAAATAGTTCTTTAAAATATTTTCTTAAAATTATTTCTTTTTTAAACAATGACAAGTAAATCAAATGGAATCATTGACATTGAGTATAATATTGTTTGTATTTGGGTCACAAAAATAAACACATTATATTATGTTATAGTTTTATAATTATTGATTTCTTGTGTGTATTTAGGTGTCTCAGGGGCGAGGTACTTTAACACTTGAATGAGTATATATGAACAATTTAGTGCAGGTTTTTTTAGCTCCTGGTTGAGTTATATGTAAGTGTTATATCTTATTCCCATTTTGTCTTTGATAGAATAAAAGCATTACTGTTAACGAGATCAGAGTTTG
Organism: Latrodectus elegans; assembly: GCA_030067965.1. Lineage (NCBI taxonomy): Eukaryota > Metazoa > Arthropoda > Arachnida > Araneae > Theridiidae > Latrodectus > Latrodectus elegans. The sequence goes on along the minus strand of CM057813.1, from coordinate 66,738,367 downwards.
CATTGTGATTATGAACTTCACTTTGATAAAGAATTAAGGAAACTCATTGAATATTCAGACTTGCTAACTATTGTATTGTTATAGAAGTATCATTCTGATTTAAGAATTACTCCGAAATATCCAAAAAAACTAAAACACCTGAAGCTATGTTTATTTGTTTTACTGAAAATGAAGAACATCGGAACAATCTTTGATTGATGTTCATTGGAACTTAGCGACATTAAAAGCTATTGTCTCCATTATTCCAAAAATTTGATTTCTATTCAGAATAAGTCCACCTAGAGAAGGGTATCATATTTCTCCGATTATTCAACATTATTTGCAGCCTTACCTTGAAAGTAAAAAGTTGGCGTTCTGGACACTTTCTTTGATTTGTATATTTACTACAGTAGAATAATATATGATCTAAATCGCTGCATACCCTGCATATTTTTTTATCTGATACCCATTTACACTGCAGACGCTTTAAGACTCTGCATATTTGGTGAATTTTATATTCTGTTAAATTGAATCGATGTAAAAGGGCTAGAGTATTGACATTCGTGTTATAAATCTTGCAACTAATAAGCCCTCCCTTCGAGAGGTAAGAGATTCTCGCATATAGTTCTTGATGCTGGTATAGTTCCAATTATGTCGTTATATTTACTGGTTAAATATATAAATGCATAGGCATGATTTATGTTATTTCTGTGGAGCCTCTTCAGATCTTCGGGTGAAATCCAAGGAAGTTATATATCTGCTTCTGTTACTAATTTAGCTAGTTTATCAGCTGTTTCGTTTATAAAGATTCCTTGTGGACAGGAACCCAAATGCTCTTTAGGTGAGAATAAAATTCTGCTGCTTGGTATGACTTGTTTCTTAAACGAAGAATAACTTTTTTTATAATTATTATAGCATTGTTTAGAGCCTAAAGAACAGATTTACTATTCGTGAAAATCTAGTTCGGTATCTTAAAAGCTATTAAGTCGTCAATTGCCTGGCATGTTGCTAGAGCCTCTGCTGTAGATATTGAGTTTGTATTACTAATTCGGAATCTGATTGTCTGGTATTGAGATCATACAGCGATTAAGCAATCGCTGCATGCGTAAGCAATCGCTCATGTTTGGATGCATCAGTTGAAATTATATGAACTGGCTTAAAGTATTCACTAAGGAATTCCTCGAATAACGGTAGCATTTGATAATTTTCTAAAGATCTGTTCTGAAAACCAAAGTTTTCTATATGTATGAAAATGGAGGCAGACAATGTTAGCAAAAAGGGACTAGAGGAAAAAATGGAGGCTTCGCACTGAATTTTATAACCCCAAAGTTATTGGCCACTGCGATACATAATGTTGTGTGACAGAAAGGAAACATCACTTCTTTGGGAGATAGATTTGAATATTCGAAAAATAAGATATGGGTCTTGCTGCGATTTACAGACACTATCCCAGTAATTTTTTTAGAATACCTGATAACTTGTTTTAATTTGGCTGAAAATTTCTTATTATGAATACAAGAAATATTATCTAGTTGTTTTTTTTAACTTTTTTCAAACACAGTCGTTCCAGAAACAAGAAATTATTGCAAATACAGTTCCACCAGCGGGAGGGGGAATTATTTTTAAATAACTTTTTCGACTGCGTATTTTCATTGATTATAGGAGTAATATATTTTTTCCATTTGTAATAAGATGTTAAACTTATAAGTTTGGTTTCTTGATTTACTGATTCTCTAATTTTATCCCCTCGGTAGATTTTGCCCATTTGAGGAGAGATAGGTTTGAAATTGATTTCAATAAATATAGGAAAATGATCACTATCGTAGGAATCATCTGAAACATACATTGTAGATCAATTGAATACGTCAGTAAAAAAATACGAGATAAATCTATTAAAGAAAAGGATACTCTTGTCGATTCATGAGTTGGAGACGAATCGTTCAAAATGCAGAGGTTTATGTTCTTCGAATCATGTTCCTAAAGCTTCTCCTGCTAATGTGTTACTTTTACCGTCCACCTGCATGATTGCTCATATCTTTTCCTCCCCATTACGTATGTTGTATATTAAAATCCCCGAGCATAAGGCATGGTTCAGACTGGATACTTTGAAGGCATTTAAAAAGTTTAAATTAAAAATTCCCTTGGAGGGAATAGAAATTAATAATATGGAGTTTTACGTTATTATGATGAATTTTCACACCCTTGATTTCATTATTTAGTAGATCGTTTTCTTCTAAATTTACGACTTGAGATGGGATAGCTTTAGAAACTGCTATCATCAAACCTCCACCTGCATGATTGCTCATATCTTTCTTGTATACGATTTCTTTGGGTGCATGTATATAGTGGTAAGGTTTTAGGAAGGTTTCTTTGAAGGCAAAGATATCTGAGTAAACTAAGTCATCCACATTTGAAATACATATTTTTTTATTAAGAATACCTCTTATATTTCATTATGCCACTTTCATAGGAGAAGAAATTGCAACTATTAAGTCTATTTTGCCTCTATAATCTATAGGAGTAAACTCAAAAAATTTATATTCTATATTCTTAAAAGCCAAAGTAATTTGAAGATTTGTTAAAAATAATTCTGATTTCTATTTTTTGATTAATTCATAGTTAACCTTCTTGGTGGTTTTGGTAAACCCTTAAACTGCTCTAAGCTTGTGATATTAATATGAGGCAGATGAATGTAGTCTTCAATATCTATCTCGTTATTCATTATAGTATTACGTATCTCTTTTGTTACTTTATTAGCTTTGGTTAAGTTACTTTTTAATTACTTTAAAGGCTTATAGGAAAGGGCTGTAAAAAGTTTCAAACATCATTTTAAACGGGTAGTAAACAAAGTTAACCGTACCCATGAAGAGTTACTCACAATTATGGTACAGGTAGAAGGAATGCTAGTCCTTTAACTCCTCTTTCTTCAGACATCGATGAACTTGGTATATTAACACCAGCTCATTTTCACATTGGTCGACCTGTTACAGCACTAGTTGAGCCAATTTATATGAATTCAAATGAAACCCATCTAAACAAATCGGAAAGAACTGTAAAAACAGCGCTATCTATTTAAAAACACTGGAGTCTTAATTATTTAAATAATTAACAATGAAATAAATAGATTTTTTGAAAGGAAAATATTAAACTAGATGATATGCTTTAGTTTTAAGGGAGAGAATATATATATATATATATATATATATATATATAAATATATATGCCAACAAATAAATGGCTTATGGGTAGAATAGTTAAATGGAAAAGATGGGATGGTAAGGATAATTGATCTGAAAATGCAAGCTGGTATTTTTGAACGAAGTGTTTCTAAATTGTGCCCATTATCTATTGATGTATAAAAATTGTATAATCTTTTTTTCGAATATTTCATAAAATTTGTCTTATTAGTAGTTTTAAAGAATTTATAAATGCTTCAACAATATTGTAATGAAAATATATACTGTTTCTGTTTATTCTTATGTTCACCGTGTTTCACAAAAAATGGAATACATATATAATGTAACCACCTTGTATATAATGTACTGAACTGTTTGCAAGGCAAGTGGGGTGGGATGTTGATGCACGAGCGGAGATACTCGAGCAGCAGGGCCCTCTTTATAAACAATTTATTCCTCCTCTTACTACTGAGGAGAATGGAGATCGACTGACTGTCAGCTCATACTTATTTGCACTTCCTCATTTTACTTACACTCACTTACTATTTACTGCTTTTTAATTGTTATTGTCATTAAAAAATAAATAAGAAATGTATGCTATGTCCGTCATTAGGTATACACATTTTAACACTCGTTCAAACATTTGAATTTATGGACTAACAACTATTGTGATTAAATTTAAAACATTTATGGCATTTCCGTGGTATGTCGACCAAAATTTCAATTTTATGATTCATTATGTATAGTTTGATTGAATCAGATAATTGTGCTCCCAGAATAGTCATTAAAATAGGACTATTCGAATAATTATGATTTTTGATGTTTATTTTTTCAGCAATTTCATTAAGAGGTATTGAGCACGGTATACCGTAAATTGGAAATTTGGTTGTAATACTTTCTCAAACTATTCGGATATCAAGTAGGGGGGGGAGGTTGTAGTTCATTAATTCCAATGATTTTTAAAGCAACTTTTGGATCTGTGAAATTGATGTAAAAATTCTTCCGTCTCTTGTATAATTTAAATAAGATTCTTTTTATATTTTAGGATTTTAATTTGCTTTTTTTTTTTTTGGTCATTTTTTGAAATTGCTTTAGCTGCCTTAGATTTAAGAAAGATTTTAAACAGTGATGCGCCATTTTGGTATGAAAATTTTATAATTTCTTCAGCCTTCCACGACTCTAAAATAATTGGGATTTTTTAGTTTGATGCTTTATCTTTTACATTTTTCCATGACGAAGTTTTCAAATTAAAATTCTTTGCTCTAAAGATTATAATAATGTGTGTGTGTGAACTCTTACCTTTACTAAAGTAAGATAATAATAAAACAAAATTTGAGAATTATTGACTTGTAAGTTTCTTGAATTTGTGAATGGACCAAATTTAGCTTTAACTTAGCACTAGTATTACAGGTATTCCTCGGAATAACTTGTTTCACATTGTCAATTGTGAAATCAACAGCCATCATAATAAATACATTTTTTTTTTCGAAACTGTATTGAATGATTTCAATAAAGTGTGAATCTCAATATTCAATGCCTAGTAGTATAATTTGTTTAAAAATTAATTCTTACTTACAAATATGATTAATGGTAGCTTTCCTTTTATCTAATAATATATCATTGCAAAGTAGTATCCAATTAAAGGCTTTTTTTACCTGAAAAATGCAAATTTTACTTCATGTTATGTCACAATAAGCATTTACACATCATAAAGCTCATGTAACACTAATTTAGATCGTCCATATTTAAATTTTAAGGCAATTTTTAATTCACCAAATCAGAATATTAAAAGCAAATGTTAATCTTTTATCAAAAGCAATTATGTTGACCATTGATTAGTGACCATGAGGAAAAATGTTTGAATAGATGGCTCTGTCGCCTGCTATTATGTAGAGATGTTTCGCACTTTAGATTTTGTTTCGATTGAGGGAGGAAGTTCTCCCAATTTTTCGATGGAATGCTAAGTTCCTTTAGATTTCTAGACTATAATTCATCGTTTTGAATTTATATGTATTTGTGTTAATATTGTGTGTACCATTTATGTTTATTAAAATAGTTTTTGCTTATAGTATATGATCTCTTGTTTACTTTCCCGAGCCGTCTTTCGATTTTAGATATTATTTAGATTATAAATTTTACAGATAGATATAAATTTCTTCATGGTGCATCGGCCGGGAAAGGATCATATATTATTTTTGGTACATATGATAGATAACTTGGACTTTGACTGTAAGAGAGGAAAGGCTGTTGGGCCTATTTGAACGCAGGATTTTAAGAAGTATCTTTGGAGGTACAAAGAAAAACGGTGTCTGGCGCAGAAGATACAATACAGAAATCTACCGAATGTACAAGGAGCCAGACCTTATACATCGCATTAAAGAAATCCGTCTTAATTGGGTTGGACATGTTATTAGAACGAAGGACAATAAAGGACTAAGGCAAATTTTTTTTTCAAAACCCATCAGTGTAAGAAGAAGAGGAAGACCAAAGCTGAGATGGGTGGATGCAGTCGAAGAAGACTGTAGGGTCCTCGGAACGAAAAATTGGAGGAGTTTGGCTGCCAGTAGAAGTTGTTCAGAAGGCCTTGGCCCACTCTGGGCTGGCGCGCCTTGAATGATGATGACACACGATAGATTATTAGATTCGAATTTAAAAATTTGGTTGGATCATATAAAATTTGGATTACTGCCTTTTGCACCACCTATGCAATTTGCGAAGACAGCTAAAGTAGGATCTCACCTTTTTTATTCTTTGCATGCAAGATTGAAAGAAATTGAAAATGGAAATAGAAAAACGAAGAAAAACAGATACTTTGTGAGGAGTGCTGTTACTAAATTAGTAAATCAAATCGAAAACTTAATAAAAACCGAAGAATTTGATTTGTTAGAAGAATGTGTAAATCAACTTACTCATAAAAGTGAAACGTTGAAACAATTAGATAAGCAAATTGATAATTTATTCAAGGTAGAAGAATTCAAAGCCTGCTATTCATGAATATGCCGATAAAATATCGCTAGTTATTTTCCGTGCTCAAAAACGATTAAATCAAAATAACTTTGTAAATATTAACTCCTCTGAAACACTGAACTTTCATTCAAATCAAAACTCCTATTACGAAAGTAAACAAGTAAAGCTCCCTGAATAAAACATTAAAAAAATTCTTCGGTGATATAGCACATTTTACTAGTTTCTGGAATACATTCAAAGTTTCTACTGATGACAAAATTTTATTAACAAAAATTGATAAGTTTTACTATTTAAAGTCATATTTAGGTGGACCAGCGTGAATGTCATTGAAGGTTCCGAAATATTGGATGATAATTATGATTCAGCTGTGAAAATTTTAAAAGAATGATTTGGCCGTAAAAAATAATAATAAATCATCATATGAATAAATTGTTAAATCTCTCCCCCGTATACAAATCGCATGATATTTTGAGATTAAAAAGAATGTATGATGAAATTGAAATTAATATGAGAAGTTAACAGTCTTTAGGATGAACCTAAATCTTATAGTTCAATGCTTATTACTGTTATATTAAAAAAATTACCAAGTGATTTAACGTTAGATTATAACAGACAAAATATAAAAGATTCTTCAGCTCCTGATATTCATAAATTGTTAAATTTTATCGAACTCGAAATAAAAAGCAGGGAAACACTTCCATTTTCGAGAAAAAACCACCCGAAAAACAGGTCAGATTGATCCCACTCTTGAAGGAGAAAAAGACTGAGTCATCTACTTATAGCTTTTCCGTACCTCGAACTAATAAATCTTGCTTGTTTTGTAGAAAATACCACCCGGCGGAAAACTGCAACTTAAGCATCGAAGAAAACAGAAACAAACTAAAAGCTTTCGACAGATGTTTTTCGTGCCTTGGCGTAAAACATAGAATTAAAGACTGTAATTCCGGACTGATCTGTAACACGTGTGGAGGGAAACACCACCATATTATTTGTTTTAAGTTGTTGAAGGATAAAAATGCTGAGGCTCGGGAATCAGAAGTTGAGCCGTCAATAATTTCTGCGGTTTCGCACAATGAAAGAAATAAAATATTATCACAAACATGCTACGTTAAAGTAAAATCGAAAGGTAATAATAAATTACTCGCTTATTGTTAGATAACGGCTCAATGCGCTCATTTATTTATCAAAAACCTGTTGGTAAATTAAAATTCGTGAAAATAAGAAAAGAAAAATTATCAGTGTTTACTTTCGGTAGCAAAAAGGCTATAAGCAAAATTCATGGTGTAGTTCGTGTGACATTAGAACAAAGATTCTTTTCTAGCTCAAAAATAGAAATAGAAGCATTAGCTACAGATGAAATATCAGGATCAGACATACTACCCCCTGAAACAAAAGTAATAAATGAAAATATGAAGTTAAGAAATTATACCCTTGCTGACTCCCCTGATTGTACTGAACTTGTAACCATTTTGATTGGGGCAGATTACTATTACAGCATTGTGAGTGGTAAAATCAAACATTTGAATAAAATTTTTGTTGCTGCTAAGTATTTTTGATTGGTGCCTACAAGGCAAGAAAACTGATAATCACACTTCTCTCATATTTAATGTAGCGATAGAGGAAATTTCGAAACAAATAGAAAAAATTTGAGATTTGTAAAACTCTGGTTTACAAATCTCAAATTTTTTCTATTTGTTTTTATTGTAAATTTTTTCTATTGATAAAAATAACGAAGATAGTTCTTTCGAGATTAAAGTTTTGCCCAGTTTTGAGTCAAATATTAAATATGAAAATCAAAGTTACATAATTCGATTGCCCTGGAAACTAGATAAACAAAATTTAAATAATAATAGAGAAATCGCTGAAGCAAGATTTGACAGGTTACGAAGAAAATTATTTAGAAATCCCAAATTATTTGAAGAATACAAAGAAGTGTTAGATGATTACAGAAAACAGGAAATTATCGAGTTAGTGCCCGATCCGAATGAAATGGAAAACGTTACGTTTTATCTGCCATATAGAGAGATCCTCATGGATGATCGTGTGACCAGTAAATTGCGTTTGGTCTTTGATGCTTCTGCTAAGTCTTCGAAATCTCTTTCCTTAAATGACTGTTTGCATGTTGGTCCAAATTTGTATCCAGAAATTTTTGACATTCTTTTGAGATTTAGACTCAAACCTCTAGCTTTTACAAGTGACATGTGGCAAGCCTTTTTGAATATTTTAGTCCACGAAAAAGATAGAGATGTTACACGATTTCTCTTTACTGAGGACCCAACAAAAAATTCTGAATCATCTATAGTGTACAGATTCACTAGAGTTTTGTTCTGGATAAATAGTAGCCCTTTCTTATTTGCAAGGACAATTCACTTAGAAAAGTATTTTGAAAAGAATCCTGAAACTGTTTCTTTCTTAAAAGATAATATCTACGTGGACGATATTATCGGAAGTCATGGGACTGTAGAACAAGCTTTGTCCATTTCATTAGAATGTAAAAAGATTTTGTCAAGCAAGTTTGCAGTTGCATAAATGGCGAACCAGTTCCAAAGATTTCCGAAAATTATGGAAAGAGAATAATATAATTTCAATTGATGATTCCGTAACCATAGGAGAAAAAAATCTTCCTTATATAGTTTTGGGTATAGCATGGGATAATTGTAAAAATTTGTTTTAGTTTGACATACGTGGATTGATTGAATTTGTGTCTAAGAGAATAGACATTAAGAGATTTATACTACAAGTCTTAGGACGAATATTTGACCCATTGGGATTTCTGGGACCATTTACTTTGCGAATCAAGTGTCTGATGCAAGATGTTTGGTCTTCAGGTATTATATGGAATGTCGACCTGCCTATTGATTCAATTACTTCTTGGAAGAGTTGTTGCAATGTAATTTTCAGTGACAAATTCCTAAATTTTATCGCTAAAGAAAGAATAATTTGTAAAAATATAATAGAACGGGCTGCTATGGGGGGAGGCTTTTATGAATGATTAGTGAAATCTGTTAAAGAATGCTTAAAGAAAATCAGTAAGGCTCTACTAAGCTATGAAGAACTTATGACTCTTCATTTTGAAGTAGAAGCCGTACCCAAATGCGTTCTTTGACTTGTGTGTATAATGAAAACAATGAGCCACAGCCACTGACATCTATGCACTTTTTGAATTTTATAGTCATCGAAAAATTATTTATCCAATAACATTTGTAGAACTTATTGAAAATGGATCAAATAGATCATCAATTCTGAAAAGGAAAAAATATTAAATTTTTCTTATGGAGCAATTGTGGCATAAATGGAAGCATCAGTACCTCTTAGACCTGAAAACTGCTCATTCTATTAAAAATCCTCATCCTCAAAGTGAGCTAAAAGTCGAGGATGTTGTGCTTATAGAAGATAATATCAAAAATAAGTTACTTTTGTAGCTAGGCATCTATCTATTCGATAAAACTTATTTTGGTAGGGATAACAAAGATCGTTCCTACGAAGTGAAAACTGCTAACGGGCTGTTAAAAAGAACAGCACAACATCTCTACCCATTGGAACTTTGAGTACTTTTAACATTTCTTGAACTTTATTTGGAACTTTAAATTTGAATTATTTGAACTTTAAATTTATATTTCATTTCTTCTTTATTACCGCAAATTTCACTTCTAAAAGTAAACATTTGAACTATTATAAATATTTTTACAATTTTAGAAACTCAAATTCAAAACTTTTTAATGTTATCAAAATGTTTAGAAAAATTAATCAGTCTTGAATTTTTAAATGAATGATTAAGAATTTGTCTATTGATTTCATATATTTTTATGTGTTTTTGAATTCATTGATATTGTCATTTATGTGCTAATAATTTTTGTTTAAACTTTTACAATTGATATTTTTAATAACTGTTAAGTGTTTGTTAGTATTAGTCTTAAATTTAAATTTTCAATTAGTGAACTCTGTAAAGAGTTCAGGTGGGGAGTGTGAGGAAAAATGTTTGAATAGATGGCTCTGTCACCTACTATTATGTAGAGATGTTTCGCACTTTAGATTTTGTTTCGATTGAGGGAGAAAGTTCTCCCAACTTTTCGATGGAGCACTAATTCCCTTAGATTTCTAGAATATGATTCATCGTTTTGAATTTATATGTATTTGTGTTAATATTGTGTGTACCATTTATACTTATTAAAATTGTTTCTGTTTATAATATATGATCTCTTTTTTACTTTCCCGAGCTGTCTTTCGATTTTAGATATTATTTAGATTATAGATTTTACAGATAGATATAAATTTCTTCAACCATATCCAGAAAAGCTTTGTAATTGCTAAAACTCTTCTTCGAATTGTTATAAAATTTTCTCTGTAACTATTCACTTCAATAAGTATTCAACTGTATAACATATGTTTATGATCAGATCAAATTATTTTAGTTAAAATAGTTAACAATTGGAATCATATAAAAAATAGTTTAATACTTTGATAATAGCAATATTAGTTGTTATATAATCAATTTGACTAGATACATTTTTTCCTCTAAACTTTTTAAAATTGAAAAACATTTTCGGTTAGAAAAAAATTGGGGTTAGAGTCCGTATATGTAATGTGTGTTTTTGTAAAAAGGTTATTTTCTTTATTTTAATAATTTTTAATACTAAATTTATAGGTCCTGTTCTTTAGTCTTAGCTGCTTACTGTGAAAAGAAAACAAATTGAAGATCGTGGTGGGTAGACTTGCTGGGCAATTAATCCTCCAGAAATGCTTAGATCAGGATGTTGAAAATGCAAATGAATGAAGTGTATTATTTAGTTTGTGAAAGTATATGCATTTTGTGATATAAAAATTTTGAAATAAGCTACTGTAATGTCGAAACATCTTCGAGATCGAACTCTTGCATTTATGTAACGTTGCATTTTGCCCAAAGTTATGCAAGCATTATATTCTTATTTATGTTGTTTTTTTGTCTAAATTAAATACTGCATTTGTAAGTTTAACAGCAAGACATAAATTTAAATTAAAAATTTAACTGAAAATTTAAGTAAGTTCGAAACGTTTTTTTATACACTTTTGTTAAAGTCAAAGTAGTTTATTGTAAGTCAGAAATAAAATTATAAGAAATATCTTTCTTGAATGATTATATTTTTTAAGAGCATAATATTTTTTTATAGTTTCTAGCAGAAAGATGGCAACATTTAATTTTTTATTTTATTGGAATTTAACTAATTGAAAAGTACTATATTTTAGTGAAATATAAGTAGTGCAAAATATAACAAAGTAATTACATATTTATTTTAAGAAATTGTCAATTTAAAATATATCAAAATGTTTAGCAATCCAAAAATTGGATTTCCTTTCATAATTGTGTATCAAGAGAATGTTTCTCATCAATCTACAACAAATAATTTAATACATCTCCCTCATAAAATATAGCTAATGTTAATAAAACAAAAATTTCCTTCACCTACTTCAAGTCAAACGAAATTCTTCTATTATGTACAACTATGATTTAATTTTCATATTTATTTGCAGTGAACGACACATGCGTCATTTTTAATCAAAGTATCTATCATCTAACTAACAGACTCTAGTTGGTTCAACATGTGTATCTCACTAATCCCTTGTAATTTTAAACCTAATTTATAATTACAACCTATAAACTGGCAATTGAGTATATAGCACTTGAATTATCTGTTCAGCAATTCACCAGTTAGACTATCATCAGAATCATGGATGTATTTATTGATTTGAAATTCACTTAAAATTTAGGTTCAGATCGGATTAGTCTTTGTCTGCAAAAATTCAATCTTCTGAATGCGAAGACATCAAAATTATCCAGGTCTGCTTGGACTGTCTGAACCAATCACAGATTGGATCACTTTGGCCTCATACTAGAAGAGATGCACCCTTTTTAAACATAAAGATCTCCGATCAGTTCAGGTCCAGTAAAATTAACATCTAAAAAATATTTATTCCTTTGTTCAAACAAGTTATGTTCGCAGAATCCCAACGTATTTATTCCACAGGTAAAAATGCAACTCTTGATTGGATGCCATGATAAGATTTGGTGTCAGTACATAATCCCACTCCTTGCTTGATTGAAATAGTTTTGGGAAATCTCTATTAAAGACATTATTTTGGGACTGTCAGATCTGAAGGCCGATACCTTGTCAGGAAGATAGCTGGCTCTATACTTGATCTAACCAGATACCATACCGATGAGAAATTCCTTGCACTTTAAAAATTTCATAAAATATAACACCTTTTATTGGTTTAATACGAAATGATAGATGTCAATTTAGCTGTCTCTCTAGGTCTGGTCATGTGTAACACTTGGTTGCGCAAAATTCCTACATTTCGTTTTGGAGACGAAGTATTTTGATAACTATTTTTTTCAAAAGCTCCTTGTTTGAAAAAAATTTCTTGGTTGTTTCATTACTTAAGTGAAGGGTATAAATAAATAAATAATATTTTATGGTTTGATTATTTAATTATATATCTTGCCTAAAATATTGACAAGCGATAAAAAAGGGAATTGATTTTTTTCAAGTTATTTTTAAGGAATAATTATTCTTTCAACATTTTTGTCTTGCTCGATCTCACTAAAAATGTCATTATTTATATAATAGCCATTTCCACTCTTTTCGATATGGTATAACATATCGATATTATTATTATACAAAATAAAATATCGATATTATTTGATATAACATATAATGTTATACCAAATAAAATGTTAGTTTACACTTTCATGAGATTATACATCATTGTGTCGTCTTGATTGATTGATTGTGGTCTTGAGAACTCATTCCACAGAGATTTAGCTTTACAGTACATTCTGGACTACTACAAGTATCCACGTCTTTAAGTGAGTGGCCGAAGTTTTAAACTGATAATACGAGCATTGTAGCAATGCAGTTGCCATCCAGAATGCGACTCTGTTATTGTCTACCAATGTGATTTTACGTCTGATTTTCATTATAAATGAAGTAAATATGTAGCATTAAAATTGACATTGAAAGCAAATTTCGCGATTGGGAACTTCATTTTAACTAGTCATTAACAACTGGTATTTAGCTCATTTATAATTGTTGGCATCACACTCTGTCTTCAGAGAGCTAATTTGAAAGAGAACTAGGATTTAAAGCGTATTCGAACCCCTAATATTTAAATCTATTATTAGTGAATCATTTAATTCGGTTGTCGCTCTAAGAGCAATTTTTTTTTAAACAAAAGAGTAATGTAAACAAGATCAACGGTTTAAAATGCCTACAAATAATTTAAGGAAAAAATCAGTCGAAGTTTGATTGATCATCAAGTTTTGACCAGAATTTGCTAATTAGATGGGTCTACAGTTTAAAGTAGATTCTAAATCACAAAAATATCCACGCTTTAAATGAAATTCGAACCCAAGAACTACTGAATCGAATTCCAAAGTTACAAAGAACTGGAATTTAAAAAACTAAGATATTTTACTCGAATTTTAACACCATGCTGAAGAAATTCTAGCATTAGTTTATATTACTTTCGAACATTTTTGTTAAAAAAATTTTGTCCAATGTTTTTAGTGAAACAAATGTGATTTGGAGAAAGAATGTTTAAAGTATATTTACATCTTGCCTGAGAACCATACTTATAAAACTAAAAAATGTATATAGTTAAATATTTATTTTTTAATTTTTTATTTTATTACGTATTCTCTATAACTTTCTTATTCCCTTTAAGTAAAGCTTTCAGGTGCATATTTAACACTCTGGCTCTTTGAGTTTCATTCACTGCTTGTGAATGTTGATATTTATATCAGTTCATGTTCCATTTTAAACAATAAATATAAATTGAAGGTCTTTTGTAGATAAAATGACCATGAAGTGATGAACAAATCAAATTTAACTTTATAAACTGAGAATTCACTTAATTTTTTTTTTTTTTTTTTTTTTTTTTTTTTTTTTTTTGTTTCAACTCCAAAAGGAAGTTTTGTTTTATTATAATTTTTAAATTGTCTAAGAACTAATAAAAAGAAAACTTATCTTAGTTGAATTATTTTTTCGACTATTTTAGAAGACATTTTGCTTGATTTAATAAATAGTTATGATAACTTGTTTGTAAATGCTGAAATTTTGTATGATAAGAACTATATACAAGTTCAAAATTCATTCCATAAATCTGAAATCAACATATATTAAAATAAATTTTATTTTGGTCAAGAACGAAAGATGCTATCATAAAATCACATTATAAATAATTTTTTTATATATTACATACACTATTAAAACAAATTGAAAAAGTTCTATTAACTATGCAAGTAGTTAGCTTTATATAGATACAAACATATCAAGAACAGCACCTTTAACTATAACTTGGAAGAATTTAAGTTAATTATATATAATACAATAAAAAACTCCTAAAAAAATTTAATTACTCATTTTAAATCTAGTTATCACTGTCATACTCCAAAAGTACAGTATAAACTGACAAAAATGGTAGTTAAAATACGAGTAGGATTCATTTCATAAAAACATACATTCATAAAAGTCAGTATTTATAAATTCTTTTAATCTTAAAATTAGATTTTATAGTTTTGCACAAAAGTTAAAATAAAAGAGAATTCATATAGAGAAAGCCATTGTTCTTGAGATCACTTGTTAATCCAGTATAATATTTGTCACTTACCGCAATGATAAAATCTAAGCATTTAAAATATCACTATTAAAGTCTTTCAGAAAATTGAAGATCAAACAACATTTCAACAGAAGTCATTTGCTCTACAAACTGTTCATATTAATAAATTTCCATTGTTTAACGAATTATTACTTCGTTAGTTTACGGAGGAATTGATCCACTTCTTATCCTTTTATTTTTAAAGTCATTACAATCTTTAACTAGAGATTGAATTTTAAATTTTTCCCCAAGCTCTATTAAGCTATCAGCATCATCAAAATCCAGTTCTTCTATTTCACCAGTGTATAAATATTCCAAGAACTGATTTAGAGTCTTGAGATCAGCAGAGGTGGGAATTTCGTTGACAACCTCACCTTCAAACATTTTGTAGAAATACCAGGAACGGGCAGACAGGATAGCCTTGTGAGCATCGACGGTCTGATTGTCCTTGGTAAGTAGGACAACGTCCGGATACTTCCGATCTTTGTACATCTTTTTCAAATCTTCCATTAGGGCTGCTACAGTGTCCACATCTTCCACCACGTCATTTTCAAATATGGAAGGGCAGTATTGATATTCTGACATACTCATAGATTGTGTGTTATTAGAAGCTGAGAACTCACAGTTCAAGGTAAGGGTATCTTCTACTATGTATTTTTCGGGATTAGAAATCACCTCTTCCTTTGCGGTAGAGTAATTAAAGCTCCACTCAGTAACATTATCTCCAAATAAATGTTCAAATCTTGCTGGAAGGCACTCGACGTCATATTTATCCTTAAGAGATACCTTAAATACTATCTTAGTATCACGGTGTTTTTTTATGAAAACAAGAATGACGATGCTCTCAGTTCTCAATATGAAATTAAGTTTATATTCATGGTCTAATCCTAATGGGAAGACGTATTTTGGTGGTCTAGTGAGATTAGAAATATTTTCTATTTTCCATTCGAAGGATATTCGATCGAAACCAATCTTTGTCTCTGCAAAATTTCTGGAAGTTTTAGATTCTCTTACAGTTTGTCCTTTCATATGACATCGAATAGTAATGGTGTCATCTTGAAAGTTTTTAGGATCACTGTTAATTCTTGACATATCGAAAAAAACCTTTTCGCCTCTTAAACTGGCATGTGTGAATATGGCTTCCTCCGTAAAGCTATACACTACATGTCCATCATAATTAAGAACTTCCAACGAATAACAGCATTCGATTTTCCCAACATTTGGTTTTTCATTAACTCTGTATAAATAGCAAGAGGAAATCGTGGTAAAAGGCTCTGTTTCACCACCAGGATAAAAGTACAATCGCCAAACTGCTTTTTCATTTATGTTATCTGCTTTAAAATCAGGACTGGCAAGTGGTTTATCATTCTTGTTTTCAAAAAAGCTGACATTTATTATTGTCCAAGTAAACATGTGCTGCAGTTTTCCATTCATTTTAGCTACTATATATTCCTCTAAAATTGATAACACCTAGACTATTGCAATCTGAACACATGGTACCTAAATATCTAATTTATATTGCAATTGTGGTCCACGTATTTGTTTCATCTCAACTCCAAAATTTAAAGTAATTATGGAAAAACTTATAAAAATTCACTTGATATTGTTCCAATTTCGTTCAAATCATGAAAATTGTCTTAAATTGTAACTGTAATTACCTGTTGGTAATCAAGATAAATTTTCCATCAATAATTAGCAGAATTTTTGTATTCCATTATAAAGTGTATAGTCAATCTCCTTGTCATTTTACTACGACTTTAATGCGTCGCAATTGCATTTTCAACGGATTTATGAAACGAGACTTTATGCAGCCTTGGTGTCTTGATGCAGATAAGAAAATTTAAAAATCAAAATTTTCTATGTTATATTTATAGTGCATAAATGTCTTAAAATTCAAGCTAAAGTTTCCCAATGTTATAAAATTAATTTCTGAGGAAAGAGGTTAAGATTATATCACATGCAGCAGAGAAAAAGTACAAACAGTATTCTGTATCCATTTGTTTCCAGAAAATGAGCTTATCTATTGGGTTTGGGTTAACGGTGACATTAATCACTCTAAGATTCCGGTAGTTATGCAAGGAAAGGCTTCTATCCTAAAATTAGAAGATAGAAGACTCGTTATCTGATTCAACCGAAGACTATCATCTTGAGACTGCCTATACTCATTAAAAGTATTGCAGGATTGAATGTCTCTCCGTTGGTGTGGCATAGTTTGGAGAAAAGGTATTAATCTGACGTATTAACTTCATAAATTGAGGGAGTTTGAAAATTACGAGTTTGTTATCTCTCTTTTGTATTTTCGATCCACAAAAATAAGCTACCAGAATTGTTCTGTAGTACTTTAATTTTACCTGATTTAGTGCAACTACCTTTTATAAAGCATTATTATATTAAAATATATTATCCTCTACAAAGGTATAAATGGCTACTTTCGCTAAAATTGCAACAATAACAATTCACAGTTAATTAAATCGTATGGAATTATTGAAAGACACACATTTTCTAAATATTTGTGGAAGAAATGTAATAAATTAATTATGTAATTACAACACACACTCTAAATAAGAACTCATTGATCAGAACCTCATTATATAAACTATGAATAATTTTGAACTGTGGTATTGCTTACAACTTTTCTAATACGACTATTGCAAATACAATAGTATTTATAAATAAATTAATCTAAAATATTCTCGAAAATCATAAAACTTTTTGTTACCTATTACGTTTTAAAATGTTGCAGAGCACAGTTTTGCTCATAACATTTTATTTGTTGCCATTATCATTCATTTATAATTTGTGATGAATGATTATTTGCAATGTTTCTAACTTATCACAGATGGCGATAAGTTAAAAACATATATCTGTGTGAAACAGTTTATTAACAGTTATTATATTGTGAACAGTTTCAGTTTCACAGATATATCTGTGAAACAGAAAATAATACCATACAGTTCAATTTTTCTCTTTTTCCTTAGAAAGAATATTAATGAATGCTTAATACAATTAAACAAGCAAATGATAAATGTACAAATGGTTCGAAATAAGTCGTTTTTTTGGGGGGAGGGGGTCTTGTGCCAGCTAGGCTGACAATATGGGGTGCGTTGCTCCACTTTTCCAACTGAACCATATTTGGTGTGGAATCCGACTTCTTCAGTACACACAAGCTATAGGGACCCGTTTATAAGGTAGACAACCATTCGCACCTCATTCATACACAGAAAGGACAAAGATAGGATAGATAAAGAACATCCATGCCCAAACCGAGATTCGAACCCAGGACCTCCCTATCCGCAGTCAGGCACTCTGATCGCTAGACAGGGTGGTCGGCGAAATTAGTTGTTGAAACTGGAGTAAGCCGTCTTGGAGACCGATTTCAAATCACTGAATTGGTGACATGAAACTACTCGTCAAAGCAAAGCAGATGGCATTCTGTAATTACATTATCTTTAAAGGATTTCTTGCAATTAAAGGTGAGTGCTATGACTTTTAAAAATATCTTGGTATTACGTAGGAGACAGTTTAACAGTAAAGGCTTCATTATAAGAATTTTTTTAAGATGCATTGCGTATTATCGTTTTTTGGGAAGACATTTTAACAGATAGTATTCAGTAGAGATAAGGAAAGTAGTCTGGAATATTCCCAACTACATACTTGCATGGACCAAGTACTTGGGAATTGTCCAGATTACTTTCATTATCTAAAGTTCAGCAGATTTGGATTCAGAAAACAGAAACGCAACCTTCCTTTGTGGCTTAAGCCGAGGGCTTGAAATTCCACACCCTAAGAATACAATTTCACCATTCAGATAGTTTATTTATCTGCAACCAAATTTTATTAAAAAACCAATATTTATTGGTTTTTCCTCCATGATGAAGCACTGAATGATTCTTTTGAGAAGAAAATGCTTTTGAATGAATAAATAATTAGTATAATCTAAGAGTTTAACCTCATTAAAAATTAGTTTCATTAAAAAATTCCGGATTGTCATTAAGAAACTCATTCAATAAATTTGTCACAAATGTGTATAGAATTAAAAAGTTCATGAAATCTATCTCTGAAAGCAACGTTTACACGGTTATACGATCATATGTTTTCATAAAAATCATACGTTTAAATTTTTATGATCGCAGCATATTTTTTTATGATATTTTTATTTTGTATAAAATAAGAGTAATTAATTTTAAAACAAACTGTATACACTTTCAAAGCAGTTGGTTAAATCACAGCACTCATTTCTAGGTTAGCTTATATAATTATAATATGTTTCAGTTCGCCTACTTTTGCCGAACAAATCAAACATACACAGTTAAACTACCTGGTTAATTTTAAATTATGATCAAATGAGGAATTTCACATTTGATCTTTTATGTGTGGCACACTAAATATACGAAAGGAAATTGGATCCAAAAGGAATAAATATCAAAGGCACAACAGTAGGATAGGATATCGAAGCCACTAATTTTCATGTATAAGAACGATGTTTTCCGCCGTCAAGCTATCGAAATTCGTACAAGTTCTCAGCTGATATTGAAAATGGATTCATTGTTAACATTTACTTGCTATTTGTTTTTTTCTATATAGAATTTTAGTTTTGATTCTGTTTTCTATTGGTATTTTGATTATTACATAATTCATTGATTTAGTCGATGATATGCATCCTATTGACCAAGAATCTAGGTATCAATTTTTGTTTAATTAATTTTAGATAAAAAAAAATTATTTCTAGATGCATTTTATAAATATTTTTTTTAGATCATAAATAATCCGAAGAAGCTTTAATATGACTAAAGTACACAAATTTGAAACTCGTACAGAAAATACAGCTACTTATTTATATGATATATTTATTGACATTTTGTTTCCATATTCGCAATGACTGATCTTAGCTAAAGATCATTACGGTAGACTCATTGATAAAAATATTGCTTTTGTGACTATAAAAGAAAATAATTGATTCAATTATAATCCCAACAATTAAATTTTTCTGATCTACAACATGATTTAAAATCTATCAAATTGGTTTTATACAAGAAAATCACAATGTTTACAGACAATCTGTTAGCATTCTTCTTTTTTTTAATTTGAAGAAAATATACAGTAAACGTTCGTTTTCACGAACCAGTAATTTATGAACTCTCACAATTTTAGAAATTAGTGGCTGGTCTCAAGACAATCATAGACAATAATAAATCTCATTTAAATTATTACTCTCTACGATCTATAATTTTCAAAAATCTCCTTTTCACGAATTCTTATGTTTTATTCGTTTTCATTTATTTTTAAATCAATTTTTTTGTGACAATTTTTTTCATTTTTTGATTTTTTGGTTGAGAAATTATAATTTAAACGTTTATTAATGAGTCGAATGTCCTTCGAATGAGGGATAACTAACAGTGTTGTAGATTTGAAATCCAGGTATTTTTTAAGCAATTCGTGGTAAATTTCTTCCGCATTATACAACTTTTGTTTTCTGACTATTTATCAGAATACAAGCAACATCTTCAAGTTTAAATATCGCTAAATATTTTTGCAAGGAGTTACCATGGTATGGTATCACCTTAGGAAATCGGTGCTCAAGGCGTAATACATACCTGTCACTTTATGCTTCGAATGATATCCTAGAAAAATTTTTTTATCTAGGTAGCTTTAAAATCATTACGTATGTAACTGAGAAAAACTATTATCAGATAAATGTGATTGAAAGAGATGATTTATTCATTCATGAATTTCAACAAAGAAATCCACTGTTGTCTGTCATTTCATTTTAGAATACTTTGAATTTGGATTCAGTTATATACAAGAAAGAATTATTAGATGATAAAACATTTGAGATCATACAGAAACAGAACCCTCAGATACCACTCAAGAGAATGAAGTAATGCTGCGATCGTTTTCAAGGCAAACGAATAAATTGCTAACAAGATTCCGGTACTTTTTTTGAGAGAAACAATAGTGAAATGTTTCATTACTGAAAAAAAAGATGTTTTTTAAAAATATAATTTTGAATTAAGCTGATAAATAAGGGCTATCCCTCTTATTTCAAATCAATAAAATGAAAGTATGAGTTATTTTTAAGAATGAATTTTATTTTTCACGTGTTTATATAGTTTATTGCAAATAACATTTTCACAAAGTAATAGCATAAAGCAATATCTGCGACTTATTTACTTTAAGAGTTTATTATTTGTTTAAAATGTGTGTGTTACTGTATTCTCTCTCTCTCTCTCTCATAATACATATTCAATAAAAATATGAATTTTATAAGTATAGGACTCAAATCTGTCAAACTATGTTTGAAATTCAAAAATAATATCAAAGTTGAAGAACGTCGTGTTAGTTTAGAACTGAAATATTCAGCGATATTCTCTGAAATATGTAAACATATATTGTTTCACATGCATAAAATTAAATAAGGAATATTGAGAAAAAGCCATTTCGCGCGATACATTTGGAAATATTGAGCAAAAGTTCATACTATATATCCTAGTAAGTTATCATTTGTATATTTTATCAATATAGCTAATTCTTTTATTTTTTGTTTACGTATTATTTTTAAATTTTGTAAATTGATACTTTTATCTAAGTCTATGTTTTTGCCAGTAAGCAATTTGCAGAATATGACATCTAAGCTTACAAGAATTACTTAATACAATCTTGCGTAAAACTGGTAATAATTTCACTAAGTGGTACAACCAGAATTACTCGGTTAATATTAAATGGAAATATGATAATGCATTGAGAGACATAATGTGCCTGGGGATGCTTTAGAACAGGATAAGCAAAACTGAGAACCAAAATTACATTTTGAAGAAACATTTATTTTATTAGCTATTGAGTAATCATAGACATTTCTACAAAATGACGCTATATTGACACCATGTGTCACATCATGATGATTTTCCACTTACAAAATTCTAGATTTTTATTTCAACGAAATTTTTCTAAAGGACAGTTTATTCATCATTTTCATTCATTCTATTGAATCTAAAATGAGTGACATTAAATGAAATAATGCTTTTATTAAGCATTGTACAAAGCTCATTAAGTAAGTCATGAAAAAGTTGATAACAAATTATACTTAGTAGCTTTATTTATTTGCTTTTTATTAGAGGTTTCGTGAAAACTTATGTATTTCTCATTTTAACAACCATCTAATGGTAAAAAAATTAATAAGTTTAAATGTGGCGATAATTTTTTTTGGTGATTTTTAAAAAATAAATCATATTGGTTATCTGATCCTACGAATCAAATAACATTGACAATTTACTATAAAATCACGAAAACAAATAATTAATATCAATATAAAGTTATTATAATTGAGTGAAATTACACTCATATAACTGGAAACAGAGCGTTGGTGGCAATGCCGCACATGTTATGTTTGTTCCGAGCTAGTCTCATATATCCAGCTTCACCCCAATGTTCACTCCAGCTGTAAAAAGAAGATTGCTAACATTAGAATACACTGAGCAATAAATAAATATAGAGTGTAATCATAAAATTGTGATCTGAATGAATTGCTGAAATGTATAAGCAAATAAACGCGTCACCGCTACGGATATACTAGCCCCAAAATATAGGCAAGCAAATTATTATATATACATTTGCTTATTTCCGAAGTGTGCCTGGAAAATGCTAAATTTTTTAATCTAGTGACGCCATTACTTAATGTTCCTAACTGGTCTAACATTTCATTATTTGGTTGCCAAGGGCAGGATCCAACCGGATCATTCCCTTGGCAACTAAACACAATGGAGAATGTGTTTGGTGAAGGACGTCTTTTGGAAACCAATGTTATCGAACTTAAAGTTCCCTGTAGCGTAGGATTTGATACAAGAAACAAGACAATCAGCGAGGCACTACAAATACTTATTGTAGTCTCTCTAAATGTGATTTATACGTGACCAGCCTCTAAAAAACGTCACTGAAAGACTGATTTTTCCCGTCTGAAGAAATGTAATAAGCAGTTAGGTGTTTTGAAGAAGCAGATAAAGGATTCCTATTAAACTTGTATATTCAATTATTTCACTAATGCGATGATTTCATTAATTCTCATAGTAAATTTAATGAATGGCATAATATAACAAATTCTATAGCCTTCGAACTGAAACGCTTCTTGTGGAATCCTTAAAAAAATAAGTAAAAGTCAAAGATTTAAAATTGCTAAACCAGGAAGAAATGCAGATAACAAAATGATATTTATTGGACAAATATATTATACTAGTAATATAACAAGTGATTAAATTTTCAAAAAATTTGGCTGGATAGATCCTGAGAAATCAGTACCCAGAACAGCCACCTCTGGCAGTAATAACAGCAGTTATACGCCTAGGCATTGAGTCAAACAGAGATTGGATTGCATGTACAGGTACAGATGCCCATGCAGCTTCAACACGATGCCGCAGTTCATCAATCGTAGTGACTGGCGTTTGGTGACGAGCCAGTCGCTCGGCAACCATTGACCGGACGTTTTCCATTGGTGAAAGATCTGGAGAACGTGCTGGCCAGGACAACAGCCGAACATGATTCGTATCAAAGAAAGTCTGTACAATACCGGCAACATGCAGTCGGGCATTATCCTGCTGAAACGTAGGGTTTCGCAGGGCTCCAATAAAGGGTAGAGCCACGGGTCGTAACACACCAGAAATGTAACGAGCACTGTTCAAAGCACCGTCAATGCGAACAAGAGGTGACCCAGACGTGTATCCAATGGCACCTCATACCATCAATCCTGGTGATGGGCCAGTATGACGATGACGAATGCACGCTGCCAGTGTGCGTTCATCACAATGCCTCCAAACACGGATGCGACCATCATAATGCTGTACACAGAACCTGTATTCATCTGAAAAGATGACGTCTCGCCATTCGTGCGCCCATGTTCATCGTTAATCACACCATTGAAGGCGCTCTTGTCTATGACGCAGCGTCAAGGGAAGCCGCAGCCATGGTCTCCGAGCTGAGAAACCATGCTGCTGCAAACGTCATCGAACTGTTCGTGCAGACACTTGTTGTCTTCCAAACGACCCCGTTTCTTGACTCACGGCTCGTGACGTGGTTGCACGATCCATTACGGCCATGCGGATAATATGCCTGTCTTCTCGGCTGCTAGTGATAGGTGGCCGTTGAGATCCCGCATGGCGTTCCGTATTACCGTCCTGAACCCATCGATTCCATATTCTGCTAACAGTCATTGGATCTCGACCGACGCGAGCAGCAATACTGCGATGAGATAAACCGCAATCCCGGTACGCTACAATTCAACCTTTATCAAAGTCAGAAACGTGCTGGTACGCATTTCTCCTTCTTACACGAGGCATCACAACAACTTTTCACCAGGCAACAACGTTCAAATGCAATTTGTGTATGAGGAACCGGCTGAACAATTTCCTCATTTAAACACAATGTAGGTGTCGCTACTGGCGCCTGCTTTGTCTGAATGCGCTGAAAAGCTAATCATTTGCATATCACAGCATTTTCTTCCTATAAATTTCACGTCTGTAGCATGCCGCCTTCTTGGTGTAGCAATTTTAATGGCCAATAGTGTAAATACTAAAGATTTTAGCTGATGTAATAGTTTAGGGAATAAAAAGGCTTAAGCTACTTTCAGAAGATAGGAAGAGTGACTTTTTATGTCATCACACTAAATTGATATCATCAGGAAAAATAAGTTAACTAAAAATATGATTAGATATTTAGCACAAAAGTATGCAAACATGAAGTTTACTTTAAAGTTTTCAGTCATACTCTACATTAGTGTACCTTATTTTCTTTTCTTTTTTTCTAATACTAGAGTATTAGCTGTTTCCTACTATTTGTCCAATGCTTTATTTTTCAACCATTAACAAATGACAAGGCAGTCATCTGATTTGGAACATCTGACAAAAGGCACCATTTTTGCAAGAGATTTTCATGATTTCTCAATATAGTCAAAATATTTTTATTCTCAGAAATTTCCTGCATACTGAAATTTTGAACTTGGTGTGACCTAAAACAAAGCTAAGATTATTTTGTATTGAGGGATTGACTCGTATAAGCTAATATCATATACTACGGCTACTAATTATAAGAACAGATATTAATTTCAAATATTTCACACTAAAAATTTGAACAATAGCTGATTTCTCTGAGAGTAACATTTAAATTAGTTTCATAAAATTTTCATTGCATTTAAATAAAAAATCTAAATGAATCAAATGTGAAGTATTATGTGCTCTACAGTTATAAAAAAAAATCTAATATTTAAGAGATATTTTGAAATAATTTATAATTTGCTATCATTTTTTTTGCAAATATTGTGCCATCTTGTTTATCATAATTTTTCTACTTTTCTGAATAATTTATATCTAAGTTATTCCATGCACTATGAAAAGAATTCTTAGGATCTTATAAAATGGAATATTGGTTCTAATATTTATACAGATTTTACTTGCGAGTATGTATTCTACATTTTCAATTGCATTTAAATCAGGTGAGTTTTATTATCACTTCAAAATACATATCTTCTTTATTTATTTCAAATCATTTTATTTAAACGTTAAATATGTTTGTAAGTGACCCTTTTGTTAGAATATATGGAGTTTAACCCCCCCCCCCCTCACAGGATAACCTTATGCTAACTACTGCTGTTCTAATACTTTTGTGTATACACTTTAGATTTAAAATTTCTAAGAAATCCATGCTAAATCAGTTTTTTTTTTCACTTGAAGAAATTCCGCTACAAAATATAGCAAAATAAATTTTAAAATAATAATCCTAACCAACATCTATTATACTCTTTAAATTGAATCACCAGTGACTAAAACCACGAGATCTGTCTAAATTGAAGAATTTTTCGTCTGAATTTTCTTGAGTCCATTTAACTAGGGTTTCTTTGAGTATTCCTAAAATTTTGTTGAACATGGTTTTTCTTTGATTTTTACAAATTTCATATAATTATTAAGTAGTTTATTTAGAAATATTTTTATAACAATCCTTTACAATTGCAGAACAGACTATTTGCATTTTATTGCGCCTAATCTTTGTTTTATATATCCATCTATTTTTCTTTTGAAGGCTTTTTCAACCATATTTTAAGACATTTTTGTCTTTATAAAAATATTTCGAATTAAAAAACCCGTAAATTTTACACACGTATAATTTGAATTTCTCATAGCTCAGTTCTATGGGAGCATTTTTAAAATTAATTCCAGGAAAAGAAAGTTTTCTGAAAAATAAATAAAAACAATATTTTTTGAGAAAAAAGTTTAAATTTGCAGAAAATGAAATAATTTTTTTAGAAATTTTAATAAAATGTAGCACCGTTCCTTTAATTATGGGCCAATGTGTATAATAAATTTTAAAAAATAATTAATTAGTTTGAATTGAAGCGAAAGAAATATTTTTTCACATATTTTATAGCAAGCAATTGATTAAAGTAAAATGGAGACCATGCTTAAGTATGGCATTGCGTTTTCTTTTTTATTGTGATCTTTATATTTATGTATCTCAGTGTAATATTACCTTAAGAGTTATGTTTTAGCATCAATATGCTACCATAAATTTTAGTTCTGAATACAGTCGTTTCAATTACGTTATATTTCTATTTTCAAAAATATTATTATTAAATATAATTAATATTAATTAAAATGTTCACGTTGAAGAGATTTGCTACGTTCAAGAGGAAGAAAATGTAAAACTGAAGAAATGAAATACCCAATGCTGAACAAATGCCTAATTTTAATATTTCGGGGTGAAACT
The DNA here is from genome assembly GCA_030067965.1 of Latrodectus elegans. Lineage (NCBI taxonomy): Eukaryota > Metazoa > Arthropoda > Arachnida > Araneae > Theridiidae > Latrodectus > Latrodectus elegans. The sequence goes on along the minus strand of CM057813.1, from coordinate 66,711,869 downwards.
AAGAAGGATTAAACGTGATGTTTCTTGAGTAATGAATAGAACATCTTACTGTTCTAAAAGGAAAAAAAAAATAATAAAGATTTAAGTGCTCAAAAAAAAAAAAAAAAAAGAAAAGAAAAGAAAAGAAAACACTTAAAGAAAACATGGATACAAATATTTAAAAATGTAATCGCCCGCGCACGTGTGTGTTTCTCACTGTGAATCTTACTGAATTGTCAACATAATAATGCCATTAATTGAAATTTTTGCGATTCTCGTGATATCATCCTACGAAAATAAAATACCTGAGATGCGGCTTGTGAATCTAGGCTCATAAGGCATCTAGGCTGTATATTGTCTGCTTTTACTAAAATAAAATTGCTTCAGCATGACGTTATCTTTTTTTAAACATAATTATATTTCTCTTCATAAATCGCATTATCTTAATATATAAACATTAAGATTATGAGATATATGAAAAGGAGTAAAATATATAATTCAACCTGAACGGTATTGTTGATATGGTGAAGTGTGAATAAAAATGTGTCTGCTGGATTCGCTATCCGCAACCCAGAATCACGATCAGATGTCGATATCGCCCAGCGATATCGACATCTAATCGTGATTCCAAATAAAGATACGGCTGGCTTTGTTTAGCCAGTTCGGTCGAAAGAAAGGAGCATCCTGAAGTATTGCAAATCTAAATTACAAATTTTTTCCAGTTTTTACAGATCTTTTTTAAGTTTAAAGCTGCAATAGTCTATTTTAGAAATAGCTTTGTTTTCGTAATTGAGAAATAAAGATATTGATATCTGATGCAGACAAAAACCACTACACTAAGTTTACGTGTGCAGTGTAGATATTCTACAAAATATAATAATAATATTTCCGCAGATGTGATGTGACGTGACGTGGAAAGGATAGTGCAGCTTATATGTTGACCTCTTCAATTGGCCACAGTTCAAAATGATCAGATTGTTGGTTGGGTTTAACAGCTCCAATGGACAAAAAAGAAGCTAGAAATGTATTGAAAAACCTATTTCATGATATTAGTTTTAATCCTACCCCTCAAAGCTGCAAATATTTTCGCAAACAAATTTGATTTTTATTTACCTGAACGGTAAGTAAAAATCAAATTTGTTTTATGGATAAAAAATTAGTCGCGAGTAAAATAGTGTTCAATAACTCTATTTCCAAAGTAGAAAATAAAAATTTATTAAAAATTATTTTATGTTATTACAAATTATACATTTTTAAAAGTTTTACGCTTTTAACACATATAGAATTTATTTAAAGTGAATTATTAATCCACCTGGTAGAAAGAACCATCTAAGCAAATGAAATAATATATTACCTGTTCTTTAGTATCCAGTAATCTTTTCCGTTGTCATCAGTACCATAGCCCACTATAACAACGGTGTGAAACAGAACTTCGGAGCTACAGTCAGGATAATCAAATATTCCCTCTCTAAAATAACAATAAAAATTTTACTATCTTGTATTGTTTTGCGAAATGTTGTAATACATAAACATGTGAAATAAAAATCGATTTGATGTGTGAAGGATTAATTCAAGATAATAAAAGAAAATCGGATGTATTTTAATACATAAAAGTATTTTGTGACTGAATATAAAATTATTACAATTCGGTCTTTAACGAAGGAACAGTAGAAATCTAGCACATCGGAACTGCACATTTTACAGGAGTATATCACAAGCGATTCTCAATCGGGTTTGAACATGTATAGTTTATGTTGCATTTCGATTGCTATTATTTTACATTGATTGTAAGCATGACTTATTGGAAGTTTCTTTCTTATTACTACTAACACATGTTAAAATTTTAAAAAGAAAAGATATTCGCTCTAATTGATTGAGAAAAGCGAATTGTGAGTCATTTAGAGTTTCTCAACACTCTTCGATCAACTAAGCAACATAGGTCGGCATGTTTGTGTTCAACATGGTTTTTTGCACACTACTGCGAGTGCTGAATTTGTTCTTTCCTTCCTAGAATTACACTACTCACTTTTTATTTTAATAAGCTATCAAGTCCGATTATAATGGTACTAAATGTGACCAACTTAGAATTATGCCAATTGGCAACGTCTAAGTTATAAGACTGAGTCTCATTTCCAAGTATGCTTTGATATTAAATACCAACATATTTCTAAAATGCAAGGCATGGTATCCCTTATTACCATATGCCAAGACAAGTTGTTGTAGTTTACGATGCCGTCCTTTTGAAATGCTCTTTATTACTTTTAGCATACTTAAGTTACATTAATAAATATACTATATTGCTCACAACATAGGGTACTTCCTCATTCTTTTTTAAAGAAAAGGTGAGATTGCATTTCAACAAGATAATTCCTGATTTTCACTCGTATTGCTACAAATTATATTCATACTTCCTCAAAATATTTGGGGTAAAGCAAATCTCTCTTAATTTCTCTCCATTAAACACATTTAGGATTCATGTACACAAATATTTAACTGATTGTCTTACCTTCGTTTTTATAATGTTTCGCGGGCTAATTTTTCAACAAGATACTATTAGTAGAGCATGAAACATATTGCAATATATTCTCTTAAATATTTCCATACTTAAATTATATATATATATAGTGTGTGTGTTTAATTTTTTTATAATGTTGCATTTTTTCACTGAGGAGATGTATACAGATTTGTTCTTGAATCTATATTGTCTTTTGTTCTGTTGGATGTTTTTCATTGCATTTCTTTCAGATGTAGCAGCTATATCTTTTGACGACGAATGTGCTTCCTTTGCGGTGACGTGGGAAAATGGAAACACCTTGAAATCACATACAACCTCTCCTTCCTCTCTTCTTTTCACTACTTACGAAGAAAGGAGATAGTATTAAAACAGTTGAATTCTAGCAGTAATTGCTGTATTAGTGCAGAGAGGATATCTATGCAATTATAATATGCTTAGAATTCTTAAAATGTATCTTACATAATTATTATGTTGGTGGAAACATCAGAATCATCACGAATAGTTATTAAAAACTTAGGCTTCTTAAGCCACTTTCTACATGAGTATTTTTTTATCAGGAGATTCAATTACGAAAATAATAGCTACTTAAAAACAATAAATTGAAAAATAATGTTTGGACTTCTTAAACCATCTTTTGAATAAGTATTTTGATATTGGTTTAATTTAGTTTTTTCTCACTCAATGACCATTTTTTGCTCCCAAAAGCTAGTTATACTGGGATCTTCAGTTTAAAAGGTATTTCGAACCATTACAAACATTTAAGCCTTAGGTAGAATTCGAGCCCACAGACTGCTGAACCAAGTCCTAGATCGTGAATTGTTTGGCTACCAGCTTGCTAGCTGATAATATTTTAAAATGGGAAACGTCAAACTCGAACTAAAAAATTAATTAGTTGTTTAAATTTCTTAAGCATCTCTTGAATGTAAATCACTAATGTTAGAAATGACAGACTCGTTTATCAGCTTCTAAAGCCATACATTATTCTAGATACATGTTTTGATTTTTGATGCTCTAACAAATAAATTAAAAGTACCATTTTAATATCTTGCTTGTTAAATATTCTTCTGAAAACGTATGCAAATTACTTATCCTTACGGATTACTATTTGGGAAGAGAAAAAAGAAATTTTCTGTCATTAATTCTATTATAAAAAATTCTGGATTTGTATTTCTTTTTCAAAAATAAACTAAAGCGTTTTCTTACTTATATTCCTCGAAGGCCTTCGCATTTGCATCGATAGCTGCAGCAATTGGTCCCACTTTAGCCACCGCCTTCTTCAACGATAGCTCATCACCCCGGGGAAGTCTGTAGTATTTCCTTAGTGTGTATTTAGGGTTCGTAAGATGTCTTTTGCATTCTCCTACCTAAAAAGAAATCCTAATTCATTAATCCCGTAGCTAAATACTTACCGATTAAAAAATTCACCGAGTTTCACCGAGGTAGAATTTTGCCTCGGTAAAAATATTTTTTTCGAATGAATACAGAGAATGTAACTAAAAAAGGACAAGCAAAGAATTATTAAGCATTCAGAATAAGTTATCATTACATTTTAATTGTATAATACGTGGGGATTAGGGTAGTCAATGTGAAACATAATTCTTTAACCTTCATTTTTTGATATTTTTCACTTTTAAAGTGGATATTTATAGTTTATCTGGATTCATTTTAAATTATAAATTCTTGACAAATTAGTCCTTGTGTATCAACAGAAATCTTATGGTGACAAATTAAATCCAATTAGTGAACTAGGTAAAAATCTTAGATAACACTTTAAGATTCTTAATATGATTAAAAGATAAAAATATGTCATTCTATTAGAGTTTAAACCCAGACACCTTAGGTTTAGCAGTATTCTAACCATTATATAAATAGATGGATGATGTCTATACATATATGCTAAATTATTATTTATACAATTAATATACCGAAACAAACTGTTTCTAATGATATCATGCTTAAGATCAGAAAAATTGGATTTCTTCATGGTCTAATGGGGAAATATATTGAAATAATGTATGTTTGGGGTTCGATCCCATTCTATGTTGAATAAAATGAAGCGGGTGTAGCGCTTTCGTTTTATGAAATACATATTTTTCAGTAGAGATCTTAAGAATCTTTCATTATTCCTTTTTCTGATATAAAAACATGGTTCATTGTTCATAAAAAGTCTTTCTGGATGCCAAAAAATTCCGGTGGATTTCGAAATGCCTAACACGGGTTTTCAGTTGTTTGTTTATTCTATACCCGATGACAAATATTCATTTCATTTGAACACGGCGTTTTAAAAATAAGATACGCTATATGTATTACACGCTATAAGGCTTAAGGCATTGATTTGAAGAAATGCAAATATTGAGAGTAGAGTGCCGAGGCTAAATCCTAAAAATAAGCAGATTTGGTGTGAAATGTCTCGATTTTGGGCTTAGCCACTGTTACGAAAAATGGGAAATTGTTCACAAAAAGTCTTTAATTTTCGTTATTTTCGGCATGCGATGTTATTAAAAATTTCTTAAAACATATTTTTGTCTATTAGACTACTTATTATGCGATCATCTATTTATCCAAACTATGACATCAATGGAAGACAAAGAATTCTGGAGAATATTTAACATGCATAGTATGCTTCTGTAAGGTGGTCATTGGCTAAGTTTAATGTCGAATTTACTATCTCGCAGTCATAAGAAAGAGGGCTATTCCAGGCTACCGTTGCAGTATATGAAGAGAGGCATGACTGTCTTCACATGCTAAAAATTGACCCGATTTAAATTTTTTACCCTAAAGTTGTAGTTTACATATGCTGCATATAAAATACAGTTGGAAACATGAAATTGCAAATAATAACATTTTATGAGATAAATTGAGGTTTAATTTTATTTTCTGAAATATGAAATTAAATTGTATTGTTTGTAATTGTTTATATTTTGCTCTGTAAATTATTTTAAAGATTTGTATTTGCAATCATGATAAAAGTCGAGTGAGAAATAATTTTGGATTTTACTCATTTTTAATGTTTCTAGGGAAACATGTTGTATTTTCCATTTTCAACTGTTTTTAGCCATGTGAGAAACTGACTGCACAATGTTTCTTGAAGCAAAAAGTATAACTTATTTTTATTAGCAAAACAAAAAATTTTAATTAAGTAAATATAACATTTTTTCATGAAAACTAACCACGCTATTGAACGGTGAGAAACGTTGTTGTTCTAGTGATTTGGATGAATGTAATCAATACTTCTCTAATTCAAAAATCCCCATACTCAAACTAGACACGTTAAAAATTCCAATGTCTACGATAGAACACTCACTGGGTGCCCTAATCACATAAAAATTACTCTGAAGGTGATGAAAGATGAAATATATTCCTAGTAGCCAGGTATTTGAAGATAAAATTATTTTGGATTACAATCACTCAACTTTCATGGTATATTCTTTGAAATGAAAATGAGATTTTACACCACTTTACTGCTGTGATTGCTGTAGCCTGGTGGGGAAAGTTTTATCATTGATTGACATACTTGTCTTCAAAAATTATGAGGTTCACCCCAATTGAAATATTTCGTTCGTGGGGGAAAATGTGACAGACGTCAATTTGACTCTGATTTAATACAATGTCGGATCTTTGTATTTGAATTATTTGGTAGTCAGAAATATACAGCAAAACTACTTCTCAATGATTAAACATTTTTTATAAAATTAATGCACAACATGATTATAGGTAATTTATCTGCTTTTGACTCCCTACACATTAAAATGCGCTTACCAGTTTTCGTAACCAATAAAATGATGTTAATTTATGCATTGTTGGGTTTATAATTTATTAGGAGTCAGAATGACACTAATTTGCAGAGCGATGACAAATAAACGAAACACATTTTACATTCTTCAAATGCATTTCATAATGTCTTTTTATTGCACTGTAGGAGATTTTCTTTATCTTTTGGGGTTGTGTGATGTGTAACTTTTGTATTATCTTATTTATGACTTTCTTGTTGACAACTTTGATTAAACTTAACTGTCAATATTACTGTTGTACGGGAAACATTGTCAGGGACATGCTCGGGTAAATAAGTGGAATTTGATTTTTACATAGATAATTATCGAGTTACACGATAAGAGTGCATAGTAAATTTCGAATGATTAAGAAGCTTGAAACTGTACTGATGCATACAATTTTGTAAGTATTTTCATCATTACTCTAGATTCTTTGTACAATTTTGTGAAATAAATTCATTTAAAACAAAGTGAATAATTTATAATTCCTCTGTATTGAGCAATAATATGACACGTCAACATCATTAATTTTCAATTTCAGTTAATTAAAAGTTATTATTAACAATATTAATGGACATTGAAAAAATGAAAAACTGTTTTATTTCATTTTGGATACGCACTTTTGCCACAAAAGGATAATCTTCGCCTGTAGCAAGGCCCTCATTTTCTTTAACAAAATCAAAAGTTTTCCCCATGTATCCACTGACACATCCATTATTTCCTGAAAACATAAGAAAATGTGTCTCCATTTTATATAGCAGCATGAATTAAAGTTATGTAAATATAAAATGCTTGCAGTTACATTGCTTGTACTTACTATTATCTGTGCAAATATACTGTTCAAAACAATTAAAGGATACTGAAAGCCTTTTATAAAATGACGGTTAAACCAAATTTTGTTTACATAAATTGAAAGAGAATCACAAAATGTTTGTTATTTTCAAATTTTGTAGTATGCAGATTTTAAGTTTAATATCAAAAACGACGTTTTAGCGCAAAGTAAGGCATTCAACTTGGCTTAAGAGGAAGCGCAAAAGAATAAATGATTGACATTCAGGCGATGTTTTGAAGAATGCGATGTCTTAATGAAGTTATTTAAACGAATCAGAAGTTTGGAGAGTTGCTGGCCTTTTAGGAGGGTGGAGGAAAGCACAATCTGAAAGTAGCAAAAGCCGTTGGAGTTTCACACAGTATGATTTCCAAGATTTGGAAATGCGGTCTGAAGATCAAAACAAGGTCGTAGACATACAACAGCGTCCAGTGAAGAACGTTATTTAATGCTAATCGCTCGGAGGCACCGAAATATGAATGCCACTCTTTTTCAACATTTTCTCTTAGTTACTGGAACTCCAGTTTCGAGACAAACTGTTCGAATCGTTCTTGCGCTGTAGGGCTGCATACTCGTCGATCATTAGCGTAAGTCGTTAATAGCGAAGCAGCGTCACGCTTACAGGAAGTGGACTTCTGAGCATGTAAAAGGAGGATAAATGAAGGACTGAATATTTTTTCCACAAATGAGTCTTGTTTTTCAATTCATTCTAATAACAAGCGTATTTTCATCTGCAGACAATGTGGCAATGGAAATAAACCTTCGTTTGTGCATGAAAGTGTCAAATTTGGTGATGAGAGAGTGATGGTTTATGCTGGTATCTTCATTGATCTCCATATCATTCGAAATGGTACTCTGACCAGTGACCGGTCGAAATGGACTCTGATCAATGTAGGGCTAAGATCCTTAGACCTATTGTAGTCTCTTACACGGTAGCAATTAATGATGACTTCATGATAATGGACTACAACTACAAGCTAGATCGTGCTAACTTGATTAATTATTTCCTTTTGGAGGAAAGAATCTTACAAATGGAATAGCCATGGTGTTTTACGGACATGAACCAAATAGAACATGTTTGTAATATTCCAAGTAGTTGAGTTGCTAGACTTCTGTCACCCCCATAAATTCTCCAAAAATTAGAAAGGGCTGTTATAGAGGAGTGGGGCGGAATACCCTAGCCCCTCGATTCCTCAAAGGTGTTGCTGGACTTCTGGTGAAATCATACCTCCTATTAAAAAGAAATACTTTTTTATTTGCTTTTCTCATATGCACAAATTATGTTTCTTCGTCTTTGTACTCAAACGCTCAATAAAACGCTTTTTTCTTCCAAACAAATGTCATTCTTATCTCATATAGCCTACTACGTCAGTCGGTAATATATCAATTAACCAAATAATTCTCCAGAGGCAAGATCAACTCATAACCTCTATATCATTTAATTGTTTTGAGCAGTGTACAATGATTAAATACAATCGATATAAAAAATAAATCAATAATAAAATATATTAAATATTCATGATGTGTTACGCGTGATGAAATTGCCAAATGTAAATTTTAAATGAACTTGAACAGTTCAAACTTTTATTTAATAATTTTAAGGACTCAAATTTTTGAAATTTATTATTTGATTGTTAGTTTTTTATTAATCCTCTAAAGATATATAAATTTTAAAGCACACTACAATAATGTCTAATTTCAGTAATATTTAGAAAAATTACTCCTTTGCATGTATTTATGAGAAATAAAAACAGGTAAACTGAACAAAAAAAAAAAAAAAAAAAAAAAAAAATGATTTAGCGAAAAATTAATCGAGTGGCTGGTGTTAAATAAAGATTTATTTAACACCAGCCACTCGATATAATTATACCAGCCACTCGATATAATTGTCAATATATCTTGATAAATTTTAAAATTATTCACAAATCAATATAATTAAAAAAGGGCGTTTTTATTCGCAAATAGATTTTTCTGTACGAAGTCATGGCAAACCTTGAGAGGAAAGATATTGATATCGTGTTAGCAAATGATAGTGGTAATAGTAGTGATTTCTAAACTTAACGTAAGCAAATAATATTTTCTTGTGATTGTGGAATTCTTGTGGAAACCCACGAACTTTAAGCTACCACAGATTTCTACAGTATTAATTATAGGAATTTAAACCTGTTTTTAAGTAAATAATATATAAATAATATCAATAGACATTTAATAATACACATAGATAGATAATAATGGATATTTAAATAGAAACAAATAATACCAAGTAGAAGTTAAAAATGTAAATAAATTATCCGGTGAATCATAAATACGCATTTATTTTGGTACAAGTATGATATATTCCATTAAGAATTTTCTCGCCAAATCTAGTTTCCTTCGTTTTGATTACAGTTTTGTCAATTTGAGTTTTTGTGGCTCTTCAGACTTGTTTGTTGCTATTTTTGCGTCATACATATGTTTTTTTTTTTTTGTTTTTGTTTTTTTAAGTGCCAACAGTGTTTGAATTTTTTGTTCAGTGTTTCAATTCGGCAGACTTTGGGAAATTTCCCGTTCTAATAGCATGCGTTCAGTTTGGTGATGAAAAAAAATCGCAAATTGGTAGTATATATCTTATTAGTTCCTTTATTTCAAACGTGTACAGAATACATGCTTGTCAGAAAAACACATTCCTACCACTGACTTATAGGGAATTGGTCACACCTAAAAACTAACTCTGAATCGTGCATTTTTCTGCATAAGCATTGAAAAATAAATAAAGAATTTCCCATTCTTTGGAATTTACTTTGCAAACGTCAATAAGAATAATAAAATACTTTTTTGGTTTATGTTCTTGTATTGAGAATTTCTTGAAACCAAATACTAGCTAATCTGAAATCTTTATAATCATCCAAAATGCTTTTATTTTGTAAATACGAAATTTTTGAAGAATTAAATTCCATTGAAGATTTTTTCTGCATTTTGCCTTTTTATTATGCATTCTTTATAATGGTAGCTTATGGCATTCTGCCGCAGCTAAAATTGCTCCGTAGTATGTTTTCCTTTTTTTCGTTTCTTCTTCTAGATTTTGTATGCTTTTAAAGTCATGTAATAGTTTTTACTTGGTTCGTATAGAACATAAACTAAAACATAATTTGATAATCCTTTTTTCCCTCCAAAATTTTACCTTTCGAAATTCCTGGGATTGATTTCCAAGATAAACATGTATCAACATCGTGTAAATTTATGCTTCAATGTTTTATAAAGTAAATATCATAATAAATTAAATAGTATAACACCACTATTTTTAATTAAAATACGTATTTCTATATTGTTCGAATCAACCCGAACGAAGATTGAATTTCATAAGCACCTAATATAAGGGAATACGTATTGTATAATATCTCGTAAGCACAACAGCCACAATATACACTGCCCGACACTGAAAATACAACATCAAGAAGGAGTTGCCAGAAAGTGGAGAAACTCGTCAAACAACAGGGAGGGACAGCTACAAACAATAAGTGATCTGTATTTTGAAATGATATGCATAGCTCAAAATATTTACAGTGTTAGGTCATTACTTTGTAGGACCACAGTGGACAGCGCTACACAAAAAATATGCCTAAGCACAGAGTCAATGAGAGTACGGATGGCGCCCAAAGGAAATGCTCTCCGTTTTCTGTCAACCATTTTCCAAAGTGTGTCTTCTGAAGGAAGTAGTCGCAAGGTTTGCAAATGGCGCCCAATCATACCTTAAAAGTGTTCGATTATTGAAAGATTTGGTCAGCATGATGACCAGAAAAGCAACTGTACTCCTGTCAGGGCATGTTGGCTGATGCGATCAATATACGATCGGGCGTTATCCTGCTGATAAAGAGCATTGGGCATTTCTTTAGATAGAAGAGTGTCACTGGCCACAGCACATCATCCACGTAATGTTGGGAAGTTATTGTGTCATTAATTCGAACTAAAGATGATTTAAAATCGTACGCAATGGCGCTCAAACCATGACGTCGCGTTATCAGGCAATAAAGGATCTACAATTGCTGCATTATTGAACCTGTCTCCACATCGACGCCACATTCACACTAGGTGACTATCACTAAGAAACAGAAGCGTAACTCATCTGAGGAGACAATCTTATGCTACTCTGTCATCCACATCGCCCTAATCAATTATGCTCCTAGTCATTCCAGACATTGGGGTCCATGCTATGGAATCAATGGCAATAGAAGCCATGAGTGCAGGCCATTAGCTATCAATTGATTGCAAACGGTTCTTTCGATATAGAAGGATCCAGGGTGTCTTGCACATGCAGCAGAATTTCTATGTGTTTTGCGGAGCCACCTCCGCCTCCAGTCGGACACGTCGATCCCAGGGTGCTGACGTCACTCTGGATTCATTGCCACCACGCAAATTTCCAACACTTCCTTGTTTTAACCATCTTTGCCACAGCCTGTGCACTGTGGACGAGTCCAGGAGTCTGTTAACTGTAATTTATTGTAAGGATCAACCTGCCCTTCTCAGTCCGATCACCATGCTCCTTGTAAAGTTGTCTGGATACTGGTATTGATTATGTCGACGATAATCTGGCATTCTCTGCTGCAATTAGAGGCGTCCTTTGCAATTACAGGTGACAAGAGCAAACTTTCAACGATTATTTTACCAAGCAGCAATAATGGCGCGAATATTGCTCACTCTGCCCGTTCCTCATCTTATATCTAATCATACGTGCGCTGGAGACCTGTGATTTCCCATTATTTTCATAACTCGGTAATATGCCTTTACTCTTAAATTTGCATAATTTTCTGGCCATTTTTTCTTGGTGTTGTATTTTCAATGTCGAACAGTGCATATTAATACAGCACTATTCAGAAGGAGAGGCCCTGAATTAAGTTCCAACTGCTGATCAGCAGTAGACAGAGGTTGAATTTCTACTCTTTGTATACACATCTATATGAATGGATGGGTGATTAATGATTCTATTCTTTTTGCATGAGATAGATATGAATACCGCTTATTATCTACAAAAATCTTTTTCCAAAGCAATAATAACGGGTAATTTTTGAAAGGCATTAAAACAGATTCAAGTTATCTAATGAGCATAGACCAAGGCCTCTTGATTATAAGTAAGATTAAAAGTAAAGAATTGAAATGGAATACAAAGAAAAGAAAAAAGTTATAAACAAAGTATGTTCAAATATTTGACAATAATCATTTGCCTATTCGCTAGACGATATCAAAACTTGTGCTAATGGGAGATCTTAAACTTGCAACATATACAGGTTAATTTTTTTTTTTTACCAATAACGATTTTAATATAGGTAATATGATACATTCTTAGGTATATTTTCAATCTTCAGTCTAATACCATAAAAGATACATTAGTTGAAGATTTAAAGTCAAGACTTCATTCAGATGTGAATGAAATCTTGACTTTAAATCTTCAACACCCTTGGGATCTTAAGTAATGAATACTTTATTACAAAGTTATATAAAATACTGGATTTATTTAAAATGATTGACACATTTTGATCATTAATAATTCATAAAATAATAAAGATTTAATTTACCAACATTGATAATCAGACAATTAAAAAAAAATAGTAATGCTCTTGCCAGTGAACCTCCGCATTTACACTTTTCATCGCATGGAGAATACCAAGGAAAGAGTCGAACTCCTGTTATAGGAAGCATTCCAATTATTGTGAATGTAGTATTCATGCTTGAATTTCCAATTAAAAATAGTTTTCTTGTGTATATAATGTCTTTCATAAATCTCAAAAAAAAAAAAAAATTGTGGTATAATATCTGATTGTCTTGGTGCCTGAGAAACAAGTCTCACTTCATTTTCTTACTCGGGATAAATAAGATGTTAAAATTTTTAAAGGATATTATCTACAATTAATAACACATCTTTATATTACTCGCAAAATTAACTCTATTCAAGTGAGAAAAATTTTAAAAACTTGCATACAAAAAATTTAATTCAAACGGAGAAAGGGAATTGTAAATATTTAATTACACATACATACAATAATGCTATAGACAAATCACTTAAACAGGAAAACGAAAATTATCATGAATTAATAACAAATACCTACAATATTTACAAAATTATATTCAATATTCTAAAAGAAAACGGTAAATTATCCATAATTAACGACATTTACCATATTTACAAAAGAAAAATTATTCAAATGGGAAAAAGATATTTATAATTAATGAGACAAGCATATGATACTTACAAAGGAAAAATCTATTCAAGTGGAGAAAAATAGTTCAGAAAATTTTCACACAGTAAACATTATTTTATAAATAAATGCTATAACTGATTTTCTTATACATTCATATATTATTTTATGAATAATAAATGAAGGTATGCCAAACATTTTATAGACACCTTGCATTATTTATATAACTATTATAATATTTAGACTATTTTCTTTGTGAATTTTTGAAATTGTTATTGATAATAGGGCATTTTCCTTTTTTAAAAAACACCGGCCTCTGAGGTAACATCCTCTTTTATCACCGCAGTGAGTAGAATTAATTGATGGCAACATCCGAAAGGTGTGACGTTAAGGAAGTTGAATCTTCTTAACTCAGAAGATAAGCCAATAGAATTACTTCAGACTTAGTCAGCTATCCTCGAAGGTATTAATTTACTTGGAGGGCAGTCAAATATGATCAGTTTTAAATGTCCCAGTGACCGTTAATAAACCCAATACATCTTCGGTTAGGTCGGAAAAGAATTCAAGTACATTCTGGCAATGAGAATGATTCCTTTCCTTACTAGATCAGAGAGGCATCTATGATACTTGATATATAAACTTTATTTTATAAACATGAGACATGAATACTTACTGTCTCCAGTGCAATCAATTAACATTTGAACACTTAATTCTACGAGTTCTCCAGTTTCCATGGCATACTGTGACTCTAAAGTATCGCAGACAGAAAAAGCATAGCAAGCAGCACAACTCCCCTGCAAGAAAAGAAAAATAATAATTTAACTATTGTAATGATAAAAAAAGTTCAACTGTTGTTTCCTAAAGTAGAAGTATAATAAAAGCAGTGACCTAATATTACATCACACTTATTTCAAGAAAAGAAATATGTAGCACAAAGCGTTCCTTAAACATGTATCATCTAAAAAAAGGGACATTTTTTTATCATTTTAATTAAAAGATATTTTGCTATGAATACCGGCTAGACTCTTTGTGAGATCTGATTTATCCGATAACTCAACGAAACAGGAAGAACTAAATCAAATGGCGTTAAATTTACGGCTTCGTTAGATAATCAAAGTTATTGTGTTTAACAAGACTTATGACTTTTCGTGTAGCTGTGTCCAGGCTTATTTTGAGATTTTCAAATGATTCTCCAAAGGGTGGGCAAAATTTATAAATATTTTTCTGATTCCTAGATTTCAGATTAAATGGAGGGTGTTTGAATTGAGCGATGTACAATATGGTGCCATGTGGTGAAATTGTGTTTACTTTTATGGCCTGACAACTGCTGGTTATTTCAACACATTTGTTTTACTTATAGGTTGCATGTAAAATAGTTTATTATGAACGTTTGGGTTACTGACGAATAAAGTGTTTCTCCCTCTTTATCCCAGGTGACTATTTCAAACACACAAATTCGATGTAATGCAACAAATTTTGATTTAAAAAAAAAAGTGCAGATCTTATGATTCTAATTTTTTTAGAACTACACTTTGGATAATTAGAGGACAACAGAATGTTGTAGTACATAGTATTTTAAAATAAGGGTTATATTAAAAACATTAATAATACGTAAAGAGTAAGAAAAATTTATAAATGAAACTGATAAAATACTGTGGCACAAACAAAAGTAAAAAAAAAAATTTAGTGCAATACTTTCGTACAAATTTTAATTTATATTTCAAATATAAGCAATTATTTGTTGCAAACTCCCCGTCTCTACATTGAATCAAATGGACACTGCTTTGCTAATATAATGTGAGTAAACGGATTTTGCAAATCATTTAAGACATTAGACACATTTCGCAAAATCAAAGAATAATAACTTATATCGTTGTTTATTAAATTTCAACTATTTTATTTTGAATTTATTATAAGAAATTTGAGACTGGATTTTACAATTTTATAATACTTTATCGTTAAACTTTTCTAAGAGCATATATCCATTTTTAATAATCAACAACTTAATTAACTCTTAATAACTGAATACTTATTATTAACTTCAGCGAGAGAATTAACAATTAACAATACTTAGCTTAACTTCAGCGAGAGAATTACAAATCATTTTCGGCAAACAAATTTAATCTCAGAGAGTGTCCATTTATTTACTCTACTGTTTTTAAAGTCGAAAACTTTTCTAACCAATTGAAATTAGTTGAATAGATTCCAGAGAATGGATAAGTCCATTATATTTTTTTTAATGATCTCCTCAAATTATATGTTAAATATTTAAAGGATTTTCTTCTTACTCGTGAAAATTTCCTCAATAATATTCTTAACAAAAACAAATTCATTTGAATAATTTTCTATATACATAAATAAAAATTAGTTAACTTTAACAGTAGAAAATAATACCATTAGAGATCTTTGCATTCAAAAAAAGTAAATTACATTTCATGCAGTGTAGTAATTTTTTTTATCGTGAATAAGTTATACATTTATTCTTTTCTTTACACTTATACATTTATAAATACTTACAATCAGAATTTTCTTGAAATTTTAGACAAAAAAGTATGAAAAATAACTGTTTTAATCAATGTCTCAAGAAGATTCATTTGCTAATAAATAGTAAAACATTAATAATATTCAAAAGGTATAAAATGATTGGGAATAATTATACATTAACTGTTATTAGGAGCAATAGAAAATTTCACAGATTTCTAAGCGCATAGTTCTTACATTTTCTAAATAAAGATTACAGGAATTACACGCAGACTTAATTTTGGTAAATATATTACTTCCTCATATAAAGGATAATACTTCCTTGGACCAGATTTCAGTTAACATTTATACAATTATGAATTTTAATTTTGTTAAACGGAGTCCTTTTTAATTGGATATTCTTTTGCCATAATCTGCTATGTCTTATTTGTGTGTGTGATTGTATATACAATTAAATAATATGAATATTATACATATACATACCTATTTGATGGAAAGATCTGGTAACATTAGAAAAATTTAATACATTCATATCTGAAATGAAGGTTTCTATATTTTATTAATCTTTCTTAAGAAGTATGACTAAAAACAAAATAACTTATAAATAAAGTTATTTTACTCCAACATATCAGGAAAAAGTTTTCTTTATTGGTGGCATATTACTGTATTTGACACTGAGTTTTAATTTAGTGAATTTTCACAGGGAAAATGATTTCTCATTAGGGCTGCATTATACTCGCATATGACATTTGTCCCAGATTTCACGAAATCTGTAGACAATGCCATATGTAACTGTTTCAATTTTACATTCATATTAGAAAAATGTTGTATTAATTTTATGCCCTTCCCTTCAAGTTATTCTTAAATGAATAATTTATATTGTATACAATGCCCACGTGAAAGGAAATGCCGTCTTTTTTTCGTTTTGCTTTTTGTATACATTTTACATAATTTCGTGTGTCATTAACATTTATGTCTATAGAATATTAATAGAAACAGGAGACTAAATATCAATATATGATATTTAGTCTCATGTTTCTCTAAATGAGAAATTAAAATGTTGAGACATAAAAATAAATACAGCATGTATTAAATATTTATTTACTTTTAACAGATAAAATTACTATAAAAGAAAGAATTTACTGACATGTAACATAATGCAAAATATCTCTAATGTTCTACACAAAAAAATAAAAACAGAAATGGGAAAATACGTTCTAAAAGTTATTTATTCCATTTCAATAGACAAATTTGCTACAAAGAATTATCGGATGTAAAACCAAAATACTTAAGATTAGGAATCACTAATGCTTTAAATTAGTAATTAAATTTTAAAATATAAATATCAAAATAAGATTTAAAAATTATATATTAATTTTTTTTCCAAGTAAAATTGTAAAAAGAAGTTAAGGAATGAAAATAAATGTTACACATAAGCCCAAGTAACATCCATACGCTAAGAAAAGTAATTAAACATAATGCACAAATGAAGAGTGTAGGCTTAGAAAAATTCATTATATTTTTGAATAAATAAAATAATAGAAGAAAGAAAATGAAAAGTTATTATAATTAAATTAAGTATCACCAATGAAAAAAATCAATGAAACATAAGGACATAAACATAAATATAAGATTAATATAATATGAATTCAATTTCTAAGGATAAAATTCCAAAAAACAGTTGCATACCTGATATTTAACTGGCGATACAATTCCGTTTTCACGCCAATCCAGTGACTCTGGAATATCGTCGTCGTCTTCATCATCATCACTATACAATCTGCCCAGCTTGGTGGAATTGTCAACGTACGACTCATCGAAAGCATCATAATTCAACATGTTACTTATTTCCTCGTCTGTCTGAATAAAATATAAAAAAATGTAAAATCAATAAGTATGGATACCTATGTAGAATTTAGTAATATCACGAAATCAGTTGCGAAACTTATCAAATTCTTTTAATTTGATTTCTTACAAATTAAAATAACGAATGTTTCTTCTTTGGTATTATTCTGTAATATCATGTCAATAGCAATCTAAAAATGAGCATATCTATGATAATATTTGGTGCAAAAGATTTCAGCATTTGCGATATCTAAGCATCAGATGTTTAATCGGTTTACTTTTTTAAATGTGCAGCCGATTCATATTCTTAGAAAAAGATCTAGATAATTTTAGAACCTTCTAGAAATATCTCTAGATCTTTTTATAAAACATTCTGTTCACATTATCTTTGTAACTTTCTAAAACAATCCTAGTTTAAATAAATACATTAAATACTCCAAAATACGAGGGTTATTCTGAAATTTTTGAGATACGTGCAAACGAGAATTTACAAAATAAAAATAACGGTTTAATTTTAAAATACAAAGTATTTTAACACAGAAGACGATTTTTTACTGACTTACTTCAACTTGTTTAGCGTAGAATAAATTTTAAACAGAAGATAAAAGAGAGTTGAAGCGAGAACATTTTCGCGCTATGATTTTCTAAGATTTTAAAGCAGGATTAAATCAAGAAGAATGCGTTCAACGGTTGCAATTAGCATTTGGTGATGACTATTCAGCTCATGCTACTGTATTTAGATGGTTTAGAGAATTTAGAAGAGGTCTCAGTTTTCTTCAGGATGAAGAACAAACAGGAAGGCCGCAATCGGCAGTAATCCCGGATAATGCCTCTTCCATACGAAAAATGTTAATGGATGATAATCGCTGTACCTATAAAATGATACAGAAGGAACTTAACATTGGATCCGCAGCCATACACAAAATCATTCATGAAGAATTACATATGAAAAAAGTAGTTTGCCGTTGGGTTCTCCATAAACGAGCTGAGCCCACAAAAAAGAACCATGTCAGAATCAGTAAAGAAACTGTTAAATTGCTAAATGATGGTGGCCAGCGCATCATTTCTAAAATTGTAACAGGTGATGAAACGTACATACCGTTTTTTGACGTTCCAACTCGTCAAGAAAGCAAAGTATGGGTCTTTGAAGATGATCCCACGCCGACAATGGTGAAAAAACAACGCGCACTGAAAAAAGTTATGTATGCCGTTTTCTTCAGAAGTACAGGATTGGTCAAAGCCATCAAGTTGGAAGGATAGAAGACAGTAACAGCAAACTGGTATACCATTAAATGTCTTCCAGAAATTCTACAAGAACTGAATATTAGGGGGTTGATGCTTCACAATGACAATGCATCTTCACATACAGTCGGATTAACAGTTGAGTTTCTTAAACAAAAACAAATTAAAGTGATCGAACATCCGCCGTATTCACATGATCTAGCTATGTGCGACTTTTTGTTATTCTTTAATCTAAAAAAGAACTTACGTGGACGTCGGTTTCATTCAGAAGAAGAGATTGATGTGGCTATTAATGCATTTTTTTCATCTATTCCAAGAAATGAATGGCTTGAGGCATTTAATTTGTGGAAAATTCGTCTACAAAAGTGCATTGATGCTGGAGGAGACTACTTTGAACACACCTAAAATTTTGTAAATATAACTTTAAGAACCTAGTTGTATCTAAAAAAAATTTCAGAGTGACCTCATATTTAGTATATTTATATTTAAATTAAGATTTAGAAAACTGAAAGAGTTTAATTTTTTTTAATTAGCTTACTGTGCAGAGTAAGCTAGCTTAAAAAAAATTCCTTGATGTAATTCTCTGATTCGTAGATGTTTCATCTTATTGTTGGCATGAAGTATTATGATAAAAATTAAATTCGTTTATATGTTTTATTTTGTTGTTGGCATGAAGTTTAATGTTATTTATAATCTTATTAACTTTTACAAAAAACATAAATTTTTCTTTTTGTCTAATAGGTACAATCCAGAGTCAAATATCTCAAATACTTAATATGAAAATGCCAAAGTATATGTGATTGACTGTCGGATAAAAGAACAAATGGATTAACAGAAAATATTATTAAGCGGAATATTGTATATTATAAATTTCTGATAATTTTAAAACAATATTTTATCATGTTTCAAATTATTTTCATTTCATTCCACCTAACTGCAGATTATTAAGTTTTCAAAAGAGCTTTCTTTCTTTCTTTATATAAGGTATGAAAAATATTTTTGCCATAAGAATGTAAATTTATTAATGATGGCTTACAATCACTGTGCTTGTTTAAAATAAATAAATGAAAAATTATGTATCATGTTGTTTTTCATTTCACCCACCCACACATACAATTAATTTTATAATTTGTACAATTTAAATCTAATTTTCAAGTGAATTTTTTATGTATATTTCAAAGGTATCGAAATGTACTTTTGCCATAGGAATGTGAATCTATTAGTGATGATTTTCAATCACTGCTTGAATATGATTATCTCTTAATGTTTATAGACAAATAGAAACTACTTTAATCGATAATGTAATAAACATTGCTTCAAAAAATTTAATTTTAATCATTTTATAGAAAGTATGCATTATTTAATTACTCAGATAAGATATTTAAAGTTCATTAAATAAAAGAATAAGTTTTCTCAGAAGTTTTGTTTACATTTAAAAATGTAGAAAAATTGATCTTAAACTTTTCGCTTTGTTTCTTAATTCAATAAATGTTAACATTTTGGATCAATTGACATGAATTGATAGTGGTTATTTAAAATAGTTACTAAAAAACAACGTTTCTCATAACAAAATTAATATTGTGTAATGAAAGTAATTGATTTATTTGATAAAAAGTGTATGTACTCAATTGTTTTTTTTTTTTTTTTATAATATATGATTCTAAAACAAAATAAAAGCAAAATATCAGTTATCGAAAACACATGGGTTGAGATATTTTTACATAAAATACTTTTTATATAAAAGTGTCTTGATACATGATTTTATATAATGGTGCAATTATATTTAAATTTTACTGGTAAATGATTTGAAAAACTGTCAAAACAACTTGGCTTTTATGTATAACGAAAAATAATATGTCTAGCTTTATTCCAGAAAACTGAGTTTAATAAATCAAACATGCAAATTTTTTTCTACTTTTTTTATACACTTTGATTTCAAAATTCACAAAAAAAAAAAAAAAAAAAAAAAGAAAAGGAAAAAAAACTCAAAATAGTGTAAATATTCAGAAATATTTCTTTTAAGTAAATTTTTAATTGGTATTTCAAGGATGGGTTACATTAGCTTATTTTTCAAAATAGTATGTACTCTTACGATGCAAAAAATCGAAGATAAAAAAAATTATATTTCCTCTTAGAAAAGAGAAGTTCTCAAGAAACGTCTAATTAAACTAATAAAAAACTAATAGCATCATTAAAAATATTTTATAAATAAATATAGTTAACATACTTTTAAAATAATAATAGAGTTTATTATTTGATACTAAAAACAATACAAAAACTATAAACATCGTTACAAAATATAACTTTTATATTATAATTAAATTATTATATTATTTTTTAATTACTATAAAGAAAACTGTATAATTTTCATTATTGAAAGAATAATATAATACTGTGATAAAAAAGCAACTTAATAAAAGAATAATATTATGCTGTGATAAAAACAAATTATTTTAAGATTAATATAATACTGTGATAAAAAACAACCTAATAAAGTCTGTTATATGTCTATCCATATGCACGACGAATCATGTACAAATATCGTTTATCTCAGGTATGCATCGAACGTTCTCGCACGTTCAAATTAAGTCCACCTGGTACTGAAAGAACGTCCTCCGAACATCCTGAAGACCACGTTTTCTGTCTGGGTGTTGATTGGAGATCTAGAATATAATGACTGTCACCAAGTTTTGACTTCGAGCCCACTTAGATATTATGCAAAACACGTGATTTAGTGAAAATGATATATAATTTATTCTGAAGAGTGTAAGGCATAATTCCTAAGATTATGTGTGTATCATACAAAAGTGATGTAAGCGATTTTGACAGAAGGCAGACTATGACGGCTCAAAAACTAAAAATTGAAAATCTCCGAAACTGGACTGTTTACGAGTTGTTAGCATGCTATCTTCGTGACGATCTATGTACCAAATGGATGAAAGACGGTGAGATAAATAGAAGACACTATAGTATTGTACATCCACACATCATTTACGACGCAGGATGTCAAAATTTGCCCCTATTCGTAAAATAAGATCGGTGATAGATGATAACAGGCACTACAAACAAATATGCTTAGATCTACTTCAGCTTAACCAACATTATATTCGATCATCAAGTTTGTCTGCAGCTGGTCTCATTTTACCAAGTGGGAACTCTTCGACTTCTTGGGCAGTTTAATGGTGTGTGAACGTCTAATATTGGTGATTATCTCACCATTATTCATCCATTTAGTATAGGTATTCATAAAAATTACTCTCAAACAGCTGACGAAGCGGCAGCTTCGGAAATACTCTTTTTGAGTCTTAGAACTATTACAATCTGGTCAGAGCCAAATTAGGGTACATGAATTATAATAATCAAACAATTAAAATATCATGAATTACGCAGACAAAGTTAGTAAGATTTTAAGAACTCTGAAACATTTTACCAGTTTCAAAATGAAATAAAAAAAGGAGTTTTTAATATTCATATTTTATACTTAATTACATATTGAAAATTTATCTAGTCATCTACAAAGCAAAATATTTTTTTATTTATTTTTATTATGCTTTATAAAATTTATTTCGCTTGATAAATTGTAAATTACTATTTATTATTAGTTTAAGAATTATTTAACTTATTCATAATAAGAAATTTTTACAATTTAGAAGATACTCGCTTACACAAGAGTTATATAGAGTTTACAACAAATTATTTTTCTTTTTCTTTTACAAGATTTAGTCTATTCTTTTTTAATTTTTAAGATTTTAAAAATAAAATTTCTAATAGTAAGAAGCTTAATTATGGAGGATTTTCTAAAATTCTTTTACAATGGTCTCATTTTATAAATTATTAGTTAAAAATAGAAGTAATTAGTTAAAAAATATAAAAATATTCTCTCTCTTTCTTGCTCTCTCTCTCTCTCTCTCACACAGGAAACATTTCATAATAAAATACTCTAGTAAATAAAAACATCAAATATTGAAATTTTACTTTCATAAAATGTTCATCATAAGAAGCTAAATTTATATATATGCATATATATATTAAATATATATATATATATATATATATATATATATATATATATATATATATATATATATATATATATATATATATATATATATATATATATATATATATTTAAAGCAACAAAATTATATATCAAATAAATATCATTTGATAATTTAATATATTAACAAATAATTTTAAATTCCAAAATTTTATATAGACATCATTGAATAATATTTATAGTGACAGAAAATTAGTATTTATTAAGTACTTTTAAAATGTACAGAGTTGACAAAAAATAATTTCTTACTATAAAGTTCAAGGTTCAAAATATAAAAATGTAATTTTATAAAATTAAAAGCTATCAGAATTAATCATTCTTGTGGCTAATAAAGTGATCTTGAAAACTAACATTGTACTTTATTTTTAAAAGATGAAAAGAGAAATTAAGTTCATGTGTCCACTTAGAATTTGGAAGTAATTACGTTCGATTCTCACAGTTGGTAGAGATTTTACAATACGGTGTTTTCAAGAAGAAAACTCAATAAATGTGACATTGCTGTGTTATTATTTTGAAGGGAACTACCTTTCTGTAGGGAATTAATTTGCTATCTGACAAAAATATTCTATTCAAAAAGCATTGTTAATAAGAATCACTCTTCATAAAAAATCTTCTTAAGAGTGTGGCTTGTCGGAAATCGTAAATCTCTTTATCTTTCCAAAACAGTCACAATAATTGCTTCGTTACATTTCTTACGTTTCAAACGAAGTCAATTTTACTATAGTGCTTCTTGATATTAAAACTGAATGCATTACTTTTTTTTTATATTACCCATACATTTAAATGTTTCTTAAGCAATTATGATCTTAAAAATTGATATTTTGGTTTCTAAATGTTTTTAAAATAATTTCATCGGCCTGGAGCTATTTTCTATCTTACATCCTTGTCGAGTTGCTCCCATATAAGAAAGGCAATTGTTTTACGCAGTGTGTTTCTAAGTGATAAAAAAAATGATTTGAAAAGCATCTTATTGTTGTATCTGAGAGTTTAAAATAAAATTAGCTTCTATTTGAATCTTAGCATGTAATAAACACAGTGCGAGATTTTTAAAAATGATTTTTTTTTCAAATTTAAGCAAATAATATGCATTGAACTTTTAACAGATAACGATATGGGTTTAGAAAATTAGCTAGAACTTTTTTTTACAGTGTTCGGTGTAGTCTTTTCGAATTTGTGACGTATTCATTGAGGTAACACACCAGACATTTAATTGTATACTGAGCATACTAGTATGATGCTTCGATGAACTTAAAACATTTTCAATTAAATATATTCTTCTTTATCAAACACATTTTACATATACCGAAATTGGTGCTTTCACCACTTTCAAAAGTTTTCTTTTTCATTTACAACAGGCACCCTAAGTCTAGGCTTTGTAAGCCGAAATTCATTCCCACATAGAGACGCACTCATTACATATCCGGAGCTACACCACCGCCTATTTATATAAACAAAGGAATCCCATTTATAGTTGCTTACAGTTAAAGTCTATGTCTACAAGAATCGAAAATAAAAGAAAAATATAAAACTGAATATGTTTTAATTTAAATATTAATAACATTGTGTATAAATTCAAAGTTAAAGGTAATTTCAATTAATAATAATAATAATAATAAAAAGAATTGATATTAGTTATTTTATTTCTACTATTATTTTATTTATATATATTTTAATATTCAGCTATTATTTCTACCCCCATTTCATTTTTGATAGCAAATAGTTGATATACATTAATTTTATTGAGTAGTATTTATAACACATTTCTTCTATTTGTTTCCTCAATTTATAATATTTATTTTCATGATAATAAGGAAACATGTTAGATGATGAAAGTTCTTTTCAGATTTCGAAATAAGGAACAATAAATTATTACCTTAATCATTTTCCAACATGTACTAAAATCTACATTCTTTTGAATACCAGTTTATTAGTGTTAAAATAATTTTTCCCTCTTGGATCTAAAAAACTGAAAGTATGCCCTTTGAAAAGAGATTACAAATACTCCACCCATTGACAAAAATCATAGAGAAGTGTGTGATTTCAATCAAATTTTTCTGAATAAAGTTTTTCTTTCTTGTAATTTTTTTTTAAAAAAAAAAGTTTAGACAACGTCTTATTCTGTGAAAATTATTTTTCAAAAATAAAATTATTCCTTTAATTTCCAAACAATAATTTTATTAGAACGTGTCGAAATTGAAATAATACTCACCCTAGCTGATAGAACGTTGATACCTATTTTGTAACTCCTCAATCCTTTCTCATATTCCTCATTCCACTCTTTCACTCTTTTTAAACGTTTCATGAAGAGTTCATACCTTACCTCATTAGATATCTCTAAATCCTCATAGAAATCTTTAAATTTTTCCTGAGGGAGAAAATGGCATGAAATATTTTATTAGTGATACTTCTTAAAATAACTGTGGTATGCATGAGTTTTATATTATCTATTAAGAAAACAATAATATCCATAAGTACAGCATGCAATTATTTATGAAATAACTGGATCACAAATGCGTTTAAATACATAATCTTATACGCTTAATTTTTAGAAGCACATGCAGCCGCAATGTAATCTGATTGTAATACTTCTATAAGAAACACCACCGACTGTTTAATTATTAACTTCATTTAAAAAGCGTTTACATGTATTCTGATGGTTTGGGTAAGAAATGCAAAAAATTCAGAAGTATAGTCATTAATATAAGAATTCAAAAACACTGAAATTATATTCATAGATGGAGAAGCAAAAAGATGAATGGGAACAGAGATGAACTCTGTAGATTTTAATTTGGCCATAATTGCTTACCTTATTATGATGACCGAAGAATCTGGGTTTCGAAGTCTTCATTTTATGTACAGGTTATTGTAATTATTTCTGTTTGTTATAAAACTATTTTTTTTCCTTCCATTCAATTTTTTATCTCATGTTTGCAATATTTTCGTATCATATTATATTTACAGACATTTCACATTCAGTGGATAAATAGAAATACACTCCTTAACATAAGTATGTTTTCAACATTTACCACTTGTAATTTAAATTCCGTTGTTCTATGGATAAGACTTTTAACTTTCAAGGGTTGTAGCTTCCAGTAAAAACATGAAAATACAGCATTGCGATTTGAAAAAAAAAATAACGATATTTACTATTTTTTAATGTTATTTATTGTGTACATATCTTTAAAACTTTTTTTTTATACGACAAGAAATGAGATCTCACTTACAGTTGAACTTCAATCACTTACGACGGGACTCCATTTGAATTATCAAAATTTCAATTGATTGGATCTTTCGTAAAAAAGATCTATTTGAATTAATTATTGTGTGTTGAAAATGAAAGAATAGTTATATATTTT
Organism: Latrodectus elegans; assembly: GCA_030067965.1. Classification (NCBI taxonomy): domain Eukaryota; kingdom Metazoa; phylum Arthropoda; class Arachnida; order Araneae; family Theridiidae; genus Latrodectus; species Latrodectus elegans. The sequence continues at coordinate 66,685,625 of CM057813.1, read as the reverse complement.
TGAAGAAAAAGAAATTTTAATCAATTAAATGAAAAGGCTGCACTTATCTGTTAAGGTTACATGTTCTGTACATTAATGCAGTACGCATGTACAAGTTCTGTAAGTAAAATTCGTTGCTTGCTGAACATCACAGTCAGAGTAAGCTGTTTCAGGGCCTTAATTTATTTTCGGGTAGCTAAATCGCGTATCCGCTTGACAGTGAGTCATGTAATCACACCAGGGCCTACGCTCTATTCACTTCAAAACGGTCACAAATATGGCTTATGCTTTCCAATTGATGTTCCCGTGTCTGATTCAATCTGAACATTCAGGTCATTTTCTTACTTGAATCTTTCAATGAGATTACCACAATTTACATTTTAAAATCTAGTGTTTGACTCATAATCCTTTCTCCTGTATCTTCAGCACTAACTTCTGAACATTTAAGCTTTCAAAAGAATGTTTCTGAATTCTCCAAGTGACTTGTCATTATTCTATTTGCAGTCACTTCTTTTACTTTTGCTTTTTCTCCCCATCTTTCTTCTCTATTTCAGTTAAATTAATTTTTCTGAAAGTGATTTGAATAATCAGCTATTCAGATAGATGAAGTTCTTATAATTAGAGTTTTACTGTATTGATTAGCTAATCAATGTAGTAATAAATGTAGCAATAATAAACAAATCAAATGTTGTATGAAATGCTTAAAAGCTTTTTTTATTTACGAATTTATTAAAAATTGGTTGTATCCATTCGTGATCCAATGCATTTCAAATTGGTGGCCTATTGAAAAAATTATAAGCACGTTCACTGCAATAATAACAAAGAAAGTGCTTCTGAAACTTAAAAAAATAATTAATATCCGATGTGCCGTACATATTTTTCTCCATACTTAGGAAATATATTTAGATTTTACGCAGAGTTACTTTTCAATGCTTAATTTTCAGAAGGAATAAAGAACAACTCTCCATTCTTGAGAAGTGAGAATTTCAGAGCACTGTAGCAATTAATTACAATCGGCGTAAGCAACTTTAACGTAAGTTCAAGCGAACATTAATTACGCTTTATAGAAAAACTCAGAACTAAAAATTTCTAAACGATGTATTGCTTTATTTTCAAGTTACCTGGAGATCAAGATCCTAATAAAAGTTTCATTCAATTCTGATTCAATCCCAACAAAATTTCAACGGACAAGCAGAATAAAAAATTTTCATTTTCAAATTCTTAACTATAATGTGTGCAGTAATTATCATAAAATGTGATAAAAACTTACCACATAATCACTCCACTCGGTTATATCATTTGTTCTTGTTGGTGATATCAGATTGATGGTAAAAATATAGACTAAATACATGAAATTCTTCATGATTTCTAAAATAAATGAAAAAATGTCTCAATGATATATAGATAATTTACATGTAATTGCGTCAAAGAGAAACTGAATATAATTATTTTTATATATCTTTGGCAAAATATTCAATACATCAGCAGTAATTGTGCTGCAGTTTTCGAGATATTATCCTATGAACAATGCTTAAAAAGTGACTGTAATGGCAATAAACAAATATAAACAGACATACATGTAAAAAAAAATGTTGAAAAATAAAAACGGGTATCATATATGTAACATTAAGTGCTTATTTAATATAAAAATTTCCCATTTAATTCAAATAATAGTTAGTACATTAGAGTTATTTTTAAGTAAACAAAAAAAATTGAAGGAACACTCTTTTTATCGTAATTTTGACATTATGATATTTTAAAATGGATGAAAAACAATTTCAAAGATTGCTGAAGAGCCCAAAGGAACTTTTGTAAATTACTTTTTCGCTTCCTTCATCATTTCTTTCTGAAAAGAATTTAAAAAATCTCTTATATTACTATTAATTACGAAGAATTGAAAAAAATGAGTAATATTTAATTTGAATTTTTTATATATCTCCCTAATATGTTGAAACATTTAATCTCATCATCAACCTCTACTACAAATCGATTGGTTATAGTTTTGACAATATTAACCAAAAGATTTATTGAAAAAATCTAAAACACTATCGAAATTATCAATTTTAAAATCACAGTAACACTGTTTAGAAAAAGAACTACAAATAAAGAGAAACATCATTGATAAAGTATATCATGATAAAAATATTTCTATATATTATTAGGGAGCTATTACGGTAGTATGTAGTTTTTTTTTTAATATATAATTTATTAAATAAAAATTCTCTGTATATTCTTCCACATAATTTGTCAATTAGTCACATGAAGTTTATTTCTTAAAAAAGAACTTTTACATGTGTTACTATCACTTTATGCATAAAAGAATACACCACAGCAATATAAAAATAGTAGAGTACCATCTATATAGTAAGAATATCAAAGTAATGTCTTCAGAAATAATTTTATGAAGAAGCAACAATAAAATGAAGCATCTTCAAGCTTACTTCAAATTAAGGGCCATAATTAATAAAATTCAAGTATATATTTGATTGATTTCATAGAAAGATTAATTCAAGAACACTTTACTCGACAAAATTTCGCAACTATAATGAATTATCTTAAAATTAAAGTAAGTAATAATTTAAAAGACAGTTTTGGTAAACTTATCTTACCCTTCTATAAGTGTGTGATTTTCTTTAGTTCTGCATGAATTTGATATTTCACAGAGAAAAGATTACAGATAAATTTTTTCTTGTCATCATCTTTCCATTGTTTGTGAAATTTTTTCACCCCCACCTCTTCGTTCGTTGTAATATCGTTTCATTTTTTAAAGTTCCATTGAAACTTTTCAATGCTTATATTGTTTTTCTTATTTGGGCTTTACAGACGATTTTCGTAATCAGGAAGTAGATTTCATATGTAAAATTTTTAACTTTTTATGTTATTGCATCATTTACTTTATTTGAGTAGTATTGAATACTAAAGGATAAAAGACTTAAAGGAATTAGTAATAAAAAATATTTGTGTGTGGATGTGTGAAAAGCAATGGGTGTATCTGAATATGTTTCATGTGTTTCGCAAAATGCAATTGTGAAGTTACCTTTATCTTTAATAGGCATGTTTATATTACATGTATTTTTGTTGAGTCACTATATATATTTTTTGATTCTTATACTTTAATGAAATTCAAAATAAATTGAATAATAAGTTGTTTATTCTATTTCATGCGAAGTTTCATTTTACTAATAAAATTTTGTTTCCACTCTGTTTTAAATTTAAAAAAAATATTTATAAAATGATGTTGATTACCCATTTTGATGATTAACAATCCTAAATATTTAAGATATAAGAAAATTATGGCATTTAATTATAGCATAATTTACATATTCGTTAGTAATGTAAAAAATAATCTAACAGATTTATTTTTCGCCTTGAGTAGATGTTTGCAGCTGTTAATTGCAGATAATTTATTTTTTTTTTAGATTGACTTTTTTTACTATCTATATTTTGACTATTTCTTCTAAAAAATGTCCCAGTGTCATTTGCATGTGACATCGCAGGAAATTCTTGTTTGAGGATTTCTAAAGGGAATGCGAGGGTTACAATCTCACTATTCAGCAAGTTTGTCTGTACACTAATTGAAATCTATTGTCATCTTCTTATTCTCCATTCTGCAAAGCATGGAACACCAGTGATAAAACCTTTTAATCCAATTAAACACTTATGTTATTTAAGTTGTTATTTTGTGAATTATTGAATACCAAAATGGGGACAATTTAGGACACTTGTATTTACTGAATTAATCCTTATATAGATCTCATAGGATTGGTTGAGATTAAAATTTCAAAATTTTGTAAACTACTCATCGAAATAACTTGAAATTTAACAAAAACTTTCAACCATTAGAAGGAAGAGATTTATTTAAAAAAAAATAGTAAAAATATTCATCTGTATTGAATGCTTTATCATTTTTCTGAGGTAGAATAATCGCAATTTCCCATTAAACATTTTTTTAATCCCAGTACTGTTAAGTCTTTATCCTATTAAAGCCCATCTTCCTCTGGCCTTAGAGGAATATTATTATAATTAATGCAGAGACCGTAGGTTCTGTTACCATCTCTCTTGATCTTCATACCTCAATAGTGACCGGCTCTAGGTGAGCTATCCAATTGAATACTAAAAACAAGTATAATGATTCGAATACAAAATTTGTGACTAAAAAAAAAAAAAAATCACTGCTTAGTAGTTAAGGCCAATAAAGTTTTATCACCAAACCTTCTCTCAATTTACTATGATTATGAAGAAAATTGTATAAAGTGATTTCTTTATAATATAAAAATATTTACGATAAAATATAATATTGAATAATTTTTTTGTCGTGTCTATGATACTCGTGTCCAATGAAGCCGTGAGTTCTTACAAGGTCTTTTGAACTTTCTACAATGTTTGGTGTATAGAACTCTACCAATGTACGCAAAACTCTGCTTAGATCATCACTAAAAGCTGGACAATCATAAATATGGTCTGGGGTCAGCTGGGTGTCTGGGCAGTTATCACAGTTCCTGCAAACTCTTCTGCTCTCTCTCTTGATCTTCATGCCTCTGTGATGTTTCGTTCAAAGACTGATAACAGTTTTCGTAATAACATTTTTTAGTTAAGATTTATATATTGCATAGCATCTTGGAGTTGTTGATGTCGTTGCATTTATTATTGTTGATGTTGAAATTTATGGCTTCTTATGCTAATTTATCTGCATTTTCATTTCTTACAGTATCAGCATATGCGGGTATCCATTGGAGAGCGCTAAACTCTTGAATATCATAAAAATTTGAATAAATGTTTTGGGTGATAGAAAAGTCTCCGCTTAGAATTGCTTGGATAGCAGCTTTCCAAGCAAATCTAATTTCGAGTTATAGAAGATAACAAGAACTTTAGCCTGCTGTGAGAAATGGCTCTGTACATATTACGTGCCTCTTCAATTGCCCGAAGTTATCAAGTTGAAATTAGAGGCTACAATTCCAGAACCGAATTCACCTTTGTGAGATGTATTACCTGAAGCCATAGAAATACTCTGGACTCATTTGTGATAGTTTTACCAGACTAGTCAACAGACATGTAAAAATTTTATTCTGGAAACTTTTATTGTCTTCAGGCCCATTTTCTTTAATGATATAAGATATCTAATTTTTTATTGCATGGCTAAAATCAATCGGTTGGGATATTAATGTTTGATAGATGTTTTTTGTAAGAGATTGGTTCTGGGAGAATGTCAAATTTGTTGTCTTCGAGGCCAAGGTTTGCTCTTATGTCTCTATCATATTGCATGGAGGAGGATCTTTTAATCGCAGTTGTGTTCTGCAAGACAGGCAACACGTCTATACTAATTAAATAAATATTTTTAAACTTGTCTCCTTTTTTATAATTTCTGTGCTACTTGTATTCAATTAGAATTTTTCTTTATTTCAATATTTTTGTCTTTAATAATAATTATATTGCTCCTTATTTAATTTTTATTCTTAACTCAAAATCTCTAACTTTAACAGACAACTTTAGTTTAGCCTTTTATCCCTTCTCTTTAAGGAACATCAACCATTCATGTGCAGTACATTTTCTCTTTTAGTTATCATTAGCTTCATCTTAGGCAGAGTGATGAGAATTTCTCAACTTTGCAGTTCTTGAAAACAGGTTGTGCTAGCTAAAGTTGAACGCTGAACATTGATAAAATCTCAATCTCTATGTGTTTGTGATATGGATCGCAGTCAAATCCTGCTAGAGATGAGTTTACTGATTAATGCTCTAGCATTCAGATAAAAAATGAATGACTATGATTTCTTGAATGGTTGTTTGTATTGATGATCATATAACCATAGGTAATAATTATATACGAAAATTCAGCAAGAAATGCAAAATTAACTAACTTTTCCTGATCAATTTAAGTGTAATAAAGTTATGATTGATTTGAGCACGTTATGTACTATTTATGATGCAACAAATGCTTAAGCAAATTAATGTCAAATAATACTAAATTATAAGGGAACAATAAAATAATAGGATTTTCAAGCAAAAATAAGGACAAAATAAAATAAAATTTGAATGGACACATGAAAAGAGGCAATTAAATAAACACACATTTCCAAACGTAAGTAAATAATGAAAATGTAAAATTAAAATATTAAAATTCATAAACAAAAAAAAGAGCAGCTGAAAAATATAATTTAAAAGAAAAGCCAAAAAGAAAATGAAGGGAATATCAATAAATTTCATACAACTAAAAGAAAATTGTTTAGCTGATTCAATAAAAAGATTCATGTATTTATTTTTATGATATTAAAACGAAATTTATTATTATAAAAATAAACAGTAAAATTGATAGAAGTGACATGCAAAAAAAAAAAAAAAGGAATATGACTTTTGCTTGTAATAAAAAATAAAATAATAGCCTAGAAGTTAAATTAAGAACAGGTAATAAATTACTTTTAAAAATCTACTTAAATTCTCGCAAAATTGAAGTAAAAAATTAAAAGCATTCAAAAGTATGTCTCACTGACACATATAATAGAATTATCAAAATAGAATATAGTATATGTTACTAATATTTTTGATTATTACGAGATGTGTGTTTAGAAGTTCAAGTTGCCAGGAGAATAAGAAAAACCGCCACAATATTTTCAATTTCAAAATTACGTCACAAAACTTTTAAGAAAGCTGTGACCCATTTTGATAGAAATAAAACTACCGTATACCACTTTGATAGAAATAGAGATACGTATCGTAAATTCTATGCAAACAATACTAATGTAGGTATTAAGAGTTTATAGATATCTCTATTTTGAAAATGACAAGAAAATTGTATGGTTGGCATAAGCAGGAAAATTTTGTGAAAAGTAAATTCAGAAAAATCTCTATTCAAACCAAATCAAATCTATAATCATCAATATAGCAAGTAATTGAAATAAAATTTTTTTTTGCCTAAATCATTAAAATGTTATTTTGTATTCAAATTTATAATTTTTATCTTTTACTAAAATAAATTCCTAAAATATGATGTGATTTACTTGAATTCTCTGTAATAAATTGTACTGATAATTTTATTTTTTTTAAAAAAATGGGAGATTTTCAAAAGCAAATGAAATCATTCAAAGACCTTTTAGATAATGGAGAGATGCTCAATTTGGTCATTAAAACACAAGACGGTGGCTCATTCAAAGTGCATTTCGAAATAATGGCACTCCAAAGCCCATACTTCAAACGATTCATTGAAACAAACCAGAAACCGCCAATGGAGGTGTGCATAATTGGCCCTTCAAAAGAAACGATGGCTACTATCATTGATTACATCTACTCAGCGTCACTTCAGTTGAGACAAGATAAAGTAAAAGATGTGGTGGAAGCTGCAGAACTTCTTGCTATTCCAGAAATTATTAAACTATGTAAATCCTTCCTATCTTCTAATCTTTCCAATGAAAACTGTATCAGTGTTTACAATTTTGCCAAGCATTATAAATATGATGACTTACAGAAAGAGGCAATATATTTTATTCTGAATAACTTTGAAAAGGTAATTTTTAAAAATCGAACTAATTTAGTACCAAAATTGAAAGTAGTATAATATATAAATTCTAGAATATTGCTTGAAAACAGTCTGCAAGGAAACATGGATTTATTTCAATAAGGTAATTGTCAATTTAAATATTTTTAGACCTAAATGAAAGTTATGAATGTGCATTATTTTGGCTTCTTTTTGTGGTAAATATTATGCTTCTGTTTATGTATTAGTCTGAGATGTATGAATACGCTTCCAATCAATAACATTTTTTGGCGATAATTCGTTAACTTTTACACTTTCATAGGGCTATTCCTTAACTAATGGATACAATTGATCTACTTTATTTCGCTGTAAAGTAATCTCAATTTCAAAGTAAAAAGGTTGGTGATTTAGCTTAACATTTTTTTGAATGCTTAAATGAATTGATTAGGTTTAAAAATGAGTAATTTAAAAGTTATTTCAGTGCATAACAAATATTCGCTTCAAAAATTGAAGATGAATTTTCGAATTCCTGAAAATAAAAGACTAGAGGACTGATCATTAACATACGAAGTTGTTTAAATGAAAATAATACATTTATTATTTTCATTTAAACAATTACGTATTACAACATTATTTAAACAATTAAATTTTCCAATTACGTATTCTAACGTATATATTAAGAAGCACAACTTAAATGATAGATCTAAAATCCTTTGTTTTTTATCCAATATTTTTTATTTAGAAAGAATCACTTAAAAACCCTTTATGACACTAGGCTTTATTACATAATAAGGTCTTGTCCCTTGTTGTGATTGAAGCTTAATCTTTAGTATAGTTTTTTATTGTGTCAACAATTTCTTAAAAAATGTTAAATAATATTTGTGTTTCAACATTTTTAAATAATTGTAAAAGTCTACAGTATAAATAAATTATCTGTTCCATGAATTTATTATTTAAAAAAAAAGATGATAGATTTTGAGTCATTTATAATATAAATTATAAAAGAAGCCCATGGGTAGAATCGTCTTGAAAATACTACAGCCTAAAAATAATTGTCGTCAATATATATATATATATATATATATATATATATATATATATATATATATATATATATATATATATATATCCAGGATGGAGCTGAAAAGCCATCTTACGCAATAAATTGCCTTTAAGAGACAAAGAAGCCAATCCTATAAAAGAACTTGTTTTATAGGAAATTAAATAATCAATGTATATAAGTTAGTTTATATATATATATATATATATATATATATATATATATATATATATATATATATATATATATATATATATATAATTCTCTTAAAACGTAATAGGAAAAAATATTTTAAGAGAATTGTCATGAAATTTTAAAATCGCACAAAATAAATATAGTTTTGAATAGATTGGCTTATTACTCTGCATTAACTTTTGACGCTTTGGATGAATAAATCTTTCCGAGAACAAAGCCTTAGAGTGGATTCCGATCCACTACAAATGTTACAACTAAGGTAGGAATTGAACATCAGTCTCTTGAAATAAATACCAAAAAGGAAACTATTCAGAAATTATATCGGCTCAGAATAAATGGAGTTATTACTAAATAATTTTCCGAAGTCTTATGATGAATAAAAAATACGAAAAGGAATGCCATCAGTATTAATCTATTTGTAGTAGGAAATAACTTTGCTAAAACTAAATTATAGAAAAGAAATCACACGCAATAGAAATGTAAAGGTAATAATAAAACAAAATCACTAATTATTTATTTCTTAATTGAAATAAAAAGGAGAACATGAATGAATTTTAGTTAGTTTTTACTATTTACACATTAGAGTCATTTGTTTGTAAAATCAAAATTAATTAGGTAGATTCTAAGTGTGAAACGGGCTGTTGTGGATGATGATCACATTCCCAATATGGAAGAATAAATATGATGAGCAAATTTCGAAAGCTACTTGGATTCCAAATATGTGAAAACTGCTATAGAGTTTGAGAATTTGTTTCCAAGATATCTTTATATAGAATGATGTCAAACAAATGACCAGAAACCTAATAAAACCCGAAATGCACGTTTACAACCTTATAAGCTGCTGGTTACACTGATTAAGTTTTGTGCTTCGAAAAAAAAATTTTTTTTACCGCTATTATGATTCATTTTAATCATTTCTCATCAAATTCGTTTAGATATGTGTTTTGTTTATTCAATCAAAGATAATTGTTTACGGAAAGGTAACAAAATATTGAAGTAAATGTCAGAGTCCTGGTTATTCAATTACTATCTAAGTCAAAGTAATGTTGGAATCTAAGAAAATTACAGATGGAACTTTACGAAATATAAGCTGAAGATCAAAGCGATAACACTATAAATACAATGTCAATTTAAGCCGCCTCTGAAAATCTAAGAAAGTTATCGATGAAACACCAAAACTGAAAGCCAGGAAAGCTGACACTTTGGTACTAGTTCAGCCTAATCAGTGCATAAGCCTAACAATGATACCCACGAACTGTTGAACTGGAGATCTTTAGGAGTATATGAACGACTGTAAATTTATCTAAGAATATACTGAAGATTTGATGATTATAATTACTGTAATAATTTTATGTCCATTTATTATATATACTGAATAATATTTATTTACTTTTTGTTTCTTTTAATGTTTGTCTTTACTTCCAGATCTATCCATCGAACTCTCAATTCATGTCTCTTACCGTAGAAGATTTGGTACTTATTCTCAGTGCAGATACTTTGAATGTGAGCAAGGAAGAATCCGTTTA